>KV700148.1:0-92986 GCA_000507405.3 Kwoniella heveanensis BCC8398 | reverse complement strand
CTCAGACCTGGACAGTACAGGCCCAGATACAGCTGGGACAAGTGCAGACAAGTCAGAACAGGACCTTAGAACATGTAGTGACAATGTCCTACTTGTGTCCTAAAATGTCCTACTTGAGTGTAGGACATGTTCAGAAAAAAATCACAAGGTGATTCAGTTTTGGACTTAGAAAAAATTTTGAGATTTGAGATTTTGGACTTTTTCGGGGATTTCTCCGCAACCGTTGATCCATGCGGGCTGCAACCCAGTCCATAGACCTTAGAATTCCGATAGCTACGGAATGGTATAGGTCACTTGGCGTGACTCGCAAAACTGACAAAGTCCACGGGCGGGGACCACCCTATAACCCATTGTCCCCAGCACATTCTCAAATGAGAAAAAAATCACAAGGTGATTCGGTTTTGGACTTGGAGAAAAAAACTTTGGTCAAATTTGTCCCCAAAATCCGGATTTTGGGGGGACGAGTGCAGGGGGACAAGACTTTGAAAGCATCTAGCGTACTCATCATGCATCTCAGCTGGAAACTAGCTGCAGATTCAGCCTGCTGAACAACACAGCTCTCTAGTGGTATAGCTCGTTTGTCCAGATTCTCGACGGATGTAAAACCCTACCCTCTGGAATCGCTCTATAAGGGTGCTCTCAACGTGAACAGCAGACGGGACGGAAGCGTAAAGATTGGCGATAGGTAGGGTTTCGACAAAGGATATCGCGCGGCGCAGACAGATCCGACGGAGAAAAGCGTAAACTCCCACGGACGAGGGATCGAGGAGTTGCGTGGAAAGCCATACAAGAAGAAAGTCGAACATATTGAGGGAATGAAGGCCCATCAGCCGACAATTAACCCATGATTGCCGAGTATCGGTACAAAGGTTAACGGCGAGTACCATACATCTGAGCCCATCATTTGAAGGCCATAGCCCGTGAGATGCTGAGTCGGTAAGCCTGGGTCGACAACTGGGTTCTACCTCGGCCTGTATCATAAACCAGCGCGCACAGTTCTGCATTGACGATTGGATGAAGAATCGTTGGGGTTCTCCTCATGAGAACGACTAAGAACGCGTTGACCCTTGTTATCATATGTTAAGTTCAGTAGATCTATCAGAAAGGGTGCTTGTAAGGGCTAGAATGAACTCGTGAATCTGCGAACCCAGCGGTAACGTTTCCAGCATGCTCCGTTCCCGGCGGACGTCCATATCGCCCCCGAACCCCTTCCGTACGCGCTTCAGATCATGTCCGCGGCCCATCACCTATCGTGGATTGGATGAGGGTGTGATTGTGTCCGAGCCTCCGCTTACTTGATTTCTGCTCCCGGAAACTCAATCACGATCTTACCCTTGGATCTACCCGACTCCAGCCTCTCGAACGCTGTGGCGAAATCCGCCAGCGTAAAGCGAGTATCGATGTTGATGACGAGCTTGCCTTCATCGACCAGTCGCGCGAGACGCCCAAGCTGTTCTCCGTTGGGTCGCATGAAGATGTACTCGTAAGTGATTTGATGCGAAGCTGCAGCGCTACAAACCGCCCAAGAGCGGTAGCGTAGTACAAGGTTGAGGAGCGTTGATTTCCAGTAAGGAACAATCGTGTCGAATACGCCCGGGGTCAGTGGACCAGCAACAGAGACAATCTTCCCGTTCTTCTCGACTGACGGAATAACATCGTTCCGAAGGGCGTCCTCGCCTCCAGCTAGGTCGAAGACTTTTGCGAATTTGTTCGGAAGCTGAGCCAGTTTCTGCGTACGGTAGTCGACTACGACATCCGCGCCGGCCTTGAGAACGAATGGCTTGCCGGCGTCGGACGCGGTTGTGGTAACGTGGGCTCCACGGAGCTTGGCAAGCTGGATCGCGAACATTCCGACCCCTCCCGCACCAGCGGTGACGAGAATCCGGTCCCCTTTCTTGACGTCCAGGGCGTCGAGACCTTGTTCTGCCGTGAGCCCGGCGAGTGGAAGACCGGCAGCATCGACGAGGCTCACAGTAGTGGGCGCATGGGCCAGAGTCTCCGCTGGCATGACCGCGTACGAGCCAAGCCCACCCATCCTGGACTTTGGCACCCTACATATAACGCGATCTCCTTGCTTGAATGTCGATACGCCCAGCCCAACAGTAGAGACAACGCCTGAGAATTCGTTCCCTGCAATCACAGGCAGATTGAATGGAGTGACCAACTTGAGCTCTCCCGCTCGTTGATGCCAGTCGATCGGGTTCAAGCCGCCCGCGACGACACGGACTTGCACTTCTCCCTCGAGCGGGGTCGGTATCGGTTGCGTTGTGATCTGGGTGACTTCCGGACCACCATATCGGGTGTATGTGATAGCTTCCATGGTCGATGAGAGATTGCGATTGGTGACTGTTTCTCAGTGGGGTGGTAAACGTTGGATGTATAGTAGATAGAATAGAAAGCAAGTCGAGTGCGGGAAGCCGTGAGATGTGGATTTCAGTTTTTCCCATGGGCCAGGTTTTCATATAAACTCAAGTTACGCTTGATCGGATATTGGAGCAACCGTATGCGTCGCAGCTGGCATTCCGGGCGTTGACCTCAAGGGCCATGGGCCGCCCGGCTATTGGCCACATCGATAAGTTAGCCGATGCCGCAGCCTCTCACTATAGACGCGCATAACGCTGGGCATCTGAAAATCTACTAAAAAGAGAAGGAACCCCGTCTCATGTGTTTCTGCCAAGGGCCATCGCTTACAACAGACTCTTCGAGCTCTCGCAATATACAGGTACTGCTTCGTTCAAAACGCAAGCGGTACGACATAGAAACGTGGATGAACACATCCCGACCAGACAGTCCTATCCGATACGGTCCATCTGCGCTGCGTGAGTTCAATCGGCTCAAAACTGCTGACGAAAGCCCGACGGTCGCTTTTCATAAATACTCTGAACCCCGCCTTCGCTTGAAGGCATTGCGAACGGGATCATTACCATTGTTGAGGGTGATGGCCAGATACGACTGGTCCGCGTACGAGATGGCTCTTCGGAGATGTGTTGGGGTGTCGGGCGCTTTGAGCTATTTTGTCTTTTCTTTGATACTTTGTTACTATTGCTCTTAATGAGCGACTGGTCGATCTCGACTGACTGGGGGAGGTGCACCTGTCCTTTTCCTGAAGCCAAGGCTGGAGAGGTTTGGTCTTTATACGTCGTCCATTCACCTTCAAGATGATATCGTACGCCGCCGTCGGCGATGGACCGCTCCAAATCGAACATCAACATGTTGCATGGCCTGTATCGTCTTTGGCAATATCAACCGGAATTATAGCGATCGGATGTTATGGTGCACGATTGCCAATCAACAGCTAAATGGATGCTTGTACGAGCTCGTTCGATACTGCGAAATATCGGTCAGCGTGGACTCTTATCGATGATGTGCAATACTACTTACCCCATTCCTGATGCTGATGGCGGCGGTGTAGATGCCGAGAGGCGTAATGACGAGGCCAAACAAGATGCAGAGGATTGCGGTACCGAACAAGAATACCTTGAAAGGGGTATCGATCCTGCGGACCTCTCCTGGTGCCGCGAAGTACGGATGCTGATTGTAGAACCACATGACCCCGCAGAAACCGATGGAGAACCAGGTGGTGAAGACGGATCCAATGATGGTGGTCAAGGGGGAGAAGAAAGGGATGAGTTGACACACGACGAAACCTGCAATCCAGATCGCCGAGACGAAACCGACCCAGATGAGACGCGCGCGGAGACCTTTGCTGGTCAGGAGAGGAGACGACCGCAGGCTGTTGACGTAGAGGTACTTTGCCGCTACGTTTACGACCAAGATACCAGAGATCATGAGCGTGACCAAAGCGACGGACCAAGCGGCGATTTGAACAGGCCTTTGGGTCATGCTGAAAGCGGGGCTGGTAACGTATTGTCCCCCGGCAACATAGATACCGGCACCGATGGTGATATACATGATGAACCCAGCAAACTGAACGAACGCGAAAGATTTCTTGAAATCGTTGGGGTTCTTCATCTCGGCGGCAAAACTGAAAGCAGCAGAGTTACCACCAAGAGCGAAAACGACGTTGGAGACGGCTGTTATCATAGAGATTAGAGTGGGTTTAGCGGGAGTCGCTCGCCACTGGATAGGCACACCGTTTTTCACAAGAACCGAGTCGGGTTGGGTTGCAACTCCACCTAGAACGATCAACGAAGAGGAGAAGAGACAGATGATGGAGACGGCCGACAACCAGTGAGTCTTCTTCCACTCTCGGTTGAGGGACATCTGCAATTTCGGTCAGCGTGAAATTCAGCTGTAGATACGGAGCACTCACCAGAACGGAAACAACGCCACAGAGGAAAGCCCACCACACCCCACAGATAGCGTGGCTTGAGAGGTAGTTCAGAGCGGACTGAACGAGCAGGGCGTGGGATCCAGCCACCGCCATCGTCTTGACCACGAGACCACCACCGAAGATGATACGACCCCATTTGCCGAACATGACGGCGCCAGAGTCAGGGTAGGAGACGACTCCTGGGTGACGGTTTCGAAAATCGATCATGATCCAGCCAGCGAAATATGTCAAGAGCGCTGCACCAGCAGTGGTGATAATGCCTCCTACCATACCTAGCTGGTAAAACGTGTTGGGAAAGTTCAACAGACCTGTACCCATGCTCTGGGATATCGGTCGCCGTGGTCAGCGGTGGATAGCCAACACATTAATGAGTAACTCACCTCGGCGATTGAGACAAGGCCAGCAACAAACCAGCCCATCGTCTTGAAGTCGACAAAATCATGATCCTTAACCTCCTTCTGTGCTTCGAACGGGTTGTACCCATACAACTGGACATCGTTGAGGTCGGTCGTCCCAGCAGGTGCGATGATCTGTTCATCTTCGCCCTTCAACTCTTGTGTTTCATCATAGGGCGAGGCTTCGTTGTTAGGGTCATAGGTGACCTTGTCAGAGGCAACGTCGGATCGATAAGCCGACATCGTTCGTTGGTCAGGAAGACCGTTGTTGGCTAGGCAGGTGTCGGATCAGAGCGATGGGTTCTCAGAGCGGATTCATGCCTCTCGAGACAGTCGTATATATATATATATATATCATATCGGCAGTCGCGGTCTCTTATGTCGCGGAGATTATATGTACGCTACAGCCGATAATTTTTTTCTGATTGATAGCCGAGCTCAGACCGATTTTCGAATGCAAATCATCACGTCAATGTCGTGACCAGATCGGTGGCACCGAGCATAAATACGATGGCGAGCAGTATCGTATGCTTGAGGATATGAAGAATATAGAAAACATGCATCGCAGCGGGTCTATGTTGCTGCCGATAGACGTAGGTATCCCGACAGTACTCAAACGGTCTTGTCCGGATGACGACATCAGAAGCCTGTCCTGAGCACGTCGGAATTTGCGGGTATGGCGATATCGGATCTGCTTGCTCTCGCAGCCGATGCCTTGCCGCGCTCACCAACACGACCATTCCACTACAAGATGTTCGCGACCGTCTCACCGTCGGAGCGCAAGAAGGCAAGAGTGTCCCATCGATTTCACATCTGATTGTTGCGTGATCAAGTAACACTCTAACCGCCGGCTAAGTTTGAGATTGGAATACTGAGCCAAAATACTTAATGGTAGCTGCAACAGAGGTGATACTTGTCGAGACTGTCAATGTGCCACGTACTCGATTACACCATGGCTACGGAAGCTGCTGAGTCACCTCTCATCCTGACTTTGCGCGATCTGGAGGTCCAGGCCAATAAGCGGCTGCCCAAGGTCACGGCGGAATACTTTGCGGACGGTGCGGGGGATGAGCAGCGCACGTACGTACATTTCAGGTCATTGTGAAGGTAAACAAGACAAGCGAAGTTCATGTACTGACAACCACACAGTCTGAAAGAGAGCATTGATGCATTTGCCCGTTATCGACTGCGACCTCGAGTAGGCCGAAAAGTCTCGTCAATAGATGCCAAGACGTTAATATGGGGTGGTACCGTGAGTTCGATGCAACTGTCGCTGCACAAGAATCGCCAGCTGACGACGTACGTTCAGAGTAACTTTCCCTTTGGGATAGCTCCTTCGGCGATGCATCAGCTCGCTCATCCCAGTGGAGAGGTCGCCACATCTCGAGCGTCTTCTAGTCGCCGCATCCCCATGATTCTCTCGCAATCAGCCAACACGTCGATCGAGGACGTCACTACCGCCTCGCCCAGTCACACACAGAGACTGTACGCACAGCAAACCACACTGGTCCAGGACTGGTCAGCAAACTTGGCTCTGTTTCGTCGGGCCGAACGAGCGGGATGCAAGGCGATTGTCTTATCTGTAGACTGCTCAGTTCCCGGTCGGCGGCTGGGAGAGATGCGAAACGGTTTCGTCAAGCCCGCTCATCTCGTATTTCCAAATATCGATTATGGTGACGCCCCAAACCTACACACGGCCAGACTGGAGAAGAGACGGGCAGTAACCTTCGATCGAGATGTCACGTGGGAGATGTACAAGAAGGTGGTGGAGTCGACTCACCTCGAGGTGTACCTCAAGGGAAGTAAGTCTTTGTTCAAGATGGTCATCTGTCTTCGCTGATCTGTCCTATAGTCTTGACTCCGGAAGACGCATTGCTCGCCGTCGAAACTGGGGTCAAGGGTGTTGTCGTTTCAGCACATGGTGGTCGACAGTTGGATGGCGTTGTGCCTCCTCTGGACGCTCTGCCTGAAATTGTTGAAGCGGTTGGCGGACGCATAAAGGTACACGTCGATGGTGGGATTCGACGAGGGGCAGATATCTTCAAGGCATTGGCTCTGGGCGCGGACTTTGTGTGGATCGGTCGTCCAGCCCTGTGGGGTCTTGTGGTGGGTGTTAGGCGTGCTTGACCGAAAGTCGAGACAGCGCGCTGACTAGAAGTATGGCCCCAGTATGGCGGTGAACAGGGAGTCGAGCTGGCGATCGACATTTTGGCCGAGGAGTTGCTCAACGTCATGGCTTTGTGTGGTGCTCTCACGCTGCAGGACATAACGCGAGGGCATTTGGGTCGATACACTGCTGATGGGCTGTTTGAGCCACTGCGAGAACAATAGACTCGAATCCCTCTTATCGGAGACGCGAGTATGCACCACAAGACGCTCTGCATCGAGTCTGATCATTCCTCGATCTCGCTTGGCAAGGTGCAGTAGTAGATTGCTAGTTACGAATCCAATTAGTCCATGGGTCGCCTATGCGCAGCCGAGATATAGTCCGAATAGGAGTCGCATGAACGTGTCCTGACCCCGACAACGACCTCATCCGCTCACCGCATGGTCCGTAGCCGAATATCGCCAAGGCCTGCCCGCTAAGTCGAAACACTAACTTTCGGCGTGACCTTGATTATCGGTGGCTCCGAAGGTAGACCAGTTATCTCATCGAGATTGAAAAGGTGGTGTGCCGTATGATCTTTTCGGACACGTGAAGTCAACGATTTCTCCGCTTGAGGTTTGACGATCTTGGTGCATGGTTCCTCGCCTGTGAGCTCGCTCACCTCATGAGGAGATCCTAGGTCCATCTGCGAGTGCGGTCGGCGAAACCTGCCGCGATGCACCGGTGATGATATACAATCTCGGTGTAAAGTCAAGTAAGTGGAGTAAGTGGACAACGAGTGTAGTGAGCAGATTATCGAATTATAGGTGTGAGTTCATGAAGGACGCGAGAGCTTGGAAGCTCGCAAAGAGGAGCGTTCCCATTTGTCAATCCGTGTGCCCGTTCACTTCAGAAGCAACCCGTTTGAGACAAAGCAGGAGGAGCAGAGACGAATACTGTCTCTTCGGTCCTTTCTACATGGCAGCATATTTGACCTGCGCATGTGCTGACGAAACCAACGCCAACGGTTTTCAGCCGCACAGATTCTAGCGCTAGATCACGTTGACAATTCAGGGGACTGCATATCTCGCCAGCAGTTGGATAAGCACAGAGTCGTTATCAATCATCGCTTACAAGCGACTACTAAGCGAGCACTGAATAGATAAATAGATGATCAGATAAATCAGCATATTCTTCCGCGGCTTCGCAGCTGGAGGAGCATTGGAATGCAATTGGTCACTCAGCTGCACAGCCTGACGCACGCTTGTTAGCCTGGTTTGTAACCTGATTGTCATGTGTAAGCGACAGATGATGGAAACCTATTATAGCGATTATAGCGATTTGCCCCTTGTCCCCCCATTAAGGGTTCACATGCGACTTTCTCATGCTCATTTCACGATTATGGCGGAGTTTATCTCTAAATAAGGTCTGGTGCCCCTTGGCGCCAGTCTTTTTTTAGCACAATGACCTTCACGCGGCTCTCAATTTCGCTGCTGGCTCGTAGCTATCCCGCTGATAGACTACGTCATGGATTCGTTAGTCTTTACTTTCTTATCTCTCTTCTCCCGCCTGTGATAGGTCGAGTGACGATGATATCTACTCCCCCGCCTTCTGCCCATATGGCCCGGATAAGCAAGCGCACATGACCCATCGTCTATTAAACATGCCTCTTGTCATGGTACTCATGTTCGTCGCCAGGTTTTCCCACCGGTCTCACAGTTTGCATCTGTGCGATCCCCCTCACAGAACCGATCTTCGTTTCTGTTGCTTCCTCATCGATTTTCTTCGTTATTGGATTACAGAGTGTCCGTTGACCACCCTCATCATACTTCCGATAACGACAATCACAGCTGGAGTCAATATACTTCACCCGACCCGATCTCGATCTTCCCAACAAATCTGGTCATATCCCGCGCCAGATGTCTAAATTCGCCTCTGACCAAGAGAAAGATCTCCATGGCGGGACCCAAGCAGGCGTCTATCCCGCTTATGGGAACGGCAATGGGTACGCTGGGAGGCAGTCGAGTACTGAAGGCACACACGATCCTGGTGATGGATACAAAGTAGTGGACAAGGCCGATGGGCTTCATCGTGGCTTGAAACCCCGTCACGTTTCGGTAGGTACCATCGGGGTCTAAGCGAACTCAAAATTTGTCGAAGCCTTGTCTGACTATCCATGTCATTAGCTTATCGCCATTGGAGGAGTCATCGGAACAGGTCTCTTCATCGGTAGTGGAACTGCTCTGGCCAACGGAGGTCCACTTGGTCTGTGGCTTGGATTTTCTTTTGTCGGAATCCTCGTCTTCTTGTAAGTCGAGTCCAGAGACTGGTCACTCTCAACAGGATTCCAAAAACGGAGTTGACGATATCCCTCACACAGTATGATGCTTGGTCTCGGAGAAATGGCAGCATATTTGCCCATCACGGGAGGCCAGCTCACCTACGCCGGTCGATTCTTCGACCCCGCGCTTGGATTTGCTATGGTCTGGAGTACCGTGAGCATGGCCTTCCCAATTCTATGATAGAACGTAAGCTATAGCTGACTCCGCGAATCAGACAATCCACTGGGCATTGACTTGCGCGTCAGAGTAAGTGAGATCTTGTCTACGCGACGTGCAAAGTCGCTGATCTGTTCATTACAGGCTATCCGCCGTTGCTGTCTTGGTCAACTATTGGCTTGAGCCTAGCCGAGTCAACAATGCTGTTTGGATCACTATTGGCTATGTCGTTGTCGTTTGCCTCAACCTTACCACCTCGGGTGTCTACGGAGAGACCGAGTTTATCTTCAGTTCGATCAAGGTTTTAACCATCATTGGCTTGATCAGTAAGTTACCGATGAACATGCTGGTGAAGCTTGACTGACTCAGCCATCGATCGCAGTCCTTGGTATCGCGATCGACTGTGGCGCAGGACCTACTGGTCATTACCTCGGGTTCCATTATTGGAAGGACCCTGTGCGTGAAATCTTCTGTGGATTCCTCTAGAGTTCCCCCAGTCACTTACAGATGACCGTCTGCAGGGAGCCCTCGCTCAATATGAGGGCATTCCAGGAAGCAAAGGAAGATTCCTTGGCTTCTGGGCTGTCATGACTCAAGCCGCTTTCTCGTAAGCAGACCACTAAACGCAGTATCTATTTCTCAACACGGCTGACCTGAGTTATTCCACAGCTACGGTGGTGTCGAGTTCTTCGGTATCACGGCTGCCGAAAGTGCCAACCCTCGTTTTTCCATTCCACGAGCGATGAAGCAGATCTATTTCCGAATCGGTGTCTTTTACATCCTCGGTGAGCGGCGGAGCGACGATCTGTCACATAACGTCCACTAATGCTGTTCTGGCGCAGGTACGTTCATTCTCGGTCTGATTGTCCCCTTCGACAACGATCGTCTTGGTACCGCAAGCAATGCGGCTGCTTCGCCTTGGGTCATCGCGATCCAGCTATCAGGCATCAAAGCTTTACCCCATATCATCAGTAAGTACCAAAATGGTCCTGGTGAGATTTATGGCCACTGATCAATGCGGCAACGTAGACGCATGTTTGATCACTTCAGCCTGGTCGGCTGGAAACGCCGATCTATACATTTCGTCTCGAAGCCTGTACAACATGGCTCATAAGGGATTGGTCCCAAGGGTCTTCCTCAAAACACACCGATGTGAGTCCGGCATGACATTACTAGTGATGAACGGATAACTAATCTCTCGCATGTAAATCAGGGGGCACACCTTGGGTCGCCGTCTTAACCATGGCCCTGATACCGCTGTTGGCATATATGACCGTCAGTAACGGCGCTGCCAAGGTTTTCGGCTGGTTTGTCAACCTGGTACGTGATTCCTATGGCCCAATCAACGTGATCCCTTCTTACGCTAACTCTGCTGCAGGTTGCCGTTATGGGGCTTGTCGAGTGGATGGGTATCTGTCTCGCCTATATCGGTTTCCGCCGAGCTATGAAAGCCCAAGGTTTCGACCGAAAGGCTTTGCCCTACCATCACCCTTTGGCTTATATCGGCGCCTGGTTCGCTCTCATTTCGTTTGCTGGTGAGTTGCGAATGGGTGACAGAGCGCGAAGTGAAGGGGGAGACGTTGACCCAGCATCCACTCACCAGTCATAATCTTGTTCTCCGGTTGGACCGTGTTCCGAGACACCAAAAACTTTGATCGAGCAACCTTCATCACCAGTAAGTGGTATTCTGACTGCCCTTCCACAACGCGTTTTTGGGCTGATCGATGGTCAACAGACTACTTGCCGGCCGTCTTCTTCCCTCTCTTGTACTTTGGCTACAAGATTTATCGCAGGACGAAGATTATCCACCCCCAGGATGTAGACTGTAAGTGGGGCGTCCGCCATTCCTGCCGTTCAGTCGACTTAGCTGATACGCATGTACCTCCCAGTGGTCAGCGGCCTTGCAGAGATCGAAGCCACCATGGAAGAGCGTCCCCCTGCTCGTGGTGTCAAAGGCAGACTTCAGGCAGCGTTCTTTTAAGCAGATCTTCGATTCATCTGAGCTGAATCTTTACGAAAGGAGAATAATTGTAGCCCGTGCGAGCAGATGTCGTCATGCGTGTGCGTGTGTGGATTGTCTCGTATGGAGTAGGAGTCGGGCTAGATGGAGAGGAATTTGATACGAGTCAACACTAATGCCATCGTCTGGCAGCTTGCGTATGAATGCAATGAGAGAGAGATGGGAGAGCATTGCCATCCTCAGGACCGTCATGTGACCGTCGTCCTGAGTGCACTTCTCTTCATGTAGCCCCTTATAAGATCTAGTCTCGGCGCTGCCATTCGCCGGCATGACCGCCTAATGAGGGTAAATCGGCGGTGGTGGTCTACCGGACACGTGCCGGTCACGCGGTTCTGGTCACCATACGCCGTAATACCCCGTTCCATCGCAAGGGGAAATTGTCCGCCTCCTTGTTTACCCAATCCCAATCTTCGTTGTCATTGTCTCTCTTAGTATTGTAGTATCATGCTTCTTGGTAGATAACAAACACTAAGACAGTCATTGTATCCTCAACGCGACCCGCTCGCTCAATCTATAATGCCAAAGGACTCCTCAAACGAAAGCGCTAGATATCGGACATGCGATCTATGTCGAAAACGAAAGGTGCGGACGGTTTTTCCCTCTGTCCATAGGACGTTTTCGGACCTAGTGTGCTAATGAATACCTTATCGTGCTCATCGATCGACGCTCGCTAGGCTCGTTGTGTACCTGTCCCGATCACGAATGATGGAACGTCGTCGGCTTCAGGTGTGAGTGGTGACGAGCAGACTTGCACAACATGTGCAAAATCCAAGTCGACATGTACATTTTTGAACGGTTACAAACGACCCGGTCGACCCAAGCTGTGAGTTGGAGCTTCGTCGCTGTCCCCCAGCGAGCGTGTTCGTCTGATATCATCGCGTATCCTGTAGCTCTCTTGATTCCAGCCATCGGGCCAGAAGGTCTTCCCAATCCCAAGTCACTTCGGATCATGACGGCCCGTCATTTCATCCACCAGATGTGTCACCGCGCAACTCGTTATCTTCATCTCAGTCCCTGCTTCCTGCAATCCTGTCCGACAACGCCATACCATCGTTACCCTTGACAATGCCTGGCGGTGGAGCGAACAGTAACGCGCACGGCTCACGAGTTACATCAAACCCTTTTGAGGCGGCTGGGACGATGATGGCTGGGAATGGCAAGTCGCGACAGGGTGGTATTATGTCGATGGAAGGCCAATCTCATACGCAAAAGCCAGGAAGCGATACCACCCGAGGGATGTTTGGTGGAGCTGAGGGCAGCGTCACAAACCGAATGCCAAACAACCAAGATTTGCCGCCAGCATCATCATCATCAAGAACACTGCCCAACATTCGATCTCCCGCCGATTCCTTGCCCATGCCCTCGTGGAGCCCATTCCCACTACTGTCCTCCTTTGAAGGCGATGTACCAATACATGACCCTCATCCCAACCCCCCCGCCAGCGTAGGTGCGAATCAATCCGGCGAACTCGAGATTGATCGCACCCCAGACATGTGGATCCCTTCCGATAGAGCAACGGGCCAGACCGTCAGTTCTGGACACGAACCGGTTATCATGCCTGGTCTCGCATCGATGAACGGCTTGTCTGTCAACGACGGCGAAGGGCCTCGCTCCTCAGATTCGGGACAGTTCCGGCATTCCCATCAGGAATTGGCCTCACAAATCCCCGCATACGAGCGGATACCCGTCTCTTCACATATGGCGATCGACGATGTCGCACCTTGGGTCACGATTGGCAACATATTGACCATATTCCTTCGGTACATGCATGCCCTCTTCCCGCTCGTTCACAAACCCACCTTCACTCTTCAATTGGCGACGCGTGCCGACAGACAAGACCGGAACCTCGCGGCTATGATTCTAGGCATAGGTGAGTCGTGGTGATTTCAGGCTTCATTATGAATTCTCTCTTTTCGCTCACAATCTCGCTCATCTGGCCGTCGCAGTCTCTTATACTATCGGACAATGTCCTCTGGGCCGCTTGACGCCGATCTACAGTCGACATGAGCTACAATGGCTTCAAAAGCGTTGTCATCTCGCCAGTCTTGCGCTTCTGGATCGACAGTATCGTACGATCACCGTGTCACATATCGGTACGCTTATGGCGTGAGTGAAGCAGTTCAATGAACGACCATCCTGGAATCAACAACG
Source organism: Kwoniella heveanensis BCC8398 (assembly GCA_000507405.3). Lineage (NCBI taxonomy): Eukaryota > Fungi > Basidiomycota > Tremellomycetes > Tremellales > Cryptococcaceae > Kwoniella > Kwoniella heveanensis. Next base: position 79,542 of record KV700148.1, on the reverse strand, counting down.
CTGACTGTCTCCTTGCTTGTATAGCGGCTACTTCTACTGTCAATCGGTAGGCCTGAAGAACCCCGCCGCCGCACTTCTCGCCGAAGCATGTCAGATGGTGCACACCTTGTGTATGAACGGGGCGGATGATGCCATAGATTGGGTGGAACGGGAACTGAGAAGGAGGACTTTCTGGCATGTGTATGCGGTCGATGCGTGAGTAGGAGTGAGGCGTGCCATGAAGGTTTTCAAGCACATCGAACCACCTGACACTAGAAACCCACTCTATCCCTCGTAGCACTGAGGCATGCGCTGGACACATTATCCATCTACACGCATTCGAAGGCTTCACTCCTTTCCCTCTCGCCACTGATGACGAATTTATCACGACGCAAGGTGTCTTTCCTCAACCGACCACCACTCTATCCTATCTCGCCGGCTTCGTCGCGTGTGTCCGAGTTTTCCCGTTGATCGCCGACTGCGTACGGCGACAGCGACAGCTGAAATGGCGAAATCGAGAGAATAGGCCATGTTCCCCTGAAGAAGTACAAGCCGAGCGGACTTGGATAGCAGATGTGAAAAGAGAGATAACGGATCAGATGATGACTCTCCCGGCGCCCCTCTATCGCCCTGTGTCGAGTCCCGACGTAGATGACTCAAATCCAGCCATGAGAGCGATCATCGGAATGCAGCGGGCGAACATGGTCATCACCGAGGTGTTATTACGAATAGTACTGGTAAGTCCTATGATTCGTCTAAGACCATTCTGGTCGCTGCCTCACTGACTTCCTCGATTTCTCACAGCACGAGTATCAAGCGGAACTCGAACCGGAATCCCAAGGGATCGACGAAGAAGTCGATACCATCGATCGCGCCTTCAAGACACTGTCCGCTCTTGATCTGGATGACCTTGCAGCGAATGGCGAAAGCATGGTGGGTTTCACAACCGCAGTGCAAACGATGACCGCCGAAGAGATACCCTTGGCTCACATTGCTGCTTCCCCCACATCTAGCTTTGCAAGATAAATCAAATCTTCCTTCATCTCTTGCTGCGCGCTGAGAATATGACAACTTCGTGGGCCGAGGAGTTACAGAGATGGTGGATGCTAGTGAGTTTCGAGTCGCTGCTGGAAACCGCGTTCTTCCCGTGTCACACTCTGACAAATCGTGCTGCCTACCTTCAGTACTCCTCGGTGCAATCTGCGCAGCTCATTCACACCATGGTCGACTCGCACTTTCCCAGCCGACGGCATTCTCCTGCGATACCATAACCTTTCGATAAACCGACAGGAGCCCAAAATCCATATTATCCCTCACTCATCGACCTATACGAGAGTACTATCTTGCGCTTATTTTGTGTACAAAACCCATTCTGTATGATGTTACTAAAAGATCGGCATGTACGACATAGACTGCTAGCATTACAATTCTGTATGGCTCGATGGGGGTGATCACCACGCGTCTCAATTCGGTTCACCATTTGATTAATCTCCGGACTCCGACGGCGTAAGAAACGCACTCGCCCTTCGATCCTGTCGGATCCCACAGCGGATTGTAGTGGTCTACTGGTCTGATCGGATCGGTTGGTCGGATCGGTCATGCTCGTGCACCTTATAGGGTGAGCAATCTAATAGAATCTGACACATTCCGCGACTGGTTAGCCATGGGAGGATACAGCCGATAGGATCGGTGGCTTTTCACGCAGATCCGATTGGTGTAAAAGACGCCCGCCAATCGTACGGGTGGAGACGGCAGGTTGCTAGCCCATGTGTCGTTCAGGCTTGCGTACACAGCACGTAGCCGTCAAGTGACCATGTGAGGGAAATCGGATCTGTGCCTGCAGATGTATCGGAACCAAAGTGCTATCGGGCGACTGTTTGTGGAAGACAGGTGCCGCGGCTATGTGAGCCGGAAATGCCGTAGCTCATTATTGTCACACTATAGCTCCGACTCGGAGACTTATATACAGGACTTCTTTCTCGGTCCGCACTCAGCCCCCCTCCCACCACACTCCGCTCGGGGAAGCAGCGGATTGAAGCTCCCTCGGCAAAGGAAGATCAACTGCCGCATCTCTGCCCACAACGTCATACGACCACCCACCATGCACCTGGGACAGTACCGGGTCTCCGGACCAATCTCCTGAACGATAGTCCAGCACAATTCTTGCGGGGCCCAAGGATAAAAGTGTCGCACACCAACAACACATATATATAACATGGCTCGAATGGAATTGCAGCTATTTCATCACCCTCCTCAACACCCCTCATCAACTTTGCAGAGTGACGACAGACGCACCATACCCGCCATGAACGAATCTGGCAAGATGGAAACACATCACACCGAGAACGATACCAAGGACATGGAGTCCAACATGAAACAAGAAGGGACCGCCAGCATGTTTGCCAATGCTGCGGCCGCTACTGGTAAGTGGCTCAGACGACCGCAAATCAGTTTAAGAATTCCTTGCTAACCGCGCCATGTGTGATGTATAGATAAGGAACACAAAATGACCCTGTGGCAAGGATGCAAATTATATCCCAAAGCCATCTTGTGGTCTGTCCTCATCTCTTCATGTTGCGCCATGGAAGGATACGATATATCCCTTGTCGGCAATTTCTGTAAGTATGACACCACACAGCCGGTATAGGGCCCACCCAGTGTAACTGATGAATACACCTACAATGACAGACGCATTCGATCCGTTCAATCGTAAATACGGTGTACAGGGCGCAGACGGAACGTATCAGGTCCCAGCTCGCTGGCAAACCGGTCTTAGTAACGGTGCTCAATGTGGCCAAATCTTGGGTCTGATCGGTAAGCTTGCATCGATGATGAGGACTTGGTAGCCCCATGCTGAATCTCGTCGTTTCACAGTGAACGGTCTGGCTACTGAAAGATTTGGATATCGAATCGTCATTCTGGGATGCCTTTTCTGGTTGACTGGAGTCACTGCCCTCTTCTTCTGTGCACCCAATATCAAGGTTCTACTTGCCGGTGAGATCCTCGCTGGTATTCCCTGGGGTGTATTCCAATCCAGTAAGTGATTCTACTGGTATTTCGACAGATGAGTACATACAGTAGGTTGATTGAGTCGTCACCTGCAGTCGCCATCTCATATGCCGCGGAAGTCTGTCCGGTCGCATTACGAGGTTATCTCACGACTTATGGCAACTTTTGCTGGGGATGGGGTCAACTTGTCGGCATTGGAGTCATCAAGGCCCAGTTTGGCCGCACGGACCAGTGGGCTTACAGGATCCCATATGGTCTTATGGTACGCCTCGCTTGTCGTCATGTGGGAAAGTACGTCGCCTGACCTGTTATATCCTGACTCAAAACAGTGGATGTTCTATCCTCCTCTGATCATCGGGATCTATTTCGCGCCAGAGTCTCCTTGGTGGCTCGTTCGTAGAGGAAGACTGGAAGCGGCCAAAAAGTCCCTCCTACGACTGACTTCCCCCAAAAGCGATCCTTCGTTCAACGCTGAAGAAACCGTTGACATGATCCGACACACGACTGAGCTTGAGCAAGACATCACTTCCGGCGCTTCTTACCTCGATTGCTTCAGAGGAGTCGACCTGAGAAGGACTGAGATCGTCTGCATGCTGTGGGCAACACAGAATCTCGCTGGTAATACATTCTCCAACTACTCCACCTATTTCTTCGAGCAGGCTGGTCTCACCGGGCAGATTCCGTACGACTTCGCCATGGGTCAATATGCCATCAACATGGTCGGCACCTTTGGGGCCTGGTTCCTTATGAGCAAATTTGGCCGACGTACCATTTTCATCAGCGGTCTTTGTGGGCTCTTCGTCACTCTCCTGGTCATCGGATTTGTCGGACTGGTTCCTGAATCCCACAAGCACGCAGCGAGTCTCGCTACGGGCGCATTGATGCTAGTGTGGGCCGTCTTCTACCAATGCTCAGTCGGGTAAGCTGCGTTACTTTCGTCGATTTGGGCACGTTCAACGCTGATGGTTCTGATATCAGAACCCTGGCCTTTTCCCTCGTCGCCGAGATGTCTACTCGACGACTTCAAATCAAAACAGTTGCTCTGGGTAGAGCCGCTTACAACGTTGCCGCGATCATCAGCAATGTGCTGACCCCGTACATGATTAATCCCACTGCATGGAATTGGGGCGTAAGTGGTGGCACCTCCTTGTCAAACAATAGCTGCTTGCTGATATTTCGTCTGTCCATGCGCAGAATAAGGCCGGTTTCTTCTGGGCTGGCTCGTGAGTGATGGAATCAACTGACCTGTCCAATCCCTTGATCTGAGGCTGAATTACTATGATTTTTCAGCTGTGCCATCGTCCTTGTTTATGCCTACTTCCGTGTCCCTGAACCCTCTGGAAGGACATTCGCCGAGGTCAGTATCAGAACGGCATCAGCCAATGGCATACAGTCACTGACATAACTGTGCGTTTCCAGATGGACATCTTGTTCGAGCGCAAGGTATCAGCCCGCAAGTTCAAGTCTACAAAGGTCAACGCCTTCGATGTCGCCCTCCATCATCAAGTCGCTGAGGACAAACCTGAAGGCGAGATCAGCCACGTCGAGCGGGCTTGAACGATTATATAGCTACAAGCACCGCTATAGGAATATCATAAGCGAGTAAGGAGATCTGACATGTGAAAGCTGTAGTCCGGACCTGATTTGTGGTAGAATGTTATGTCAATATGTTCCTATTTCGCGGTATGACTGCTTCTCGATGTACTGGCATGCACTCTTCTTGTATAGCGAATGCCGTCATCCATTCGAGGCCACGGTCTGCCACTGTCACAAGACCTGACAAGATTACTCTGTTGCAGAGTTCTCGTCGTGCGCAGATGATGCGGGACGTTTGGGCCCCGACCGAGGGCAAGATTTGAGCCTTGGATAGATCAACAGCCCTGGACATATCGAAAACAAGCAGCAGTGAGCATTGCTGCCTTCTTCGTCGACGTGGCCTCGTTTGGGATGTAGGATCATGCAAACACATGGTCTAAGACATCTGGGCATGCAAGGGCGGCAGTCCCGCGTATATCTACAGTCACCCTCCTTCCGCTCCGGTGAAGCTGCTGGGGCTTTTCCTCTTACTCGATCCAATAAATGCTCTTGGACGGTATCCAAGGTATCCAAAGCCCAGTATACAGACTTCGGACGTATTACACATGCAGAAAATCGCAGCTGCTTTTCGGACCGAGACACGAGGCATTCCAGTTGGTTTCGATGCATGATGTGACACTCTAACGGTTCCCTTTTCGTTAAACTCTATTGTCCTGCAGTACCCTTTATGGTCGCCAAGGGAGTCGAGCCCTGCGTTCTCACCACATCAAACCAACCTTGCACGATCCTGCTCTCCGCCCAAGGCATCTTTTCGCTCTCGACCTTTCCCTGCCTCAGGCACCTGGCCACCTCGTCGGCCTCGTACGAGAGCCCATTGTTACCTTGAGCGATAGGGTGATGATGTGTGGTTTTCTCCTTGATGGCTCCCGCAAATCGGTCAGGTCGAGGAATGATCGAGAACGTTTCTGCCTTGTAAGGTGGATCTACAATTCCAGAGTACGGTCAGCGTTGAGAAAGCCAAACTTGATTCGATAGAGTGAACCTTACAGTGAATGACGAGATCTCCCTCTTCGCATTGCAAGACTGCGGTGGCCTCTCGCTGCCCCGAGGCGCTCAGGTCACTTAAAAGAAGTCCCTGGCACAAGTCCTTCCACTGAACCAGCCAGCGGGAGTTCAGATCGACTTGGGTGCGTTCGTAGACGGTTTGATGGGAGAACACGACCTGTGGATCCTGATCATGGTTGTGAGGGTTTCGTTGTACGAGCAGCATGGCCCACACGGATGGGTAAGGTCCCCTAACCGTCGCCGTTAGCTGGAATCTAGATTGCGCTTGCATGCATTCGACTCACATATCAAGCAGACTTCCACCGCCTAGCGCAGGATTCAGCATCCGATGACTGGCTGGCTCACCTGGTGAGACGGTAGGTCAGCCCAAGCGTAAACGACGACAGATAGGTACAGTTAAGCTGGAGCAGCTTTCACTCACTGTCAGGCTTCCAGTCCATTGAGAAGTCTGCTGAGAATCGCTGCGGCTTGCCCAGCTTTCCAGATTCGAGGAGAGCGGCAACTTCGGCCGCAAGTGGGTGGAATCGGGTCCATACCGCTCTGAAATAGGAACACCAATATGTCAGGTTGGATACGATTTATCGATAGCAAGTACGCACTCCATCAAAAAGAGCTTCTTGTCCTTGGCGATAGCTAACAGCTCATCCAGTTCCTCCAAGTCGAATGTGAAGGGCTTTTCACAGAGAACATGTTTGCCTGCGAGAAGTGCATCCTTCACGTTTCGGTGATGAGCTGACGGCGGGGTACCGACATAGACCACGTCGACGTTCTGAGGGGCAGCACCAGTTAGTGGGTGAGCCAGTACCACGGACGTAGCCGGTGTCAAACAAAGCACCCACGGGGTCGTTGTAAACATCGTGATATGATCCGCAAGCTTTGACTCCATCGAGCTTTCCCTTCTGCACACCCCAGGTCCATCCGTCCGAGGGAGCAGCTGCTTTCAGGCCTTCGATGAATCTCTCAGCAGACTGGACCGATCGAGATCCGACGGCGGCGATGCTGTGGCTTATGTCCGTGACCCCTCTGGTCGAAGGATCCACTAAAAGATCCTGCGTTGAAGGTCAATACCGGTAGTCCATTGCTGCTGAGACGCAGGGGAAAGGACGCTCACCCTGGAAAATTCGCTTGAGATGGAACCAGTCGCGATGATTCCCCAATGTAGATTGTACGGCGCCATGGTTGCGGTGAGTGCGACGCTTACCACTGGAATGCAGAAGTAATCCGACCGAGATTCCTCAATCTTGAATCCTCACCAAGATATATGCCGACCATCCACGATCAGAGACTGTGTACTTTGAGTCTCCTGGTAAGGTCATATGCTAGAAACCGATCGCATCCGCGCGGATTGAAACGTAAACATCGGTTGAACGCCCCGGGACCGAGGTCAATCCGTGATCGGACGACAGCGGTATTCACCACATCGGATCATTTCACGATTGTGACCAGCAGACCGAGCGGGTTCAACAGTCGAGATGTCAGGCCTTCACGATATTAATACCTTCATTGACCTCTATCGGTGGTGTCTCGACGCTGCTATCTACTCTGCGCTACCTTACGTCTGCCCAAGTCCTCAGCATCACAACAACCAAAACCCTCACAAACATGGCAGTTACCACCAACGGGACTTCTCATGCAGAAGCAGGGCGAAACAAACTTCGGATCGCCATTCTAGGATGTGGACGGATGGGACAGCGTCACGCTTACAATGTAAGCTCCCAGTCTATATGAATGAGATATCATAGCTGAATTTGGTCCAGGTCCATCATCTGGTTCCCAGAGCCGAGCTGGTCGCAGTCGCTGATCCTGCTCCTGCCGCTCGCGCGTGGGTAGCCGAAAACCTGGAAGGTGTCAAGTCAGTGCTTTACCTCCCTTGAGTTGACTGTCCAAGCGCTCAAGCCGTATGCTGTCAGGTACTACGCAGACCCAGAGGAGATTTTCTCCATCCCGAATGTCGATGCCGTGATCATCTCGACTATCACGAGTACCCATGCTCCTTTGACTATCAAGGCAATCGAAAAGGGAATTGTGAGTCGAATTCCTTGACCAGGGTAGCCGTTCAGCTGATACTTCCACCCTGTTAGCACGTACTCTTGGAGAAGCCTATCTCCATCGACGTCGAAGACTCTAGACCTGTCCTTGAAGCTTCAAATGCTCGTCCTGACGTGAAGGTTATGATTGGCTTCGTCCGACGATGTGAGTGCTTGATACAGAATTGTCGATAAAGCTCTGACGATATGTGGATCTCCTTTAGTCGACACCTCTTTCAAAGAACTCCACAAACACATTGCCTCCAATCAGGCTGGTCAACCATTCCTCCTCAAATCGACCACTCAGGATGCGTATGACCCATCTGGGTTCTTCGTCAGTTACGCAAAGGCATCCGGTGGCATCTTCATGGACTGTGGTATCCATGATATCGATATGTCTCGATGGCTGCTTGGCGTTTCCACGTCGGGCAACAAAGCCGTCTCTCCTTCCATCAGCAAAGGCTCAGCAGTCAGACGGGTGTTCGCAACTGGACTCACTGTCCGTCACCCAGAGCTGCTAGAACAGGAAGACTGCGACAACGCATTGGGTATCATAGAATATACCAACGGCTCCAGCTGCACTTTACACCTCAGCAGAACCGGGATGGGAGGCTATGAGAGCTTGGTAGAGGTATTTGGCACTGAGCAGAAGCTCGTGGTCGAGGTGAGTTTCTTAGAAGGGGAACGCGATATGAACGTGTATGCATGCTTAGAGTTTCCTCAATATTGATCGCAGACTCCCGCTTCAAGCCAGTTGAAGATCACTGATGGTCAAGGCAGACGAGTACAATCTGCGTAAGTGCCCGCTGATATGTGTTTGCATGATGTACTAGTCCTGACACGCCCCATTACAGTCCTACCTACATCGATAGATTTGGTGAAGCCTTTATTCACGAGGCCAACGCCTTTGTGGACTCGGTATTGGATGACCAACGTGAGTTCCCATCTCCCAGCGTGCACGGGGGCTATGATCTGACTCGGGCTTCACTTGTAGCTGTTCCCACCACCGTTTCAGACGCCTTCCAAGCGGCACTCATCGCAAAAGCGCTAACCGTCTCATTCAATGGCGGCAAGCCTATCGATTTCGGCGAAAACGGAGAACCAGTCTTGTAGATCGGGTTGGCCGAGTTGTTTGATTATCATGCATCGTTGTCATATATCTGATTCGAATCACGACAAGGGTCTATCATCGGAAACATCTTGGGATGTGGAAATGGGTATTGTAGGGTCCCAATCCCACCAGTTCAATGACTGCCAGAGCCCGAAAAAGCGATCAGCTGGGTTTCCTTCAGGACCGGAACCACTCACTCCTCCTCTCATTGGATCCGCACGGCCGTCGCCCACGGCCACGGTATCGGAGAATTGATGCCACTAATCACATTGTTAGCACACATGATGACGGCAGAACCTACGAGCTAGACCTACGATGTCCTGGAAATCCGGATTCAGAATCGGCTGAGATGCGGCCGAGGCTGCGTTACCAGGAATTAGAGGCTCTGTAGAAGGTTGTGCGAGAAGATCCAAACTCGAGAGAAACTCCGAGGCTGCTGGATCGGTGCTTTCTTGAGCCGTGTGTGCTGTAGGTGCTTGATTCAACCGGTTGGCGTCTTGCGTGACGCAATTGATCAATCGTGTCCGCCAGCCCAGTAGCTCCACGACGTCATCTTCTAGGCCGTTGTCTGGCAAATCATTCGATAGTGTGCCAGTATCTCCCGTTGATACTCTGTTTATCACGCGATTTCGTAGGCGCGTCAATAGTTCGTGGTTGCGTTTCATTGAAGGCGAGTCGTACTTCTTGGCAAGTGACCAGAAGATCTCTATCGTTTTTTCCATTTGTATCAATGCCAAAGGCGCGAGGACGTTTTGTGGATGTTTGACCAGGATAGTTCCAAAGCATACAGCGGCTGTGAACAGGTGATACTGTAAAATTATTTAGATGACTGATCAGTTTCACGCCGTCCAGTATAGTCCAACACTCTGTACGTTCTCACCCAGTAGAACCAATGACGGGAAGTGATGCTGGGGAAGAGATCGTATAAGCCGCTGACAAGCTGAATGATGATCTGGAGATATCAGATCAGTGGTGAATTCTCCGATTCATTCGCACAACCACTCACATTGCATCTTTCAACGACGGACAGGTAGGACGCCCCGTAGCGGGAGAGAGCAGGGTCCGATGGGCTGTCGTGCGATGCAGCAATGAAATAAGGGCGTTGCAGAAAGAGGAAGTTCTCTGAGATATTCAAGGCTAGAGTATATTGCTAAACAAGCAGCTGTGAGTTAGCAGATCCAACGGGATATATGGGTGACGTACTTCCAATGTTCTTCTCAAGTTCCGTTTATTGACTTCCGGGCTTTGGGTTCTGGCTGTTTCTGGATCGGGATACAGCGAGGTTGCTGCCAGGAGAGCCTCGCGACATCGCAATTGGTACGGTAGATTCCGCTCAAAGAGCGAGCTAAACCCACCCATTCAGTGGTTCATCGCAACAGTTCACGCGCCGGCTCACAGTCTGTCTTGCAGTGCTTGGACAACCGTGTAGTCAGGTGTTCTGACGTCCATCGCTTGATCGAGGATCCTGTTGGCCATGGGGCATCAGCACAGCCCACAAAACAAGGGAATAACTTACTCTTGCGAGATTTGCGCTAACTCGTATTTCGCTGTGAGAAATCCTTTGCCTGATTCGTTGGCGCTTTCCGATTTGCGAGGTAGCAGTGTGTCGATGTGCCTCCTCTGTATCGCGCTCCTGAGCGATGCAATGTCGGTCAGACTGTAGGCACAGTCGGGGTATAGGCCTGAAACTCACGGCCGAGAGAAACAGTTTGCCTATCGAAAGGTGTAGTCAGTATGGGGTAAGAGGTAACGACAAGGGGCAAGTAGAACTCACTTGGAAAACGTCAATGCAGTAAGCCTCCCAGAACAATCTTCGTCGGTCTTCGACAATTTCTGAAGGTAGTTCCCATCTGGCACCATCTCGATGCAGGCCCATCTACTGACAGTAATCAGATGAGCCGACTCCGTTCCATGTTGTTGGGACTCACCGACTCTATCAACCGCATTGCCAAGCCCCAGAGCGGCCAGGCAGAATCTCCATTACGACCTTCTTCTGTCTCCCTATCAGACAATAAAGATTGATAGATTTTTTCAGGACATCATCTAAAGGTCCCACTTTGGCGGCTTACAGATGATAATGCCCCATAGTCACCTGTTGACTCTTGTCAGCTACCACCGCGACCGGTACCTACAAGTGACTCACCAGGGCTTGCACTCCAGCCATCGTCGGTCTCTTCAACAGATCTCCCTCAGCTAAACAGGCTTTCGCTAACATGCAGTACTCATCGGCTGAAGGATCGTGAGGTGGTAGCTCCAGATCATGCAGAGCGCCTAGAGCAAAGGTGATGAAAAGCAAAGCGAGTTTCTGGGCGAACTCAATGCGGCTCGAGGTTGCAGAGGTACTCCGCGAGTAGGCCTCCTGCAAATTCAGTTGAATGGATGCTTCCGATGCTGGCCTATGACTGAAAGGCTGGATGAGTGCGGGACCACCTCGGAGATCAGAACAAGTTACGCTCACTTCCATGCAAAATAGCGATAGTACGACTGCAAAAGATCGTGGGCGTGTTCATAAGGCGGAAGATACCCTACGATCGCGTCTATGGATAGTATCGGTATCGCTTCGAACGGGAAGGAAGACCGGAGCTGTGATCGTCGGTTATGGCTTCGATTGGGCGAGTGAGCTCTAGAGTCCTGCCCCATGCGTCGTGCTTCCCCTTGCTTTGGGCTGGTCAATATCATGCAGTGCTCCAATCGAGCCTACTCACGTCTTTCATCCACTCGGGTCCGGCAGTAGGTCCGAGATATCTGGATCTCCCCGAATTATCAACGACCAATGTGCCGAAGTTGTCATCAGCGGGTGAATCGTTTGTTCCGGTCAATGGGGTGACGCCATCGACATCATAATGATATGCGAATTGAGGAGATGGCACGGGCGAATGTGTGCGGGGTACTATAGGTGCGTTGCCCAAAGCTTCATCGTTGTAAGCGAAGGGGTGCACACGGTGAGCAGGCGACGTGCTTCGGGACGATCCTCGAAGGCCGTGATATAATGAGGATCTTCTGGTATTGGCTACAGGCGGGTCAGGATGAGCAGGAGTCGTTCCCGGCGAGGGTTCCTGATTATCTGGCAGTCCGGAAGACTCTGTTGAGTTGGTCGCGAGCGTTGAGGGGCCGACCACCAATCTATCATCATTGTCTGGAGGTTTCACAGCACTTGGAAGCTTGATACCGTGAGAGCTCAATAAGCCCTCGAGTGACTTGAGAAATCCGGGCAGGTTCCCTTGATCGGTGGCCACGGTTGTGCTGCTGTACATCGACTCCAGTGAGTCAGAGGATAGTGCTGTATCTGGTGGACAGACGCTTCTTACGCTTTACGTTTGGGCCGGACACCGTCAGGACATATTTCACTGCACGATCTCTTCACGCAATTGCTACAGGGCACTGCAAGGGATATCAGAGCAGTCCTGCTCATATCAAGACTCAAGACTGATTCACTCGCCCTGGCGATCACATCTCAGCTTCAAACGCCTGCATTCTATACGAATGACAAACAACCCAAGTCAATACGTTGTTCTTGACTCATATCTGAAGCGGGAGACACTGACCTGCACAATTCTGAGGTCCATGTCTGCCACCGCGACCCACTCGACTGGGACCATCCTCGGGTGCCGACGAACTGCTTTGGTGAGAGTGACTCATGGCTGTAGGAGTACGAGGCGTAAGCTGCAAGCTGAATGTTGAGTGAAAAGAGAGCAAATGAGTTCCGCGACCAAGCGGGATATGTCTCCGCGCGGGGCGTTGCGCTTCGGACCGGATTGACCACGGAGGTGCATGGGCTCTGCACTAATTAATGAACACCCCCATATACTGTGCAGGGATACTATCGTTGACTAGTAATAGACTTAGGACAATGGCCTTAATCACACCGTGCATCCTCAAACGGGTTCAACAACGATACTACAATACTATTACCTCACAGACATGCTACATACTTGAATATAGGCTGAAGATACCGCATTTCAACGAGAGACTGATTGTCAGGATCCGGTCTACGCGACCAAAATTGATAGAATAACAGGGGTTGAACCCACAAAACCAGTAAACCAAACGAGATGGAGCAAGCAGAAAGGAGAGGCAACACCACAAGGAACACCTTCTGAATTGTTGAGGGGATCGGCCACCGACGAACCGATGCGAGAGGGCTTTCATGAAGGGCGTCCAGAGCTACGGATGTCTCAGATCACTTCCTGGTGCTCGACCTGCCCTTTCTCCTCATCAGCCTTGTCACCCGAACCGATGGTGTCCACTAGAGTGGTCGGGAACTTGCGTGCTGGTACGCCATTCGCTGCAAAGAAATTTCGTCAGTATGAACCATCATCGTTGGATCCGGTGACACTCACAAAAGAGCACATCAAGCTCGCTGTACAAGCGTCCTTTAGTCTCGGGGAGTCTGAAGTAGCAATATGTCATGCCCAGCATGCAAAAGCCGAGCCAGAACAAGCCGCACCTGGCACCCCAGTTCCATTCTTGCTCGGAAAACATCCTGGGGGTGATCTGGTTGCAAACGATCGAAGAGATAAGATACACACCACGACCGAGCACAATTGTCTTCGCTCGGACCCTGGAAGCCGGTATCTCGGCGGCGACGGTATATGTAACGGGGAAGAACGTGGCGCTGGTAGTCATGTTCATAACGACCATGACTGACCCAATGCCCAGTGTTGCTGCAGTCGAATTGAAGAATCCAAGGATACCGACGACGAGTTGTTGTAGGCCGAGAAGGGCTATTCCCCAAATGAAAATCGCACGTCGACCGAAACGAGCCATCACGAGCCAGCACAAAGCTGTGCCGACAATGTACTGAGCCTGGATCCCAAGGTTCATGCTGAAGGCTTGTGATTCGTTCAATCCTCCTGTTTGCAAGCTGGAAGATGGGAAGATGGGCTCAGCCCTAATCCTGGTCTACACTTCCACCGGTTAAGGGCACTCACTACTGCGTAGCGTAATTGACGATATTTTGACCCGTCCAATACTGGATGATCCACACCATGAGGACCTACAGGATGCATAATCAGCTGTCATGTTACATGCGACTCTGCTGGGAATCGCAACTCACAATCTCGGTTCGGCGCAGGTTTGATCCCCTAAAGCAGTCCAAGAAGCTCGCTCCTTCCATCTCAGCCTTCTCGAGGGCGATCGTGTGCTGAATCAACGCGATCTGCTGATCGATGCGGACATCGGTTCCGTTACTCTCTGTCGTCAGCCGTCGAGAGACAGCCTTGGCTTCCTCGATTCGGCTCGTCTTCACCAGGTACCATGGGCCTGGTGGATTACCACAGTCAGATACGATAGCTATCGTCGAAAAGCAGGCCCAAACTTACTTTCAGGCGCGAAGCAGGCAATAATGAACAGAGGCACGGGCCAGATCCATTGTAGCATGAAGGGCACCCTCCAACCCCACTGACTGTCAATTTCGATAGAGGCTCTGACGACGCCCGCGGCAAGAAGCAAGCCAACGCCCCAACACATGTTAACGAAGGCAGTCAGATAACCTCGAAGAGCTAGTGGGCAGATCTCGGCCGCATAGGCGGTCGCAAGCGTCTCTGAGAGGACCATAAAGGTCAGCACGCTGCCTTTTGGAAGATGCGAGAAGCCTTAAACTCACGGAAGACACCCCATGGAATACCACAGAGGATCTCACCTCCGAAAAGCATGGGTAGAGAGGTCGAAAAGACAGGTAAGAAGATAGCGAGCGCCATAGCTACCATCGCCACCAAGTAGGTCTTTTTCGAGCCGAATCGGGGCTGAGCGAAACCGTTGATCGTTAGGCCGATGATTTGACCGATACTCGCCGCGTTGTTCTGTTGTCCGTCGTTAGCCAATGTAGCCATTCTGGCTCCTCACTAGCCAGGCGCGTGACCTATCGCCCACAACCTACGAGTGCTGCCTGCCAGTTTGCCGGGATATATCGCGTGCCATTGGGTGCGACGCTACCGAATCGCTCGAGAAAGGCCCGGTGTCCCCAGAATGAGTTGATCTGCACTGTGTGATGTAATTAGCGTTCGTACACTACCAGTCCACTTGCACGTCATACGCACGATCCCGACATCATATCCTTCCATGATCAATGCGACCGACAAAGCAACCGACCACATAGCCGCCTTCCAGTAGAGACGGACGGTGCTCGATAAACCAAGCGCCTTCTCATCTTTGGCCGCCTGCTCGGCAGCCATGACCAATTGGGGATCGGCGTAGAAGAGCGTTTCATTATGTTTTCCTTGCACCTTCTGAGGTGTCTGCTCGGTGGCTGTCATCGTAAGTAATGTCTGTTGTCGTTGAGGTGAGAGCGCTAGTGAGTTCGGGACCCCAAGGAGACCCACATGAGGCTCCTTTTATATCACTTCAGGAGGGCTGTTTCCGCGATAGCTATACGCTCGGCATGCCATCGGGTCGCCCTGACGCGCTTCCGTGATCGTTCGGGAAGCCGCGCCGGCTCATGTCTCTACCTTTCCAAGGTCAGGGTTACCATCTGGGTGCGCGCTCATGGACTGGGCACTCCGGGGTATTCCTAACGAGACGTATCCGTTACTTGAGCGGATTGAAGAAACGTCCGTATCCGGGAAGGGAGAGCCGATCAAGCTTCATATGAGTAAGTAAGCTTAATGTGATATCGAATACGATTGGGGATTTACGGAACTTTTGGCGTTGCCAAGAGGCTATGTGCGAGGGCATCGGATATGATATATCACCTGACTGAATCCACAACAATGGTAGGCGGTTTCAATCCGATCGGCGTCCCGATCGGACATCCCGGTTCAACCGATATAAGTTGTCGACGTGTCGGACAAATATATAGCCCAAGTAGCGTAGAATGGAAGACTTGATGATGTTTGCGTACAATTGACCAGCTTAAGTCGACCGCCTCCTATTCCTCAATCAATCAGCCACAGGAGCCATTATGTTCGAAACCAGGTTGATCGAGGTCGCTCTGGCTTCTGGAGAGGCCAGCGGCTATCGTGATCTTCACCTGGAGGAGCTCGACGACAGCTCCAAGTGGATCGGTTGGGCTTACTATCGTATAGCGTGAGTGATCCAGGCTTCGCTTCCAAAGTTGAGCTAATCCGCTTGTTTCTAGCCCCACCTGGATAGAAGCCCGACCATTGGAGTCGCTCTCCCACCTGTCCACCGATCTCACGGCTCATCTCCTCCTACTCCGAGACCAGGATGATCCGGACCGAATCGTCTGCGTATATCCTGTCTCAACAGAGACCGCTCTAGTCAACATCGTCCGCAGCGATGATGGTCTTAGAACTCAGATCAGGCGAGCCGGGCAAATTGACGCGCAAGCCATAGCTGCACTGGTGGTCGGAACTGCAATGAGTGCCAGCGTGGTTGATAGCCTCATGGCGGCTATAGTCGATGAAGCTCGAGCATATATCAAAGGAGTCTCGTCGGATGAGCTTGAAAAGTTCAGCGAGGACCGGGCTGGCAGTCTCCTTGATGGCGTGGGATTCTGTACATGGAGCAGTCTCGGAGAAGGTATGTGTGTTCCCAATGATTTCTCTTGCTTCGATCACCCTGACTGAAGCCTTTTCTGCCTTAGACATCCATCCGAACCAAGAGAACATGTCCGAGCTATTGACCTCGCTGATCGAGCATAACATGCCGATCCAATCCTTCATCCTCGACGACGGATGGCATAATCAAAAGACATACGCCAGTGGTGATGCGTCGCCGTACCGATGCAAAACGGGGCCCGAGGATATGAGGGGCACTTGGCAGCTTCGAGGCTTGTACGATTTCGACGCACATGCCCGCCTGGGAGAAAATGGAGTCAAGAAGGTTGTGGAAGAAGCCAAACGTAGATTTGGTCAGCAGGACGGGGTGAAAGGCGAAGTCAACGTCGGTGTATGGCTTGCGTGAGACCTACCCCCCGGTTTTGAAGCACTTGCTTCAGCAGAGACTGACGGAACTGGCTTGACCCCTTCAGATTGACAGGCGGCTACTGGGACGGAATATGCCCCGATTCGCCTTTGATCGGTCGTTACAACTGTAAGCCTTATCCTGTTTCACGGGATCGAATTCCGGGGATGGCGAATGTACCATTCACTCCTGGATATCTGCCGGGAGGTAAGGGTGTCTACTGGCTGCCGCCACCAGAAGAATCCCTGCGCTTTTGGACAGACTGGTTCGTCTACTTGAAAGCTCAGGGAGTCGATTTCCTTAAAGTCGACAACCAAGGCAGCCTCAGCTTGCTCGACGGTGTCGAGGGCGTCGAATGTCAACATGCCTTGTGGAAGAATATGGTTGCAGCGTCGGATCAAGTGTTCGGCAAAGGAAATGTCATCCACTGTATGTCACATCATGAGACTATGTGGGGAGGAGTCCAAGGTCTGGGAAAGGTCACCAATGGGGAGCGATTCGTCTGGAGGTGAGTAACATTCCAGTGGCAGAGGCATTGGTCCTGATCGATGGCTTTGACGTAGGAACTCGGATGACTTTGGTTTAATTGGCAAAAAGGATAATCCCGACCAGCAACACATCTTCACAAACCTCTCAAACGCTCTACTTACCGCACATCTTGCGATGGTCCTAGACGCAGACATGTTCATGTCCCAAGTTCAGAACCCAGTTCCACACGCACTTCTTCGAGCACTCTATCCCGGACCTTTACTCCTCAGCGACCGACCTGGAGAGCACGACGTGTCTCTGTTATGGCGCCTGATTGCTAAGGATGCAAGCGGAAGAGCGCGTGTCGTCAAAACAACACATCCGGCAGTTCCACTCGCTCATCGATCTTTGGACATCAGCGTTATTGGCATGGGTGATGGGCGCGGGATGTTTGCCGCGGCGCCATCGGGTCACGGAACGACGCTTGGTGTCTGGAACGTTCGAGACGACGAGGATGGCGGGAAAGTCCTCGACACTCTCACATCTGTCGATATTGTCGATGCCCTTGGGGACCGACTGTCTAGCTCTCAATCTTGGTTGATCGCCCAAACCGATCTTTATCGCGGAGGAATCGTTGCAGCTCAGATTTGGTCCCAGTCTGAGGGCGAAGAAGAGCTTGCGAAAATTCAACTTGAGCGCATGGGCGCGACCAGTTTCTGGTTAACGCAGTTGCAGACTTGTGGTAACATTCAGGTTGCCGTGCTAGGACTGATTGACCAGTTTGCCGGACTGACCGCAATTGAAAAGGCGGAGACGAACGAGGGTGAGCTTGACACCCATCGACGTACATTGCCGTATCTCGTCTCTTTTGCTGACACACACACACACACACACACACACACACACACACACACACACACACACACACCAACAACATCCCCGATAGGCTATCTCACCACTGCAGTCCGATGTGAGGGTGTCTTCGGGTTTGTGGTTGCGATAGAAGAGGAGCCCAAAGTGTCTATCTCAATCAACGACCAGAAGCAAGTAGGCGAGATCTCGAAGCTGGACAACCTGAAGGGCAATGGTCTGGGTGGATGGCTTGTGCAGGTACGGATTGGCGGAAACATCGTCAATACCTCTGACGTGTGGAAAGTCAGGGCCGTCTTTTAGATGGGTGCATGGTATTGGACATTCCATGCACAATGATGCTTGCAAGCCAGCTACATCAGCTGGATCAGGAAAGTGACGCCTTTGTGGGATTCACTCGGCCTTCGTGTCCCGCACAAACCCGTGCAGGTCTGCTTGGGCCAAGTAGAGATTTACTATAAAGAGCTAGACCACTTCCGAAGCCGTCGAGGAAGGCCCCTTGACTCCGGAAGGAGTTGATCTACGATAGCGCTCGCGCTGATCTACCCCTCTACCTGCAAGCATGGCGGAGGTACAATGCTGAAATTGCATACTTCCATGATCAGTGCTACAGACCGCATGCCCGTCTTCCAAAAGAGGCGGATCGTACTTGCCAGACCCCAGGTCCTCTCGTCTTTTGGCCGCCTGCTCGGCCGCGATGACCGGCGTACAGGAGAGTCTCACTCTATTTGTCTTGCATTTCCCCTGATAGAGGGTTGTTTTGTGGCTCAATATTACTGCACCTACTGCTTTGTTCGTAACCAGCTCGAGTGCGAGAGAACCGAGCCAATGAATGGGCGTTCGCGGTCTATCAAGGTCTGCCCTGCGCTCCTGACAGGAGGCTGATATGAGATATCTTGCTCGAATGCAAAGCCGCTTATCTTCGGGTAAAACGCCCGCACAAAAACATGGCTGTCATGTCTTGTCAACACCTCAAAAGCCTGATATCTTAGGTAGTAACGTAACGTGCGAAAGAGGGGGTTCAGGGGGCATGTGACGCATCTCACGAAAGCTGTGCAAGGGGAAGAGACAGACATCCGTCTTGACCGACGCATCAGATTCGCCTTTGAAGTTCTGCCGGTTTTGAGCACAATAGCGAGATGAATTGTTTACGATGTGTTCGCCGCATGCAAAGTCTGATTGTGACCGAATGGCTTTGGCATCCGCAGCCGCGTTCCGATACCGGCTGCAAGAGTCTTTGAACTAGTGAATGATGGACGACATGTACAGTAGTCGTATCAAGCAAACGATTTTATGCCCAAAATCAGTCCCGTCAGCCCAAGCCAGGAACGGCCAAGTACCAAGATTTTCGTGAGACGATATTCGCGCGCTTCGCTTAGAAAATCGCTCACGAGCGAGGCTTGACGACAGCTGCTCAACCAGGAAAAGTATAAGCTAGAATGGGACCTGGCCCGATAAGGGAGCGAAGGACCACATCGGCTGTAATTGATGACGAATATCTTGGCCTTCCGTTACCCTGAGCAAACTCTTCATATCCGTGAGAAGACCGTTTGGAAACATATCTTTTGCCCTTGATGACGGATGTGCTAATTTTAGGGCGGTCGTCTTGAAGTAGGACGGTTTCACCTGTGACAACCTTTACCGAGACATGATCTACCTGAATTGAAAGATCGCTATAGGGTGTCCCTAACCATATCCGCCAAAGTGCGGTAGTCACCGTGGCAGATATCGTCTTTGCTACCTAGCTTTGAACTTCAGGAGTTTCAGGATAGGCTATAGACCTCAAAATTCCTCCAAGTCTGGCGCTGTGCTTGGCGAGGATAACATGGTATGCCCGCTGCACGTTCATCTCAGGTTGGAGAAATGATCCCAGCCGAGGCGTCTCGGTACGCCGCCAGACCGGTGATCTGGCCCGGATGGTGAAGATGGAGCAACGGGCCAAGGCTCAAATGTCGTCCTCAGGGACAAAGCTCTCACCTCTGTGCTAGGGTCATCAGGAGGTCTGTGGCAGCCGGATGACGGATTGAAGAAGGCTGCTTTCAGCGAGGCACTCAGCACATTGCAATACAACAAGGGCACAACCCTAAAACGACCAGGTATGTCCTGCTGAAGGAGTTGAAGTCGATGGCGAGAAGTCGATGACAAGATGTGGCTAAGTAGATCGGTCTCACGCTCTATGTGATATGCCAGGGATTGGTATTTTATGTGACAGCAATGTTGGTTTGCTGTTGATCTATATCAAGTGCCGTTTCCGTCAGCAGACGACACGTCAAGGTGAGGCCCTGTACGGCGCTGGGAAAGGGGATAGGGATAACCAAATTCTGCCAAGGGAGGGCGAGTCGCTGGACTTGAGCGCCACGTCGAACAGCCTCGGTGTTCCCAGGTCGTCAAGATCGAGTGCCATTCCCCCGGCATGCCAGAGTCCGCATGGACAATGGACCGACGCAGGGGGCGAGACGGGTATCCTGGGCTTGTTTGTTCCTCGAGACTAACAAAAAACTTGTCGGCTTGCTCAATTTGCGTGCTGCACAGATATAAAAGGGGCAACGAGGAAAGAGAATCCCCATTCTTTTAGCAAGAAGGCCTTTGACTTTCTCTTTCGTTTCTCTCTTGTCCCAGTGCTTCTCGACTGCCATGTTCCTCGCTCTCTCACTGTTTCCACTCCTATTGGCAATCGTAGTCAACGCCCAGACACAAGCACAGATCCAGGCATGTGCCAACTCTATTCGGCTTACCAGCTATGAGGCCGAGCCCACTTGGTCTACTCAAGACAACACACATCACTTCAACGCAACCTACACCTACAGCCCCTCTGATTGTCTTACCCCAAAAGAAGTACCGATCACCCGAATCTATCTCGCGAACCTCAACGGCCCAACTTATAATTGTCCCAAGCCGCCCTTCGACTCCACGGGTGTCTTGTACACCGAATGTTCCCAGAGTTTGGGCACAATCGCTCAGGCTGCCAAAGACGGAGATGCAGATTGTGAGTGCTACAAGATGATGCATTGCTGACTCTCAAGGGGGCATCATCATGACTCTCGGGATACGGCCAACCCTATATACCATCGAAAACGATTTCACAGTCAATTATGTTGATCCACCTCAGCCTAGTGGCGCCGTTGCTCGACGTAGGAGAGCGCTGTTGGGTCTCCAGAAAGAATGTCTACCAGGATATTCTTTCTGTCCTGTCGGTAAGGGTCTCTCCGAATGTATCGACACGTCTACCAATCTATACGGTGAGTGACATGATGCAACTGATGGCCAAGAGGCTCACAAAATACAGCGTGCGGAGGGTGTGCGATGGATCCTCAGACCGAAGACTGCTCCGCCATCCAGGGGGCCGATCAAGTAGAATGCAAATGGTCGAGATGCTTTGGTGAGTCCAAGCTACACTGCCGAAGAGCTAAACAAAGAAAGTCAAAACCTGCACTAGAGGCTACACAGTCAGCCCCGACCGAAAGTCCTGTATCGCTGTAGGAGTCTGAATGTTGGACAGGATTCCTCGACTCAGTCCTGGCCCTCTGGGCGTGATAGCAACTACAGGAATGATGGATAAGTGAGATGAAAGTAGAGTATCCACAGAGGGGCATGTATGCTTGGACGAGCATAAATTCTCTGCTTTTCACAGCGACCCCTGTACACACCGTTCGATGTGGTACCATCACAGCCAGTAAACGACCCCTGAGCCGATGACCCAGCCAAAGCCTATCAGATCAACCGCGATCCTGAATCTCGCAAATACATACCAATATAAGCCGGCCTGACAATGCTATTCCTGATTGACCGGCTCATGCTCTCATACAAGTGACCAATGACTCGCTGAGAAGTACAGAATCGTGACAGTCGATGCAGACACCACCTTCCGACTCGGATTCCTCATCAACCACTATGTCCATTTCCTTGTATCCGGTTTCACCATCACCTATACTGTGTGGGACGTCAACTGCTGGAAGGCGGCCAGACAGCTTAGATCGGGCTGAAGCATCCTCCGTCATCGCGAATTTGCAAATTCTGCGTCGATCTCGACTACTATTCAGAATGGCGAGACTGTCTTGGTTACATTTGTCGACAAAATGGATAATGAGAGTCTCACGCTGCAGAAAATGGATTCGACCCTGCGGAATCGGCTGGAGAAATAAAGGTTTGCTACATTTGGCACGGATGTGCACGAAAGTATAACCCCTTCGTGTCTATCAATGAACACGGGGCCACCAACGACTACCTCGAGCAGCGCGGGCTGACTTTGACAGCCTCCCAAACGGGTGTCACAGGAGCTCAACCACCCACATGCAAAGAGGAGTGGAACCGACAGGAATATTATCCTTTTGAGAAGATGCGCCTGATTCTAGGTGAACCAGAACGATCTGACTGAAGCAGTAGCAAGGATTCTCTCTTGCTCGATTCCGCCAACAACAGCGTTCACACCGACCTCAGCTGCCATACGATTAGCAAGACAGGGGATCGAGACGCTGAATGTATCCGCAATGCCGGAGTCCTAGCCCAGGATACCCGCAGGTGATGATTAGGTGAGTAAAGCCTATCGCTTTGACAGAAATCAACCCATCCTTAGTCACACTTTGGCAAGCGAACCAAGGACACTCGAGAATTAGTTGAAGATGACGTTCAGCTCGCTCGCAGGAAAATCAATGTTCAATGCGCTAGACGGGACACACATTCTACAAGCATTATCTTCATGGGCTGCTTTCAATACAACTATCTCATTTCTAGCATATTTGTATAATTGCATCTGTTCTCCACATCCTCATGGACCTATTCTCGTTCCTGTAGGAAGAGTGCGTAAGGCCGCCTTTGTCGAATACCTTGGACTGGCGCAAACATCGTCGATAGACTTGACGTGTGGAGAGAAAGCGATTTTCTAGATGGGTGCATATCTTAGGACATTCTATGCAATTCCGTAATGACCAATGACGCCTCCGTTTCTCCTATGCTTGCGGCTGAGATATACTATAAAGAGCGATTCTCGGCGAAACCCATTCGGACTAAAACTCTCCCGGTGGTTTAGGCCTTATATAAACATCCGTCTGGTGACGGCAATCCTACGCATTAACACAGCCCCACGCTAATGGCCGCCATTATCCATCTGTTCCCCAGAGGGGTCCCCACGAGATATCTAACCCCTCATCAATAGCTGCCATAAGATATCTCACTACCGTTGACAGTCGCGTCTTGGTAAAGACATCGAAACAGTGTCTGTGCCCGCCGAAGGAGCAACATCCTGTCTGAAGGTAATGACGGATATGCAGAAGACTCATACAGAGTCCCCCGGAGGGATCATGGTCAAGAAGGCATGTGATACCTGTCATGACCGCAAAGTCAAGGTCAGCACAGCACACCGTCATCGATTCCTCACTTAGTCAGCTGATGTCCCTGTAACTGCAGTGCGATGGAAGACAGCCTTGTTCCAGGTGTCAGTCTGGCTCTAGCATTTGCACATACATCAAACCCGCTCGTCCGAGAGGTCCAGCCCCTAAGTCAGTCGCGTATTCCTTATGCCTCCCAAGTACAGTGCACTTACGCTTTCTCCTAACCACAGGCAGAGACCGCTCATCGCTCGAGACTCGCCAAGATTCTCCCCTTACCCGACCGTCACTTCTGGGTCGACTTCCGGTGTCAGGAAACAAGCCCCGCCCGGCGGTTCTACCGGAAATTCCACCCTGCCAAGTATCCTACCTGTCCAAAGCTCTTCCGAGGCATCCTGGTTCTCGCCTTTCGATGACGACACCGCTTCCGCTTTCGATCAATCGCTACTTACCGAGACGAGTAACTTGGACTGGGTAGCGAATGCAAGCGACACCCCATGGGGTCTGTTGGGCATTGATTGCGCAACTCAACCAACCTGCTCGTCGAGTGATGATTTGTCCACATCGAGTGAGACATCTTTCATACCTTCGGAACCTCAGCGGATTGTACCACCTCTACCAGAACCGGAAAGAATCGTCACTTCTGGCTCACAAGATCAACAGTCAAGTCGTAGTCTGCGTGTGCGTTTGCGGGCTCGCGCTCTGTGGAATGCACCTTTCGAGCCATTTGAAGATGTATCACCCATCCTCACGCTCACATTCGACTCATTGATACGTCCTCAATTGGAGATCTTCTACGAGCGGATATATCCCATGATGCCTATTTATACATATCAGGAGATCGCCACACGCTTCAACGACCCGACATCCAAGTACAACGTGGACTTGATCACCATGATGCTTTCAATGGCGTCGCTCTCGCTTATTCACCCGCTATATCCCCACGAGATCCCAGAGAGGCACAACAGAGCCAAGCAGTCCAAGTTGCTGATGGACGAAGTCTGTCGGCTGCGAGCAAAGTGGAATCACGGGTGTCAACCTAGCATTGAAGGGATAATGACGAGCTATTGCATGTTCGGAGCACTTTTCGAGTTGGGCCAAGACGCTGGGGCAAGAATGAGGTTAAAGGAAGCGGTCAGCATGGGCGAATCGATGGATCTTGACACATCATGGGATACATCAGTGAATGGGACGGAAATACAGCGGCGGTTCAAGATGTACTGGATCTTGGGAGTCACTGAGAGGTAAGCTGGCAACCCCGTTCCTGCACGGAGTCGACCGCTAAAGTTATCTCAGAGCATATGCCCTGCAACGCTCAGGAAATCTCGTATTCAAGAGCCTGTCGTACACGTCGATTCCTGGTTCGGTTCATTTGGATCCGACTACAACGCACCTGCGATTCTTAGCCAAGATTTTCTCCTTTGTCGACCCAGATATAGTCCATTGTTGGAACGGTCGCTGCGAACCCATCACATGTACCTCCCTGTCTCGGCAACATATCCTCAACTCGCTTCACAGCTTATCTGGAACCGCGAATGAGGTGTTCCACGAAGATGTCGAGGGTCTCCAGGGACTGACCGAAGTGCAAAAAGCAGATCTGCTAGTGACTTGGCAGTGGCTGAGAAACAAGCTCTGGCGTCTGGCAAGTCTGCATCACATGACGGGTGAGGACGGGGAAAGGGAGCTGAGTGTGGACTTTGTGGTGGAAGTTGCCAGTACGACGGTCGAGATATGCAAGCGCCTCAGTCTGAGCTCGATGGAGGCTCACGGCACAGGATTCGTGAGTTCACCCGGGGTTCGCTCTTTGGCAGCACATTTGTTCACCAACTTGTCTCCCAAAACCAGGTCGAAAAACTCTACGATATAGCGTCTATCATCACCGAGCTCCTACAGTCCGGCGAAGACATACAGCCACGCTTGCTTGCTATCGTGCAGACTGAGAGGTGGATGGACATGTTAAACAGCCTGACCGGGTTTGTAAGCCGCCATAGGGGAGGTGGAGACTTCACGGGTCAACTGGCAATCGCTGCCAACCTGATCACCAATCTGAAGATGCTCATGGATCCAGTATCCTTATTCGCAAATAACGACGGTCAGACGTCATGTAGGTGAAGTATACCTTTGTAAATCAGTTTTTGAACGGTTCGGCCGGATCACGTTGTAAAATATCAGCCTTTTGCTTCTTTGACGACGATGATGTCCTTCGACAATCAATTGCAAACGACACGGGTACATTCTGCAGAGGTACACTTTGAATGCCCGTGGAAGCACGAAAAGACTAATGCTGGCCCTGTATCTCTGGGAATATCTGACACCGGATAACAATGACATATCATGACATGATGACAAAATGCATGCTCCGTCTTCGCTACAAGTATTGTACTGGGTGCCCTCAGAATACGACCGGGAATATCAGCTACAACCGAACCTGTATACGAGCTAGTACCGATCACGCTTCATCAGCTCTGAGGAACGACGTCCTGACGTGACCAGCACCACCTCGATTGGCTCTTGCGAACCAAGGTACAAAGGTCAACTTCTGGCCTTCGAGTCTAGTCCACGTTCTAGCTGGCCTCTTGTCGCTCACGGCCCGGTAAGGCTGGTTCTTGTATGCCTCTTCCAGCAACCAGACATCACCAGGAGCAGTCGATAAACCCACCATAGGAATCCCTTCGATCTCGAGGGGTGTCTCCTGGAAAGAGGAAGAAGACTTGATACCAAGCCCCTGGAAGTGCTTATACTTGGACTCCAGGTCCGAATTGTCGTACGATTCGGCAGTGTAGACGATGGGACCACGAGAAACGGTCAAGGTGTCCTGGGTTGTCAATGGGTGATTGGCGATGAGTCGAGTGGGAAGATCGAAGGTGATCGAGACGGTAGCTGAAGCATCGAGTCTGACGGAAACGTATCCGGGCACGTCAGGGAGGGTTGGAGTGTCGATCTACGGAAGGTTCCGATGTCAGCCAAGGTTTTCATCTGTACAACTGTCAGGCCGGTAGCGATGTGGCTCACCTCGATATTCGCGGCATACTCCGGTGTAGGTACTCTGACACCCCATGACCAGTCGGCGGGGGCATTGACAGAGAGGGTCGTCTTACCGGTCCAAGGCATCTCCGTGATCATCTGTACCTCGGCTATCGACCCGTCAGGCAGAGCGATGTTCTTCTTTGCTGACACAAAGAGATAGATGTCAAGATTGATGACCTGATTGTCGTAGTCGATTCTGGAAGACCAAGTGTATCCACCCAATAAACCCAGAGTCCGGGACAAGTTGGGCGGGCAGCAGCAGACCGTGAACCAGTCTTTCCTCGTAGCGTTCTCGTCTCCGATGGTGGCCAAAGTATTGGCGTACGCGAACTGCTCTCCGTTGAGTGAACCTCCGCCGAGAACGGCGTTTAGCAGAGCGAGTTCCATGACGTCTCGTACCTTCCCGTCAAGCTGGTGTGAAAGAAGTCTCTCGGCCGTCATCATCGCTGCGATGGCAGCGCACGTCTCGAGATAACCCAAGCCGAAGGAGTCAGGCAGCCAGTGTGGACACTTGTGAAAGCCTTCGAACTGTAATCATTCTCTTGTCAGCCAGGAGTCAGTCGACATCTTGGGACGGTTGCACTTACCCTTGGCTCTGAGCCGAAACCGCCGACCACATACATCTTGTTGTCGACGGCATCGTCCCACATCCTCTTGGCGTATGTGAGACCTTCCCCTCCGAGGTCCGCAGCAGCCGTCGTAAGGTACAAGGCTCTGACAGAATGGCCAACGATCGAGTCCTGCTCGCTCAGGGGAGCGTGAGATTGGTTGTAGCTAAGGTCATGATATAAGGTCAGCGCAAACTCCATCACTGCCATACTAGAGTACTTACGTGATGTCGTCGACGTGATCCATATTCATACCATGGTGAGGATCATTCCTTTTCTTTCGTTCGTACACAAAGAAGCTATCACCGCCGAGATCGTCCCTCTTCTTTCCTCGCTCGGTGATCAAGTATTTGGCGAAATCAAAGTGCCGAGGATCCTTCGTTCGATCGAAGAGTCGAAGCATGGCAAGCTCGAGCTCTGGGTGGCCGGGGTAGGCATGAATCTGCCCCTCGTTGGGTCCTATATCCCTCATCCAGCATTCAACGTTCTACATTCAGGCAAATATTAGCCAGTGTCCCGTCTCCCGATGAAGCGAAGACTCACCCTCAGCATAATATCGAGGAACTGTCGAGATCCGGAATAATGGTGATGAGCTAAGGCCGCTTCGAGCAAGTGTCCTGCGTTGTCTGCGATGACGCTTATCAGTCTTAGTTTTATTCGCACGAGAGCTTCCACTCACACATCTCGTGCATGTCCCGGAAGTTCTGGTATCGCCCCTCAGGGTCGACTACCATGAAATATATGTTGAGGTAGCCATCGGGTAGTTGAGCCTTTTCGATCTTGTTGATGAGTTCCTGGACAGACGCGTCGAACACTGACTTATGGGCGCAATTGGCACCATCGGGAGAGTTGAGGAAATAGCATACAGCTTCGATCCTGATTTCAAGGTGTATATCGTCAGCACTACTGCCGCGTCGTAATGCAGTGCGCACCATCGACACACGACCTCACCATTTGCCGACATCGGAGTCCCAAAAGAGAGTCGGCGGAAAGCCCCACGGCTACACCATGACGTGTGTCAGCTCAATTCAGACCTCGACATCTAGGTGACCACTCACGCTGAAGTGCCCTTTGTGAAGTCGAGCTAAATCGTACGACGGATGCCATTTTAAGTCGAATGCGTCGTAGCTGCCTTGCTTCTTGAGCTGCTTCAATTGCGTCATCAGTACCTTCTCCGAGTAGAGCTTCCGCATCTTCCCGTAGAAGGATTGGGGATCGATAGCTATGGGCAAGACACGATGATTAGCTCTGCGACAGATATCCTCAGATTGCTCAGACTGGACGGAGTGCAACGCTGAATCTCACTCACTTGATTCGATGAAGGAGGTCTGTGGGTGAGGTCGGTCGAGGCCTTCCCCGGCGTGTCTCTTTCCGTTGAGTTTGACTCCATTCTGACCACCGTTGACACCGTTTCCGTTGCTTGTGGATACCATAGTCGTTCTCCGTATTCAGACCTTGCGAGAGTGGGGATGTTCAGAAGGCGGTTGAGACGATCTATCTATCAAGGATCTTGACGTATGCACGTTGGCCTTTATATGACTCATCCAGACAGTGATTTACAGTCTGCCATGACTTTGGCAACTTCCGGTGCCCGGTCTCCAGATGACTCAGAGCGCTCGAAACGCATTTCGAATTCTCGGTCGCTATCTCGATCGGCCGGACCAAAGTTGGGTGAATAGGACCGAGCGACCGGAAGTTAGGCTTGAGATCATGTGATAGAAGGTTAGGGTAAAAGAGAGAAAGTAAGCATGAAATCACCTGCTTACGTCAATCTCTGAGGTGTCTGCTTCCCGCCCTTCTCTGCTATGTGCTCGGTCGAGATGGTTATGTCCGGTCCGGTTTCTCCCGTTATCCGTACCGTAGATTGGTCTTTATCTCAGCTCTCCAGAGGCCTCAGAGGCTAGGAGGCTTCCTGGTCGCTAAGGCACGTGTTCCACCTTGGCATTCCTTGGTCCGACAACAGTACTCGAACACGGAAGCAACCGCAGAACAATGAAGCGGATGTTTGTCTCTCCCCTTTTCCTCGTATGCCCTGCCCAGTCGGTCCGACAGCAAAGCTTAGCTGTATTCGGTCTATCTTGGGACACATGGGGCACCAAAGCCACTGCCGTTTGCTCCAGCCTTGTCACGAGGCTAATTGATGCTCCTGCCGCGCAGCTAATCGAAGGATTCTGCTACTAGACGTTCGCTCTCTCATGTCCACTCGGCCGGTTGCTACTCGAGCCAGGACTGGGCTCGTGGTGTATAAATAATAGAGATGGAAATGTGGCCCTGACATCATATTCATTGTCCCACACGGAAGATCCTCCTACACATATCGACATACCCCAGACCATAAACACACACTCGCGATGACAGTCGACAGTGCTGCAGTACTGGCAGACCCCGATATTCGAACTCGTGCTATTCGTTACCGAGCGTGGGACGAAAAGGTAACGTCTAAAGCCGGTTACTTCAAGTACAAAGCCGGGTCATGGTGGTCTTTGATATTGTCCTTCGCTCTGGTGATGGACGGCTTTTATGCCATTACAGTAGGTATTCCCACGATAGTATGTCTGATCAATGACAAGAAGCCGGTGCTGACTGAATGAACTGTGTAGATCAGTTCCTTCTACGGTCAGCGGCAATTCCAGGACCGATTTGGCGAGGTGCTGTCCCCAGGTCAGCCCAAGGCGATCTCAGCGGCCTGGCAATCTGGACTCAACAACGGATCCAGTGTGGGTAGTATCATCGGATTGGTGATCACCTCCTGGGCTGCCGACAAATACGGTGTGCGACCTTGCATGCTCTTCTTTTTCCTTTGGCTTATTGCGATGAACTTCATTTCCGTCTTCGCTGTCAACCTCCCTATGCTCCTGGTTGGAAACACCCTTGCCTCCATCGGCACTGGTAGCTTCCAAACTCTGACTACGACTTACGCCTCTGAGGTTGTCCCGACCGTTCTCCGACCGTACACCACGGCATGGGTATGTTGTGCCTGGGGTGTCGGCCTGACTCTATCTGCGGGAGTTATTCGAGCCTGCCTTGGGTTGACTGGCGACTGGGCATGGCGACTGCCATTCGCCTTGCAGTGGATTTGGCCGCCTGTCCTCTTCGTTGTGACCTGGTTTGCCCCAGAGTCGCCATGGAACGCAATCAGGCGAGGTCGGATCGATCAAGCGCGAGACGCTCTTCGTCGCTTGATGTCGAACCCCACCGAGGAAGAGGTCGATGACAATCTCGCCTTCATCCAGCACACCTCTGCGATGGAAAAGGCTACAACCGCCAGCTCAACCTGGTGGCAATGTTTCAAAGGCACCAATCTTCGACGAACCGAGATCAACATCTTCACTTGGGTCATCCAAATCTTCTGCGGCAATGGTATCGTCGGCTATGCCGTGGTCTTCTTGCAAGCGGCCGGGTTCGACGAGGACCAAGCTTTCAACCTGAACATCGCAATCTTTGCCTGCCAGATCGTCGGTGGAGTCCTATCCTGGTGGTTCATGGCCAAGCTAGGTCGAGCTACATTGTACATTGGTGGTCAAGCTGGCATGTGAGTGTCGAACTTCATTCCGTCGTACCCTTTGGAAGTCTTGTGACTCTCAGAAAGGAATACGGATGACCCGGCTAACTCAATCCCTTCTTTGGCTTCTGGCTTCGCCAGGTTCGTATGTTTGGTGACAATCGGAGTCCTGGGCTTCGTCAAACAAACGGACCCCGTCTCACTTGCCATTGGTATCCTCTTGATTGTCTCGACCCTCATCAACCTCACAACGACCGGTCCTGTGTGTTATCCGATCGTCGCCGAAACGCCTTCGGGACCCCTCAGGAACAAGACTATCACTATCGGTCGAACAGGTTACCTCATCGCTCAGATATTGAACAACATCCTCACGCCTCGGATGATCTCGGCTACTGAATGGAACTGGGCGGCTAAGACTGGTCTCTTCTTCGCTGGCACCAACTTGCTGCTCAACATTTGGTCG
This sequence comes from Kwoniella heveanensis BCC8398, assembly GCA_000507405.3. Taxonomy (NCBI): domain Eukaryota; kingdom Fungi; phylum Basidiomycota; class Tremellomycetes; order Tremellales; family Cryptococcaceae; genus Kwoniella; species Kwoniella heveanensis. Next base: position 48,690 of record KV700148.1, on the reverse strand, counting down.
TGGTTCCGTCTCCCCGAGACCAAAGGTCGAACATTCGGCGAGATCGACCTTCTGTTCGAGCACAAAGTTCCCGCACGAAAGTTCAAGTATACCAAAGTCGACCAGTTTGCGGATCACGAAGTGTCCCGCCACATCGAGGATCACCCTATTCATGCTGACGACAAGGCGGATCTGCAGATGGTAGAGAAGGTCTAAAAGCCGACTCTCGTGGACTCACAACACTTCCGTGAGGTCCAAGTCGAATCAAGTGCGCGTGGGCTCAAGACTTTCTTCGCTTTAGCATGATGAGGCCAAGCGTCAATACGTAGTGTCGAAAACATTTTTTATGTCTGGGTAGAAAGTCTGGATTCATGCGGTTTGAGGTTAACGTTAAGATTTTGTACGACTGAGCATGCAACCCTGCAGCTGGTGTCAGAGGGACAGTGACCACAGGAAAGATGCTGCGACGAGCCGTATCGCGATTTTATCACATCGTGTGGCACTGAAATGGAGTATCCTCGTTAGAGTCATAGCCAGGAAGCTTGAGCATCAGCAATGGCTGCCGGGTATGGACTATGATGGAGCACCGGTCTTGGCATGTCCGAACCCTGCACCGTAAATCAGAGCCCAGGGAGAAGAGGTTGTGCTGATCATCCGATATAGGTGCGGGTACAGTAACTCCAATCACAGCCGTGTTCAAGCCCGGACCTGGACAGATCTGGGTTTCAAGTCATGTGGTTTGATCTTGTCGCACGTAGGACATGGACACAAACACTCACATCTTGGAGCAAAGGGCAATGAAGAGCAATGTGCCGTTCACAGGCGGGCTTCTTGCTTTAGTGACGGGGGAAGTGTTAGCCGATGAGTTCGATCGCAGGACGACTGCCCAGATGACCTGGCGGCGTATTTGTCTTGAAGCCATCGCTGTATTCCCTAAGTGTGCCCCAAGTTATCAATGAAGAGTCCGCCGGATGTCACATGTCCGCCAAATAGGATCAGATTGAAAGGAATGACAAGCCGACAAGACAAGTTTGGCGATGATGACTACGCATTCTTCGTATCACACTGGACATAAGTCTGACCGCCGGCCCTCACAGCAGTCATATACCAAGAAAAAGATGGCAGTGATACACACTACCGCTGAGGGTTGGAAGGGCACTTTTGAACGTTGACTTCATACGCTTCATTCGACCACTCTTATATATCTTTACGCCTTGCTAGACAGGGATCCTCAGGCTACCCTTGCACAATCGAGTGCATTCTGACGTGGACGAGTCGTCAGCGACCGTGACATGATGCTCTAGTAAAAGCAAGAGACCTACAGTTGGTAGGGTGGATAGACTCAGGCAAAGCTCGCTCGAGTCCCTCAGGGGCAGCCTTCTGGATGGCCTCGGGAACCAAAGAGGGACCGGTGGCGTGAGAGACATGCGCGTTCTCGTTGGGGTTGGTGTTGTGAACCTGTGCCTTGCGTCAGCACCACCACAGGAGAGTGGGGTAAGAGGGGACGGAGTGATGAGACAGTGTTTTGAAGCAGACATGGATGCATTTTGACTCACGGAGTTGGGGAGCGACTCCTCTACACCCCTGGGGACATTCTCCTGTACGCCTACGGGGACAGCAGACTGGCCCTGGGGGTCAACGGCGTGGGATCGTTCGGTAGACATGTTGGTTGGTCGCTCGGTTTATGTATGTAAAGAGGGACAGTCAAGATGATATGGGAAATGAGATTGAATTGGGAGAACCATTGTCGTAGTCGGATGACTGGGTGGGTTTATATAACCGTAGTCAGGACCCACGACAAGGAGGTAACATCCTCCCCTTGAACCGCAATCAGGCGCGATGACGCTCACATTCCCTCTTTCCCACTCGTCATACCTCAAGATCGAGCACGACTTGGGATCTTCATCTTGGCTCGGCATCGGCGACGCGTAATTGTTCTCATTCAGCGATTCTCGTGGGTGTAGAAAGCGATCGTACTACAAGCCGAGTGAGAAGATGTCAAGCCGGTCATGCATCCCCGAGGGTCTTAGAAGGGGTCTTCGAAGTGAGGTGGAACGATGTCATAATTCAGTTGCGAAGTATGTATGCTGTGCATCTGCGCAATCGTGCAATCGCGCATGCGAAACGGCGAACATCATTTGCTCATACGTACGTGATATGTATGTGATCATGGTTCCAACGATTTAGCCTTAGGCGCATGCGCGTTGATTCCCATGCCGTAAAGGGTGACAGCCAAGACCAGCAACAGGGTCGCGTCGCTCTTCTGTCCAGAGAAAGAGTACATACTTGACATGCATAGGGCCAGCAGTCCGAGTTAGGGCTTGTTATGCCCTATGGCCGTAGTGGCGAGAGCATCGATCTTGAAATTCATCGTATGTCACGATCGCGAGCAGGAGACCCCACGTTCCACGGCGGGTCCGCAGATGTCGCCGCAGATCGTTGGAATATGGAATATATGGAATGACGCGAATCTGTTTGTTTTCTGGCAATACCTGACAATTCCAGCATTCGAATGCATCTCCCAATCGGACGATTGCACATGTCTACGACAGTGCCTCATCGATTGCATGATCAGAAGGAAATGGGGCCACTTTCGCTGGAACGTCAGCATGGAACGTCTTCCTGAGCCTTCCATGTTTGCCTCTTCAGCATACGACACACCTGTGATGCCCAAGATGACCATTGAGTGTGTTCGCAAACCGTTCTCGATTGCTAGCAACCCACGTCCGGGCGATAGCGCTGCGCGGCGATGAGGAACTGGCGCAAACTCTACGCGTGAGAGTACCACGAGTAGCGTGCAGTGACTTAATCCACGAGGCAAAATCGGCCAACTCGGCCGTCTTTTGAAGTGCCGTGCCGTCTCCGACATTGGCATTGTACCAGACAATGGTCTGGGTCACGGCATCCCTTTGGAGTATCGGTGGGCACTATCAGGCAAAAGGGGGGTGATAGCAGCCCAAAGATAATGGGATGTACGCTCTTTGAGCGCTAACATTATGCATGATGACCCACTACGACCAAGATTCAGAGCTTTGATGGCCCGGCGACACCAGTATTTGGGTAAGACGATAGAGGGTTGTACAACTACGTTATCCATCGGACAAGGATGAATGCTTATTGGTCGGTGAGAACGGATTTCTTCCACAGATCTTCGCATCCCTGAGAGCCCTATCTTCATGTAGCGGCAAAGCACCGCTTGGGAATGTAGGAATCCTATCAACCCATCATACCAAGACGGGAAGGGGCCCTGAACGGCGGACGTTTTCCGCCTCTTATCATACTGTGTCCGCGACAAAGACGAAATCTCGTGGCAGATTACTATGCCTAGCAAATGGTTAGCTTGATCGCGTCCTCACACTATTGCAATTGTATATATATGGATGAGCGCTCCGATTATCCTCAAAAGCCCGAAGAACACGTAGCAAGGAGCATCGATTGTTCCAAGATCAAGTCGTCTCAAGATGTCTTACGAAGAGAAGAAACCCGGAGAAGATGTCGACACACTTGTGAAAGTGTCTGAATCGGGCGATATCCCTGCGGATCACATCCCAATCTCAGAGAAGAAATTGTTGAGGAAATTGGACAGACATGTCCTGCCACCTCTCATCGTCTTATACCTAATGTCATTCCTGGTAAGAGCAGTTCACATCGTGGTATACGGGCCCAAAGCTCACAAATCACCCTTGTAGGACCGAAGCAACATCGGGAACGCTGTTATCTTTGGCTTGACCGCTGACATCGGTCTAGTCGGTACGCAATTCAACACTGCTTTGGCGATATTCTACGCATGTTACGTGAGTACAATACAAGACACGAGATGGACAAGCTGACACATGACATAGATCATCATTGAGCCGCCTTCGAATATGATTCTCAAGCGAAGTAGAGCCAGTGTCTACCTGACGATCCTCATGGTCTTAACCGGTACCATGGGGCTGAGTATGGGCTTCGTCAAGAACTTCAGTCAGCTTACCGCCGTCCGAGCTCTTCTCGGCCTCGCCGAAGGCGGCTTCTGGCCCGGAATCACTGTAGGCTTTCGTTGCTCGAAACATATGCTCTTTCACTGATCACACGGAAATAGTTCATTGTGACTCAATGGTATCCTCGTCGGGAAGCAGGGTATCGAACATGCCTCTTATTCGCCGCCGCAGGAGCATCAGGAGCTTTTGGCGGGCTTCTCGCCAGAGCGCTTGAGAAGATGAACGGTCTGGGGGGTCTAGAAGGATGGCGATGGTAAGGAAATCGATTTCTGACACACGTATATCAGCTGACCAAGCCCCCCAGGATCTTCATCATTGAAGGTCTAATCACAATCTTGATTACCGCAGCGATGTACTTCTTTATCGCGGATTGCCCGGAAAGCGCCAAGTTTCTTACCGAAGAGGAAAGAGGCGCAGTCGTTTGTAGACTCAGCGAAGACAACCAATTGATGCCTACCGACTTCAGGTGGCGATATGTCAGGGATACTCTGTTGAGTCCGCTCACCTACCTTCAAGGGCTGGTCCAATTCGGATCATACATTGGAGTACTTAGTTTTACCACGGTAAGGCGATGAATGATTCGAAGGGTGCTTCGTGAGCTCATCGAGTGAGCCACATTCAGTTCGCCCCGAGCATCGTAAAGGGCATGGGTTACACGGCGGGTACTGCCCAACTGGTACGTCAGGTGTCCCATCCCAGCAAGACAACCTCGGGTTTTATATTTACCGTTACACATCTTCCTTCGCAGTTGACGGTACCGCCATATGTTCTCGGGTGCATGTCGACGATTGTCATCGGTTATCTTTCCGACAAACGAGGCGTCCGATACCCCTTTTTGGCAGGGTGTCTGTTGACTTCCTTCGCCGGGTTCATGATCCTCCGATTTGTTACTTCTGTGCCAGCCCAGGTACGCATTTCATCATCGGCATGCTGCATCAGGAAACGTTCTGACATTGCTCTAGTATGTGGCTTGTTGTCTCGTTTGTATCGGTGCGTTGCCGCTGATCCCTCTTGAGGTCACCTGGAATGGCAACAACCAAGGAGGCGAACTCAAGAGGGCTTTAGCTATTGCTATCCAAGGTGATTATTTGGCTGTCGCCCTCATTCTCTCAGCATTGACGTCGCTAACCGCCTTCCACTCCTACAGTCGGCGGCTCAAACAGCTCAGGTTTTGTTGCTTCCTTTGCGTATCTCGCGAAAGACGCGCCACGATATCAGCGTGGTCATGCCATTGGGGCTGGTTTTAATGCCATGGCACTATCAGGTAAGACTCAACCGCGCGATACTGGACTTTCGGACCGCTGGAGGTCTTGGCTGACTGGATATGGAGCCTACAGTCGCCACCTTGATCGCTGCCTATATGGTGTATCAAAACCGTCGACGTGACAGGCTTTACGGTAAGCCAGAAGACATCATTGCGAGCATGTCGGAAACGGACATTGAGCAGGAGAAGCAACGGGGAGACCAGGCCAAATGGTTTCGATATACCCTGTAGATGCAGCGGTCTTTCCTCGATTCTCTGAGGGCACATTTTGTATGTGCTTTTCACGACCAAGTCTGCCGACGACGATAATTTGGTCGATTTAGGACAAGGGTTGAATGAATATAGACAATTAGATGGCACGGCCGAATCGATTTCTGAGTGTCTCAGCATTACAGAGAGATGGCTTATTACATACAGAAGGACCCTTATCAGTAGTCAGTCACGATGGAGGAGATGATGTATATTTGTGGCTTCATTGGTAGAATATGGTCTAAAGGGGGCCGGAGCAGAGGGCTTAGATACTGCTACCAGCAGCTCGTGCTTGTGTCCATCTGAAGTTTGATAAGCCACTGGCATGCCGCAGGCTGGTCGGCAGATGGAGGAAGCCGCCACCTGAACCACCCTCACCCGTTGGGCCACCTCTCGTCCATGAACGGTATGGCGACTGAGCCTTTAGTACCCGGCTATCTTTGGAGGCGACAATTTGAGATTCGGTAGATACTATGGAGGCGGGTTGCTTTTCGTTTCTGCGTAACAATTTAGCCAAACTTCGATCGTTTCCGGAAGACTGGCGCATCACCAAACAGCAGCGATATGAGACAGAGCATCGAAAATACCGGCGAATCAACCTACACACCACCCAGAGAGAGATGTATGTTTTCTGCTGTGCCCTGAGCCGGTGTCTTAACACGTCGGACCCTGGCGTCCGAGGTCGAACGCGGGTTTTGCCCGCAACTTCGGCTACGGCGGATCTGATGACGCTGACTATGATTGAGCGCGATAAGCATAGGCAACTCTCGGGCTACACTTATTTCAGTCTGCATTGTCTCGACAGAATTTGATTCCTCCTACAGACTAACATCGAATAACCATTTACGTCAAGCAACACTCCCCGAATTATGTCGAAAGCTGCAGCTGTGAAGCTTTCGCCCGTGGTCAAAAGTCTGATTGGTGCTCCTCACGCGTTGGGCTCGGCGATCCCGAAACCTGCTCCGGAGAAGGTACATGCGCTCTTTGAGAAGATCCGTGTCAAAGGAGAACAGGGAGGAGTCGGTCCCGACAGCTGGCTGACACTCTCGACAGGGTCGTTGGTGACCGTCAACTCCCCTGCGACCCTCTGTTCGCTTTTCGACTACGCCAGTTCCAGGAGTGAAGGATTGCAAGGCAAAATCAATGCTGCCGCGGTGATAAGAGAGACCGCGCTGAAATGCATCTCGTTCAGCGGTATCCCCAGGGTGAGTTCTGTCCTTCAGGTTCAGGCGCACCTGTATGTGCTGACATGAGCATAGACCATCAACTCTCTTGTCGCGCTACGAGCGCACCTGCCTGAAGACGTCAAGTCTGGGCTTGGGACCGAGCCTACCAGGTGAGCATTGTTAGATCGGCGCCATGAGTGATCTGCCGCTCGCTCGCTCACTGTGAGCGTGTAGACAACCGACCCCGGACAACGTTGAGGCCACGCTCGCCCGAGGTATTGGCCTGTGGGACGCCATTTACGAGCCCCATTCTGCCAAATTGCTGAGCAAGCTGTCCGACGCCCATCCCGATTTGCCCGTACACATATTGGCTTCTCATTATTCTCTTTTACTGTCCGACCCGTTCGGGACCTCGCCGCCTGGAGGGTACAAGATCGGCCGAGTACTTACATCGGTCGTGGCCATGGCCTGTCTTCGTGCTCAACAAGGCGTAGCTCCCCAGCTTACGAGTCACGTCTTCGGTCTAAAGAAGAGCCTGCTCGAAGGTGGTGGGGCGGACGGCGAGCAACCAGTGCAGGGCCAAGAATGGTTGACGAGCGATGACGGCGTACAATGGATTCTAGAAAGTACGGATGACATAAGCGCGGTGATTGGGGAAGGAAGGTCGACGTTTGCTGGACCAACTGGAGTAAAAGCCAAGCTGTGAGCAGCCTGAGATACAATGCATTATGTCACGGCCAGGCTATCCGACAAAGTATCGCCCCGATCTGAACGACACATCCCCCTCAATCCATGATCTACGTAACCTACCCCGAACAGGTCTTCAGAATCTTGGATTGCACTCGTTGAATCATGCATCCCACACGCATACAATACCGACCAGAATGGCCAGGACCGCGCCATGCCAACTACTGGACGGAGCTGTGTCATCTCTACTTGCGCTACAATGAGACATGTCCCCACGCTTCCACTGCTGTTTCAGCAAGCGATGACATATAGAGACCAGATCTCCCCGCTCGAAAGGTCTAGAATGAGCCCAAATTATCTGTCACCTTGAAGTGACAAGCAGTGTTCCTCTTGACATGTTCAAGATCTACTCCTTCCGCCAGTTCAAGCAGTGTCAAGCCGCCATCGCCCGTTCGGTCCACACTGAAGACGGCTAAATCGGTGATAATCTTGCTGACACATCGCGCCCCGGTGAGCGGAAGGCTGCAATCCTGCACCACCTTAGGCTTGCCCTTCTTGTCCAGGTGGTCGGTCACCACGATGACGGTTGTCTCGTCTGGATTGGATATCAGATCCATTGCGCCCCCCGGCCCTTTAACCAGTTTGCCAGGAATCATGTAGTTGGCGAGATCACCTGAGGCCGATACCTCCATAGCCCCAAGGACGGAAACGTCGACATGTCCTCCTCGGATCATACCAAAGGATTCCGATGAGTCGAAGACTGAAGCACCGGGCATCAAAGTTACAGTCTCCTTCCCAGCGTTTATGAGGTCTCTGCGAAAGGCGGAATATGGTCAGCATGGCCTTCGAAATCAACAGAGCGAGAGCTCGTAAACTCACGGATCTACCTCATCCCTCGTGGGATACGGACCCATCCCCAGGATACCGTTCTCAGATTGGAGCCAGACCTTGACGCCATCGGGCAGAAAGCTGGCGGCTAGTACTGGCATGCCCACACCCAGGTTGCAGTAGAATCCGTCCTTCAATTCCTGTGCCGCTCTTTTGGCAATCTTTTCTCGTCGGATCCTTGCGGCATCCTTATCCATGGTTGGCATTGAGGACGAAGCTGAGGAATCGTCTTCTTTCAAGGTTATAATCTCGGTTTTCTTCTGAACAGTCGCAGGCACAATTCTGTCAACGTAAATGCCAGGCAAATCGACGTCCATCGGCGAGATGTCGCCAACTTCGACGATGTTCTCGGCCTATGGATGTCCGGAAACGTTCAGCTATGGAGAGACTGCAAGGCAGACAATCTCGATGGCGCACCTCAACGATAGTAAGCTTGGCAGCTCGAGCAGCCAGACCCGCGAAGGCTTTCGTTGTGTACCTGTTGTCTCGATGGATCACATGTGGATGGTGTCAATAAGGCAACGAGATTGCCGCGATTCTGCTGTGGTCTGGAAGCTCACCTGAATACACAATTCCCAACCCTGTCGACTTTCCATGCCCTTAGGATGGCAACGTCTCCCCTGATCGCCGGCTCAAAAAGATACTTCTTGCCATCGAACTCGCGCACCTCCTTTCTGACGCCGGGTATCAAAACGGTCTGCTCACTCCCGTCCTCAACAGGAGAAGCCAGCTTTTGAGGGATGCCTCCAGTCTCCATCAACGTATCTATCAGAATGAACAGTAGTCCCCGCCGTCGCATCAATACCTGAAATCGGCACAGCGATTGCCAAAGAGACTCACTGGCGCCGGTGCGGGTATAGAACCCAGGTACTCCGTTCCCTCCGGCTCGCAGCCTCTCGGCTATACTCCCTTGAGGACAAAGCTCCATGGCGATCTCTCCAGCGAGATAAGCCTTCTCCAAGCCCTTATTTGTCCCAACATAACTGAGGATAATCTTGCTGATCTGACGCGAGGTAACCAGTGGGGCTGCATTGGTGTCAGGGAAGATAGCCGTGTTACGAGAGGTAGCGCTAACGCACCTAGGCCAGCTTTGCCATTGTCCCCAGCATTGTTAGAGACGACCGTGAGGTCTTTTAGTTCAGGTCGACCTCTGATCGCACCGATGATGGTTTCCGCCGTTCCACATAAACCGAATCCTGCACGCCTGCATCAGCTTGCTACAGAGCTGTCACCACCTCCAGTCAGCTATGCATCGCTTGACTCACCGGCACTGAGGATAAGACTACCCGATTGAAGGTCTTTCACCGCCTCCTCGGCGCTGACCCAAACTTTTCCCTGATTGCTTGCCCCCGCCTTTCCGCGTCTTGCCCTAATGGTAAGGTGCGCCGAGTTGAGGGGTCCATCGTGTAGCGTCGCATTGGTCGTCTTCGTACGGAAGTGAAGACCGATGAGACTTCTCCGAGTTACAGCTGGCACGCAAGTACCGATACGTCGCTGTTTGACGGTGAGCAGTCCGGCTCGAACAGCCGGGCGAATAATTGAGGTCAACATGGCTGAAGAAGGGTATTCGACAACGATATAGCATGGAAGGTTGGTTTTCAAGGGCAGAAAGTTCCATCTTGACGGATTGCATGTCTACACGTCGATTTGCGGCAGGCTAGAAGAAAAGATGCAAGGGTCGTTCTCCTTGACGAGCTTTTTCGAAAGAGGATGAAGACAAATGGAAGAATGACCTGAATGACGCGGTCGAGATCGCGATCGCGTATTGAGTCATCGGAGCGACGTGCAAACACCGCTCTACCGCGTGGTTGCATTAGAAAGCCACCATAGTAGCGTCACTCATCATTCTTCGAGACATCCTTCAGAACGCTAGAGTGTCTATTCTTGGATCTTGGATCGCTTTGGCGCATGGTGCATTTCGTGCAGCTGAAACAAAGAGCTTCGTGGTGATGAATCGACCGATATCGCATCCCTCTGCAACAAACGCTGAAGCCAGACAATCGATGATGTCGAATCGACATAACAGTGGGCTCGCATACGAGGAAAGCAACAAACCTGCTCAGCACGATGTCCCAAGGCGGATGGAAGGACGAGCCCAGGCCACACAAGTCAATGTACCGTCGAATTGATTGAGACTGGGAGACTCAGGCCCTCAGTCGGAAGCGAGCAGAGCACTTCCAACTAAGCAAGATACTGTAAAGTGGTTGGAGTAAACGGGGAGGCGACGAAGGCCATGTCAGCGCTCTGAGGGTCATTGTCACCCTCAAGTGCGTTGCACTACGGCTCAATTCGATCCACTTCCATTCTGGCCGATAGCATGATACAGCAGGAGCGATAAGCAGGACACCTAGGTAAGTCCTTATCGCGCGCGCCCCAGACGTACACGAAGTATTCAACCGGTTATCCGATCTGTTTGTTCGGTTTCTTTCGTGTTTTCCTATCACTCTTTCACCTATGACCGAACCACATCGATCCAACAACGAAAGTACTGGTACATCTTCGGGCCAGAAGCTAACGCATTCGGTCGCACGCAGACAGCGGGAGACTACCAGGGAGCGGGATTGATATGTCGTCACCTAGATCCACGATCAAGCGGCCTGCACCCCGCAAAGTCCAGTATGCGTGCGAACGATGTCGAACCCGCAAGGTCAGTCCATGCTGCTTTTTACGTGTGTGTCTGATTCCCGAACTCACCTGTCTTCTCGAGCTATTCGATGCCTTGGACGATAGTCTTCGTGGACGGTGCATGCTGACTAGAACTTTTCGCATCTATCCTCTGTTTCATTTGCTTTTTATAGAGACGGTGCGACGGTGCGCAGCCGTGCTGTGGGGTAAGCAGCAGTGGTTATTGATCGGACTCGATTCTGGTCAGGAATCGCTTGTTTACGGGTTGTCATCTCTTGTGTTCAGCTGTGCCAAAGCAGTGGGGTCAATTGCGTGTACAAAGGGTGAGGAAAAGCTGTTTCTTTCTTGAAGGCGGATTACGCTTACGTCCGACACTGAGCCTGTAGAGTAACCTCCCGAAGATACCTAGAAGAATTGGAAGCTCATTGCACCAGCCTCCGAAGGATCCTCCTCCGCCTCAAGGAAGAGTCGGATGACGGACGTAGGGAGATTCTGGATAGTCTGGATGTAGAATCGTTTGGCCAAGATGCAGGCCTAGACGAAGAATCGCCTCAACTGGTCTCGAGGACAGCCTCCGCGGCCAATGCTGTCGCTTCCAGCAGTCAGTCGGCGCCAGATACTTCAAAAGCTAGCTTCAGGATTGCATCTGATGGCGACAATCGAGTGAGTACATCCTTTTGTTGAGAATGACTCCATACGCGCCATGCCTTGATCTCTGACGAAGTTGGTCATCCACATCCCCAGCTGTCATTACATGGTCCTTCTTCATTGTTTTACATCTCGCCGTCGAAAGCAGTCACATCCCCATCGACACTCAACACCTCAATCACAGAGGTACTGGACCTGCAACAACAGCTTTTTATGGGGTGGATTGACTCGCTCGCCTCTCAAGCAGAGGTTCCTGCGTTGAGCAATGAAGTGTGGCATTATCTCCTGAGACTACATTGGACATGGGTACAGCCGTTGTTTGGGTTTGTGCATCGGAAGGCCTTTCTTCGTGAGTTGTCCATTTACTGTCGGTCTATTCTTGCTATTACCCGATCTTCAGGATCAATCAGGCTCATTCAATGTTTTCTCAGGTGATATGCATCGCACTCCCACGCAAAGCTCCCTCTTCTCGCCCTTCCTTCTATATTCGCTTTGCGCGCACGTCGTGAGACACGATGATCTCCGCTTACTGGGCGATGATGCGGCCAGCTCGAATCCGTTTCTACGTCAAGCGAGACTACTCGTAACTCGTGAGGTCGAGAGGGGTAGCTCCTTGGCCGCTATACAAGGCTTGCTCCTGTTGAGCTCGGTCGAATGTGCCGTAGGCCGAGTGTGTCAAGCTTGGGTATATCTGTGAGTTACGTTTACACAGTCGCCATACAGTCGAAAGCGAATGGGGAAGACGCTAATGTTTACATGTGACTAAACCCCACAAGAGGCATTGCAATACGGTGAGTGCGAAGGTCTTTCTCGCGAGTAGTTGGTGTTGGGCCCAGCTGACCTATACGAAGTATGGTGCAAGATCTAGGTATACACTTGGATGGGCGGGAAGGAGCCGATCGAGAACACTTCACAGCGGAAGAGCTTGCCAACCGACGACACTCTTTCTGGTCAGCGTACCTGTGGGATAAAATGGTGTCACTCTACCTGGGTCGTCGACCCGCTTTGCAGTTGTCCCGATATTCACCTTCGGCGAATTTTAGTGAGCGCGATCTTCTGACCCCAGTAATAGTAACACTTCTCCAACGGGTCTTGACACGAGCCTCACGCTCAGGAACGCTGACCTGTTGCTGTCTCTCCTCCTTGACACTACGCTCACTCGATTCTCTCGGCCCTCATATCGGTCCGCACAGCCGACGAAGAGGCCGAAGCCGAGATTTGGTGTCCGGCTGGAAATCGGTTGGACGACTTTCCCATATTTATGCCAACACCCGCTCGAGCAGCCTCGACATTTGCCAATGTCTGCAGACTCGCTTGCATCATCAATGACATACTGACCTACGAGTGAGTGGAAGCCTCTTTGCCGAAAAGCACATCTGGCGTATCTCGAGCGCGAATGTGAACCCAACGGTCGATCAAGTATCAAGCCTATCCGTCCTGACTCCTGCCTACTTTAGCGCTGGCGAGACCGAGTCTCCGCGATTGGAACAGGCTGTCCAAAGTCTCGCTACGTGGCGCGAGGAATTGCCATCTACCCTAAGAATACATGCTTCAGCCGGCTTCCAAACAATACCACCATCCCATGTGATCAACCTCAAGTAAGCTTCCTTCCTTCTTCCAATGATAACAATACGCCTGGTCCAGGTGCCTCTTTCAACGCTATCGATATTATCTGTTAAACTATGCTGACCTGTGCGGGCCCCTCTCAGCTGCATGTATCATATGACCTCCATATTGCTGGATCGTAGAGTTCACCGCGGACCGCCACCCAATTCCAGTATCAACTCTGCCCTCGAGATCTGCGTGCTCGCTCAGCTTAGTCACAAGCACTTTAGGGACAGGCAAGCCGTCCTATCTCATTGTTGTGAGTCCTAATCAAAGTGGTCGAAGGCATCATAGCGATCGATCTGAAGCCCTTGTCCTTTCAATCCATGTCAGATTGCATATACACCGCAGCCACCACATATGTGAATAGGCTCAGAGTCAGAGAGAACAATCCATGGTTGTCCAACGAAGAGTCCATCCTGGTCTCATCGTTGCAATGGTGCACGCAACGATTGTCGGAAGCCTCCGCGACTATCAAGGGTGAGTCGGAGTCAGAATGCGGGCAAGCACTGAACTGATGTTGACCAAAATCTTTGTCATCATCATAGCTCTGACTCGACCCCTCGCAGTGCTTCAAGACCAACTTGAAGCCTTGCAGAGCATTCTACCGGGCGCAGTAGAATTGTGGTTCAGCACGAATGTCGCTCATCCCGGCAACGGGGCGCGCCAGGATCCGGCGCCTCCACTACCGACCGAGAGTGGCCTTGAAGTTCTCTCGTCGTCGTTGGATCAGACCATCCACGATGACCGCATAGGCCTGAACAGCCAGTCCTACGATCTGAATGCCATGTTCAGTAGGGACCTGTGGGACTGGCCAGGCGGCGGTGAGATGGCAGGTATTGATTCTCTATCTTTCGAACAATTTGGTCTTCAGTAGTCCGGACTCGCATGTTGTAATCCTTGCTCAATAGCACGTTAAGCTGCTGTGTATGTGCAGAAGTTGCTTGATCTGCAGTCTTATAGATCATCATATTGCCAAGACGCATCGTTCGATCTGGGACTTTCCATGTTGCCTCATTGTTCTGGTTGCCAGTATATTTGTGTTAGAGGCCGGCTATGTCTGGCGTGAGACATGTAGATTGGTCTCGAAGTCATGCTTCACGTTGTTAGAAGATATCCTCCCAGACGTTCTACGTTCACCGAGATCGGGCGACGGATGCTCTTCAGCTGCGGTACTGGAAGACAAAGGGGCCATGCCCTTCTTGTCCGCTTTGTTGACGACCCCGATCGCGTATCCGTCAGGATTGTGCGGGCAAATCCGTTGAGGTGCGGAGAAAGTCCGCTTTCCTCGGCTACAGTATATATTGGCGGAGCCGCCCCGCCTCCTGTCTTATCGGTGATTTGATTGACAGCCCTTAGCACTGCTTCGACTGCGAAGTACTTGATAACATTGTCACCACCTCCGCTGCACCTGCACCGGACGTTTGCAGCGGAGGAGCACCCACTGATGACGACAAGTGATCGCAATGATAGGGGGGAGTGCGGCGGAATCCCCCCAATTTGACCTGGGTGGCCTATTTCGCGTGCACACTTGTGACCGCCCTTGATAACAAGGGCGCTTCGCCCTCAAAAGCATGATATAGAATGCGACAGCAGAGTTGATTAGGTATGTATATCGGATGCTCAGATGTGCATCATCCATCAAATTTGTATCCTCCTTCTCAGCACCGCGCATTGCTAGTGACATACAACAGTAAAATCCCCTCAAACTCTGACTGGACTGTTTCGTGACACCGTTTTCCTCTGATACACCCCATGAGCCGGCTCGTTCTACCCAAAGTCAAGGTTGCGGGTGAGTACGCTCCAAGGAGCTTACTTTCAACTTCTCTCGGTGATGACATGTAGCTCTGGCTGTATTGTGCTGATAGAGAGACCTGGCTTGCGTCGGGGACCGGTCGTAGCCTGTCATGTCGCCCCTGTCTACCTGAACACCGCGGCTTGCGTGACTAAAGCCATATCTTTGATCGGCGAGGCTTCAAGAGATGGCGCCCAATTAGTTGTCTTCCCAGAGGCTTGGATCCCCGGATTCCCGATGTGGTCTGCCCTCGCCAACCCATTATTGAATCACGACCTCTTCGTCAAGCTTGCCCAAGAATCGGTCTTCGTGGACGGACAGGAGATCGAAGACCTCAAGAAGGCTTGCAGGAAGAATGGAGTCTTCGCTTCGATCGGCTTCAATGAGCGGTCAAGATCCAGTGTTGGCTGTCTCTGGAATTCATCGGTATTGATCTCCGACGAGGGAAAGATCCTTAATCACCATAGGAAGATGGTGCCAACGTACTTTGAGAAACTCACGTGGTACGTCATCATCGAGGGATTTCCCGTTCATTGTTTATCCACCAGATCTCCTACCCGTTAATGAGTGTGCATACTGATTGGAAGACCGTAGGGCGCCTGGTGATGGGGCCGGTCTCAGAGTAGTCGATACCGGGATAGGTCGGATCGGTGGACTGATCTGCGGTGAGAACGGGTGAGCCTACACAATCTCGCAGTCGTAGTCCCGTCCTGCAATGTTCCATAAGCTCACCCTGTCTTCTTGTCCTGCCAGCAACCCGTTAGCGCGGTATGCGCTGGCCGCCCAATCGGAACAGATTCACATATCTCATTGGCCTCCTATCTTCCCCACCCGACCGCCATCGGAGTCAGGCAATTGTGAGCTCCGCTGCGCATGCAGACATCAGGCGACTTGACCGCCGGCGGCATAGTCTTTCCCTGCAATACGCTTGAGCAAGGCGACAAAAGGGTTCTGCTGACGCATTATGTCCGAACAAATCAATAATCACCGTATACAGTCAATCTGGCATCGGCAACCCGCATTCGAGTAGCCGCTGCCTGTTTCGAAGCCAAATGCTTCGGTGTCGTCTCCGGGTCACCTGTCGGCGCCTCCGCTAGAGATCTCCTCGTTTCCAGAGACCCCTCCAGTGCCGATATCCTAGATAATTCGCCTCGAGGATCGACCATGTTTATTGACCCAATGGGCAACCAGTTCGGAGACGAAATCCACGGGGAAGATGAGGGTATTGCGTATGCGGAGTTCGACCTGAACAAGTGTATTGAACCTAAACAGTTCCACGATTTCGTTGGTGGGTACCAGCGGTACGATGTCTTCAATCTGAACGTAAACAGGTCCAGGCAAGAGCCCGTCGCATGGCAAGAAGACGTCAGACCGGAAAGGAGTATATGGAATGCCGCAGCAGTAGAGCCTGCACAATCTTGATTCCCGTCTGCGGCCACTTGCTTGCCCTCTTGATGCAGGCTAGATGAGGCGGTCTGCTTCGCGAGGACTGGAGGACGAGGCTCCGCCCAATTAATGCGTTCAATGAGTCATCTACGTTATATCGAGAGAGACATGCTTCAGGTCCCCTCGGCACGCGATTGAGAATCTACATACTCTCTCAATCGTGGCAAGGTTGCACGATGAACAGCTTGTTGGATATCAAAGCGTTCATAGACAGGCGATCTGTACAAATCATATTTCACTTGTCCTATCACCATTCTAGCTTGGAGTCACCACAAGCACCCTCACATCCGGATGAGCCATTGCCTTCTGTTGCTTTCGCACTATCTTTTAATTCTCCACTAGGCGCTACGATATCAATGGAAGTCGCTGCATTTCGCCCGAGAGCTTCGGCCGTCGCCTTCTTCACCATCCCTGCATGAAGCCCGACAGAATGATCGTCAGCTTCACGCCTCTGTAGGCTAGTTCCGCATCCCAGGATCCAGACTTACACTTTGACGAACCGATGACTTCGTCGAGGTCTTCGGCTGGCGGTAATAGCACTTCTACGCTTTCGGTCTGGGTGGACCGCGCCTCGAAAGTGAGGATCTTGAACTGGTCGTCATTCGTACAATCGCCGTTATCCAGTCGGTAGTTGCGTTTGTGCAGCCTAGCAGGGGTTTTTTCGTCAGCTCTCGCCGGCAGACCACAATGGGAATAATTCGGTTATTTCACTCACGGGCATGAAACATAGAGGTTGCCATCCTTGTCGTCCCCAACGATGCCATGATCGAGGACGGACGCACGCTTATGAGGACACATCTGTTGGGACGCGTAATAGCCTCTTCCAGGAACGTGGAAGATGGCTAACTGCGTATCTTCTCCATAGCGTACAGCGACGCTCCTAAGAATGCGTCGAACGACCTGATCAGTGACGTACGCAAGACATAGATTGAGACCTACAGCGCAATCGCTCACGTTGTGTTGCTCTCAGTTGGCATTAGGTCCGACACACTGCACATGGATACCCATGACCACTGTTCTTTTGGTGTAGCCAGCGATGACGCATCAAATTTAGCTGAAGGGAATTCTCGAGGCCAGTCGGCCGCACGTTTTTGTCCTCGTTCTTCAATGATTTCGACTGCTGGCCGGGTCTCATCCTGAAAGACATATCAAGCTTAGTGTTAACTGACGAGTCATATCCGATATCTTGACCTCTTGCATAAGAGAGCACAGATACGTACCGTATTGACAAATTGTCTGAACTGCTTTCGAAGATCCGGGTCGTTGACCGCTCGTTTCCATTCGTCTTCGTACAAGCCAATCAAGCTATCCATCTCTGCATCGAGATCGGCGCAGATACCCAAGCTGTCTTCCAGGATGACCTGTCTCAATTTCTGTTCGGTTGACGTGTTGATGTGTCAGCGGAGACTCATGGCTCTCGACCAGTCATAAGAGCTCACCTCGATACCGCCCTCGAGGGACTCAAGCCAAGGCGCCGTTCGTACAAGCCGATCAGCTGTGCGAATATAGTACATGAGCTATCATAAGTGGTCATTAGCATAATCACTTTGAATTAGACGGGAAGTAAGGCATGACTTACATATCGATCGATGATCCTGACCACCTTCGACGGAGGTACGTCTTGAGCGAAAAGCTGGGCGTGTCTGGGTTTCATCCCGCCATTGCCGCCGACGAAGACTGAGTCCACATGCTGATCAGCCACAAACCGGGGCGAAAAGAGTACATGTTGGCTCACTGTTCCAGCCCTTGTCGGTAGCTATCAATCCAAAGTCTTTACTTTGAGCTTCGGCGCATTCTCGCACACATCCCGAGACGCCGCCCTTGAACTTATGAGGACCTGCAGTGTATGATCGTTGTAAGCTATCGCGCGCTCCGGCCTGATCGCTCAATACCACCCTTCGTCACCAAGGGTCGATGAACCTACTCCGGACTCCTCGGTACCTGTTCTCCAAATCAATGGCCAGACCAACGGAATCTCCGACGCCGAAACGGCACCAAGTGGTACCGACGCACGATTTGACAGTTCTCAGTGACTTTCCGTAAGCGTGACCTAGGCATCGGCGGTCACAGGAAGTTACTGTCAGTTTGAGATTCGCAGTGGTGAAATTGCTAGCCCGGGAACTCACCAGATTCGAGACCCGCTTCATGTAGCTTCTCCCAGATGGACGGGAGGTCTTGCTTCGCGGCGCCGAACATATCGATACGTTGGCCTGGACAACCATGCATGTCAGAGGAGTCTGTAGCTCAAACGTGGAGAGCATAATCTACATACCTCCGGTAATCTTGGTGTAAAGACCGTACTCGGAAGCGATCTTTCCAATGGCCACCAATTTCTCGGGAGAGATTTCTCCTCCCGGGATTCGAGGTACCACCGAGAATGTGCCATTCCTTTGAATGTTTGCGAGGAATCTGTTTGTAGAATGAACCAATGAGCCTTGCTTCTACGACAGGCCATGATGTCAAGATGAACTGACCTATCGTTGGTGTCCTGGTTGTGGTGATGTTCCGGCTTCATGACGTGTTCGTTATACAGACTGGACAAGACGGAGGCTACCGCGGGCTTGCAGACTTCGCATCCTACCGACCCAGGTACCCCAAGTGTAGACATGATAGTTGCAAAATCTCGGAGTTTCTTGATCTTCACAACTTGAAACAGATCTTGCCTGGACATCTTGAAGTGTATACATAGGCTGTTGGCGTCAAATGTCAGCAATGCGAGATCGAACCTCTGACTCAAGGTGTGGTGTGCGCTCACTTGTTGGATAGCGTATGACCCGACTTCTTCATCTCAGCCTTGAAGATACTGGTGACCATAGGCACGCAGCCTCCGCAGCCTGAACCAGCTTTGGTCTTGGCTTTTACGGCTGCAAAGTCCGTCATGCCGGACTTGACACACGACCCAACAGCCCCCTTCGTGACGTTCTGCGGATGCGATGTGTCGTCAGTCCCGATGGCCTTCATCGTCAAGGACGAACCAAAAGAGACTCACGTGGCAGGAGCAGACCACTGCATCGTCGTCTAGGTCTCCGCCGTCATCCTCGCCTTCCTTCTTTGCGCCTAAGATGAAGGCCGATGGAGGTACATCGAGCTTTTTCTTCATGACCACTTGAGCTTTAGCAGTGGCGCTGGCTTCTGGATGCTGAACCACTCACTTTCTTTTTGGTAATAGCAACAAGCTTCGTAAAGTCCCCCACGTCCCCAATCATCATACCGCCGAGCAGATGTTGACCGTCCTTCGTGAAGATATACTTCTTGTACGTAGCCGAGAAAGGATCATGGTAGGTCAAACACTGAACAGGCCCATCGGAGACGACATTCCTTCGGTGTTTGCTTGGCTTGCTTTGTGATATAGCGACCTCGCCGCTCGCAACGGGATCGGGTGACGTGGCCTTGGCAGCTCGAACGTCCGCAAAGAAGTCACCGAACGATGCCACGTCGACACCCATGAGCTTGAGTCGAGTGGACAGGTCGGGCGGGTTCATCGAACGTGGGACATGGGCAGCAGTGCCTTCAGTCTGCGTCTGTTGGACCGTATTTCAGCATGGCAAAGCACGACTCTGACTTGACACTCTGTGATAACTCACTAGATTGAACGCGAGGATGTCCGCCATCTCTACTCCAGGCGCGATAAGACCATAAAACTGCCGGTCAGCTCCATCAGAACAATTGTTTACTCACGTTCCCCCTCCAGCTGGCGCACTCTCCAATAGCATACACTCCTGATGCACTAGTTTGCAAGTCGTCGCCGACCTTTATACCACCCCGCGGGTCGACTTCAATCCCACTGCTTCGAGCGAGGTCGTCACGAGGCGTGATTCCGATGGCGAATATCGTCAAATCTGATTCTAGCACTTCCCCGCTGACCTCGAAGCCTTGGAATACTTCGCCCTCCTCTGTATGGCGCGTCACTACGGCTTGAGGCTCGCACCGCGTTCGCACCTGCACACCCATACCCTCGATCTTCTTGAGTACCAACTCCCCAGCAGACGCATCAAGCTGGCGATTCAGAGGGTAGTCCTGTCGAATCAAAATGGAGACTTCCGGTACTTGCATATCGTATACCGCTTTGGCAGCCTCCAAACCCAGTAACTGCTCCTGGAGATGAGCCATCATCCCTTCATAAAGGGAGGTCGGTAACAGCAGCGTAATGGACTTACTCCTCCTCCCACTACTGATGCCCGCGTGATTCCGGGCTTTTCGGTGTACTTGATGATACTCTCCAGGTCGGCGATGTTCCGGTAAACGAAGGCTCCTTGAATTGACCGTAATCGCTCCTGAGTCATGTAGGGTGGTAACCCAGCAGCAGACCCCGTGGCCAGTACCAGAATGTCATATCTGCTCGTGGGAACGATCAGCGAAGACTCAACTATGATATGGTTCTGCAACTGACTTGAATGTATTGTTCTTAGAAGTATGCACTGTTTTAGCAGTACTATCTATCGTAACGACCTGTTCTCCTATGTGAAAAGCGAAATGATCTGGGTTCTGCTCGGCATACCATGAGACGTCGTTGAGGTACAGATCCTCGATGTTTCGATGTTGAAAGTATTCTATCGAAAAGATATTGAGCGGAACTGCCTAGCAGCCAGGATGCTTGGACATGATGTTTGACTTACCGGTTAGACCAACTCGGTTGTAGGCCAGCATGGGTTCCTCTCCACAAGTCCTGATGAAATACTTCCCCTTGACGTCCAAAGTGAGCATCTTCTCGATGAAAGCTGCGACCGCCGTTCCTCGTCAGTATACGTGTATAGTCAAGGTGGACCATCAACGAACTCACCTATTCCAACCATTCCTAGACCTACAACCATGATCTGAACCCGATCATTGGGCGAAGGAGCCCCCTCGCTTCGTCCATTGACAGTATTCATATCGATAGCCATCTTGCTATAGATGCAGTGAACGCGCAGTGCTGTTTGATCTGATGTGAAAGATAAATAAAGATCTGCTGTGAGGGGGGGGGGGGACGTGCACGGCTTGTGGGGATTCTTCTTGAGGTCGTCTTAAGCGGGTCAAAGGTCGTCTTAAGCGGTTCAACTCAGCTCGACAGTCTATGACCAGCTCCCTAACCCCCAAACCCCTCGCCCAGCCTATCAGTACATTGTCCCATGCCAAGACTTGTTATCTTCGTCTGAGTCCCATTGTAGTCCCATTCATATTGTGCATTCCGCTGGAAACACACCTTACTTGTCGGGTTCGACACCGTTTAACGAGCGAGGTGGATTGCCCGGTCACCGATTGGCCTGCTGCGCCTTGACTAGCGTTATCGGCCTGCTGTTATTGGTCGATGGGAATCATCCATAGCTGTGGGCACCCAGTCACCGCATGTGGAGCCGGCCCAACAAGTACCATTCTTATCGCAGATTCCAGTGATTGCTAGCTGGGCCTAAACGGGAAGTAACTCCCCATATATAGTCCCCTCAGGTCTTGGCAATTCCGGAGGCAACTCCTCCGCTTCCCGCTGCTGAGCGTCTGAAACCGGGAGAGGGGCAAGCGATCGAGGTAGGCGACATCATGATTCAATCATGCCGAGTTCGGCAGGCCAGAACATGAAAAAAAGGAGAGAGAAAGGAAAATGATGCTTTCCAAAGATAAGGAATACAGGACTGTCACCCTGCATCCTCGAATCCTCCCAGATTCCCGTTAACCTAAACAACAGTCACGCGTGTTCGCTTGGGACGAGATAAGGACAAAACTACTGCAAATGGTAAGAGTTTACATCCGCGATTGCCAATACCTTATCTATATTGGCGCTAGGTGACAATGGGGTCAATAATGTGGCTGCAACCATGTCAAGATTTTGTGGTGCGATAAGAGACATCCCCCAGCCTCGCGCCCTTGTGGTACAGGTGTGGGGCTTGGAAAGAGAGTGAATACGCTTTTTGATACTGCCGTGGGTTGCATGTCAGGTTATTGGCTGAACGGAGACTGTTCAATAGATGACTGATTGTTGAGCATGCCTAGCCAATAGGATCCAGAAGCGGATGAATCGCACCAGTATTCCGGTACAGCTCCATTCCCCGATTCGAACTAGCTTATCCTCTGATGGAGAGGTCTTATCTTCTGCCGAGAGCAACGTGTTTGGCGGTGTTTGAGTGGCTATCCTCCCTAAAGAGCGCCTGGTGCTGCCCCTGTCTGAGAGGTAACCGAGGGGTAATCGAGATGCCAACTTACTTAAGGAATCTGTGAGATCTCCCCCAAGTTGATCACGGACATCTCCCTCCCTCGGTGCCTCAAGTAACCACAAGCAGACATGGACGCTCTCACTCCTGCCGAAGTCACAGCTGGTGAGTATAATGGAGATCTATGTGCCCTAGATGAGTTGCTAATGGGTTCTGGCGGAATAATGGCAGTGCTTCTCACCGTTGGTGAGAAGAAAGCTTCTCAGAAATATCACATCACCTTCTTCAAGGCATGGATGGCCGCCTGGATGGTGCGTGAGCGGATTGCCAACCGCCAACCGAATTTATGAGAGTTCATGCTAACGCACTACGTTCAACGTCCAACTCTTGCAGTTATGCTTCGGGGCAATGATCGTACAGCTTTTCCAAGGAGGGTCGGGAACACTGCGAACCGACTATCCTTCAGTTATCAATCTCGTAGCGGCACTTCTGTTCCCCGTCGGACTCGTGAGTCTGAGTCGATCATATATCGTTGCATTTGGGCAGCTGCGCTGACGGCGAGCGATCCACACTCTAAAGATCATGCTCGTGCTCACCGGGCAGGAACTGTGTACCGCCAACTTCAGTGAGCCAGCCCAAAGAAAATTCCATTGGATAGGCGGGGGGCAACATTGACAGTACACTTTCTGCAGTGATCTTCGGTATGACCACCCTCAAGCGACGTACAAAGCTTTGGGAACTCCCCGTCAATTGGATCATCGTGTTCTTTGGCAACATGGCTGGTGGCCTCTCATACGTCGCATTCCTTGGTGAGTCAGCACGTATGACCGTGCCAGCCACAGCAGTCCCAAGTGGTATGAAAATGATCATAGAGCTGAAATTTGTTTTCCTTTGGTGCAGCCCACTACTCCAAGCTTTACAACACCGACGCCTTGATCAAGTACTCTGTCAGTGTTGCAGTCACCAAGACCCACGAAGGGTGGGGACCATGCCTTCTTCGAGGTATCGGTTGTAACTTCTTGGTATGTCTGGCCGTCTGGCTTGGCACCGGTGCCAGGGAGATCGTCTCGAAGATTGCCGCCCTTCACTTCCCTGCGTTCATGTTTGTCTTCCTTGGTTTCGAGCACGTTATTGTGTGAGTGTATGGTGCCATTGTTCGGTACACCACGTTCCGGCTTCTTCCCTCGTGCGTTAAATTTTTCTATCGTCCGAACTCGCATCATAGCAACATGTACTACGTCCCTATCGGCATGATCAATGGCGCCGATGTCTCAGTGGGCCGATACGTGTGGCAATCCATGATTCCTTCCTTGATAGGCAACAGTGAGTGACTTCTCTGGGTTGCGAGCCGGTCTCAGCTTGAGCATTAGCTGACCTTCAGTCATCTATCACCCACTAGTCATCGGCGGAATGCTGTGTAAGTCCCTTAACCCCTTCACATACCGTTGCTGCTACAACACGAACCCACGAGTCATGTCGTGAATGGTAGTTAACCTCTATCCCTCACGTTCAGTGGGCATTCCTATGGTTCTGTTCTACAGCCCACCCGAACTCCCCTTCTACAGGAAGAGAGGTCAATCGATGGTGGTGCGAGAGGATGTTGATGTCGGGTCCGGCGGCATCGGAAACAACCTCGTCTCTGAACCGGTCAACCTGACAGACAGCAACGGCAGTAGCACGCCGGGCAAGAAGGCATAAGCAAGCTTCGTTCACCTCAAGTACTGGCGTTCGATTCGCAAAATCAAGAGTGAAAAGGGAAGTTGTAATCGACCATATGCGATTGGTAGACTGGTAGAGTAACTAGATTGCTATTGGAAAGAGACCGTAGTGTGGGCTGTATAAACCCAAGAAATGATGAATAATTGGACCACGATCCTGAATGAGACCCTCATATTGCTATCGTCCCTTCAATGCCAGGTATGGCATCGAGGAGCTCACTCATATTCCCCTAGTGGGATGAATGGTCAGATGACTTGTGTCGCGCCCCGACCTCCGCGATGGCGGATAAGTGACATTATTATTCTGCTCTACTCCGAGATAGACAACCCCTCTGCCCCGTTCGGAAATCACCGAGGTCGGGTTGGGTGCAAGAAAATATTACTGTATTATTTTGATCCCTTGGACAGTGGGCGTTTCACTAGCGCCTTTTAACTATTTCTATTTTTTCACCTCCCCTCGTTCTCCTTGGCGCCATCACTCGAGTGTCCCCATTGTCCCTCAGCTCAGGTTTATACATTACAAAAACTGCTCGAGTTAGTAGGATTTCCCTTACCTCATCCTTCAACCTTAGGAGTTAAGCGCTCTATACGAGACCTCTGACTGCCGAGGCGCTCCTGACTGCTCGAGTGGCCCGATCACCTTCAAGCCACAGACAAGGGATATTGCCTAGATGCTGAGATGTTCGGCGCAAAGACGGGGCGGAAATGCAAGTTTCGGGAAACGGGCACCAGGTGTCGTCGGGTGTCGTCGAGCGAAAACACGCTGAGTGCTGTGTCCCAACGGCCTGGAAGCGGATATGAGCCGGAATTCTTCTCCCCCTCGCCCATTGGACCTCCTGGACATTCCTTGCTTTGCCTAAGCCGTGAGGTGAGGAGGGCATCACCGAAGCTACTCTAGTCTTGGTGCTCCGCTTTCAGTCATTCCCATCTTCCCCTGGCCTTATCAGCTGGACTGTCAACTCGGTAGGACGCGATATATGTATATACGATACCCCTAAGACGATTGATACATATCGTTATCTCCCCTCTCTTTCTTCATTCATTGACAATCTTTGTATCCTTTGTTTTTGTCTTCTCTTTGTTTGCCTTCCGGTGATACAAACACGACAGCTCGACCTCAAGATGGGATCCGACGATGATGACAAGATCATGCCAGTTGGCCAGCTGGTCGGAGATGTCCCAGACACTGAGGTGGACATCAAGGATGTCAAAGTAGATGTGCATACCCAACTGTGTGAGTAGCCCAGTGCGATATGCTGCGATTCAGAGGAGCACTCGTCTGTCTCGGTGTCGGAATTGTGAGCTGATATCAGAGATATCCCCCTTCCTCTGTAGACGATGGCGTTCAGCGTAAGATGGAACAAAGACACATGCAGATGATTGCCCTGGCCGGTACTCTGGGAACCGGTCTCTTCCTGGGATCCGGAAAGACGATCGCGCATGGTGGTCCGGTCGGATCGCTCTTGGCGTTCGTTCTGACCGGCTCGATCGCGTATTCCATGTGTCAGTGAGATCAAAATTGGTCCGATCCCCTCGTGTTTTCACGATTGTCTCCCCTCAAGGCACCCTTTCTGAGTATGAAGGATATGAACAAGCTGGACGGTCCATCGCCGGATGCTGATATCGTTCTCCCTTTCCGACAACCTAGTGGTTTGCCTAGGAGAGATGGCAGTCTACGCTCCCATCTCTGGTGGATACATCCATTTCATCGAGCGTTGGCTCAACCCCTCGGTCGGTTTTGCCGTCGGCTGGCAAGTCTGCTTCCAGTACTGTCTGTTCTTGCCCTCCGAGGTCATCGCGGCCAATATCTTGATTTCGTACTGGGACAAGGGTGAGTGGGTTCAAAGACATGGACGCGTTATACAGAGATGCGTGTTGAGGGGAAAGTCATGAAGAACACTTGCTGAATGAAGGCTGTAATTCGGTTTGAATAGCCTTTCCTGCATCGCATCAAGTGGGATACATGATTGCCCTCATGGCAGGCGCCGCAGCCATCAACTTTTTCGGTGTGAGATGGTTTGGTGAAAGCGAGGTGAGTAGATTTGAGCAGTCATGCGCAAAGCGTACCAGGACACCACTTACCATGCGTGTTATTGCGTAGTTCATCTTTGCCTTCATCAAGAGTGAGTAGTGCCTCTTATCCAGGGGTGTGCGATTGAGATTTCCTTTGCCTGTTTGTTGACTTACCTGTTTACTTGTGATATAGTCGCCCTTGTCATCGGTCTTATTATCGCCGGTATTGTCGTCGACTTGGGCGGCGGTCCAAACGGCGATCGAATCGGTTTCAGGTACTGGAAAGATCCCGGAGCGTTCGCCGAATACCACTCCAAAGGCGATCTCGGTAAATTTCTAGGATTCTTCACAAACTTGCTTCAAGCTGCCGGGTCCTTTGCCGGTATCGAATCGATCGCAGTGGCTGCTGCCGAGGTGAAGAACCCCCGAGTAGCGCTCTCCAAGGCTATCAGGAGGTTATTCTGGAGGATCGCGATTTTTTATATTTTGTTAATCTTCGTCGTCGGTCTCTTGGTCCCTTACAACGATCCTTCGCTGCTCCAGTCGACAGGTACAGCAGCCAGCTCGCCCTTCGTCCTCGCCTTCTCACGAGCAGGTATCTCGGCCTTGCCCTCCATCATCAACGCTGCCGTGCTCACCTCGGCCTTTTCGGCGGGCAGCTCCCTCATGTACTCGGTCAGTCGAATGGTCTACGGCCTTTCCCTCCGTGGCTACGCACCTCGGATCTTGGCAAAGACCACCAAAGATGGCTTGCCGATCGTGGCCCTCAGCTTTGTCACCCTGTTCTACGGCCTTTCGTTCATGTCGCTCAACAAGGGCGCCTCGACCGTCCTCAATTGGTTTTCAAACCTCAACGCCCTGTGAGTGCTAGTTTCCCGATCCGCTCACGTGCGCGAGTGATCTTAGTCTTTTGCGACGTGGGCTGACTTACCGTACATCACGCCCCCACAGCATCGGTTATATCGTCTGGGGCACGATCGCCGTGACCTACCTCCGATTCAAGAAGGGACTCGAGGCTCAGGGTATCGACCGAAAGCAATTCCAGTGAGTGCGCTGCCTTTAGGGTCGCCAACTCATCGAGGCCGTTGAGCATAAAATCAAGCATCGCGGACCAGTGTTGACTCGGCGCAACCTTTACCTTGCTGTAGTTACTGGAACCGATGGCAACCATGGCCCGCTTATTGGGTTATTTTGTGGTCCGCCATTATCATTGTCTTCAACGGCTGGGAAGTCTTCACCAAAGGGCATTGGGACCCATCCAACTTTGTCATCGCCTACATCACCTTGCCAGTCTTCAGCTTGTTGCTGTTGGGCTATTGGCTCGTCAAGAGACCCCGACATTTGAAGGCCGACGAACTTGACATGTTTAGTAATATCCCGTCGGACGAAGAGGTATCTTACGAGGAGCCGCCACCAAAGAACTTCGGTGTCAAAATTGTCAACTTCCTGTTCACCTAAACTAAACTAAACCTCAATTGGTCGATCGACAACACCTCACTTAATTGGATGGGTGGCATGGGCGTCGGCCGGGTATACGTATCTATGCTGCGGTGCTGTGTGCCTTGACCATCTGTGTTCGGGAGATGAGAGTCGAATAATTCTGTGAGTCTGCCGAATGAGGATTGAGGCAAAGTTGAAATCAATCGAGGGTGAGGAATGCAAAGCTTTCAGGCTAATAGGCCACTTCAAGAAAATGATGAAGGACTCAGAAAGAGAGGTTGGGGCTGGGATGATTTCTTTTACCAGTTGTCAGAAAATACAAATTACATAGCGTATAAAAGTCGCACACTTGTGCTTTACAGTTCGTTAGTCATGGTATGGTATCTGGGATGTACGTGTCGTAAGATCGTAAAAACGAGACTTGGCTCAATTCGACAAGTCTCGATATCACAGGGAACTAAAGATACATACAACTGTCTATAGAAGAAGGATACTACTACACTCCGCAAACTCCACCTATCGCGTGTATTTAAAGAAGATTCACGTTCACACAGGGCAAATTCTCATGCGTGGCTTCCGTGCGCTCGCTCTGGCAAATCATACGAGCCAAGCGAAAACGCAAGAAACCTAGCACTACCATTATACTTGATTATTGACACGGCAGATCCCAGAGCCCTAACATCGGGCATTCCTGATGCGGTCAGTCCCGCTCTCTCGTACCCGCACTCTCGTATGTCGCCTAAAATACCCTTGTGGCTCTGATCGACGAGGGCGGTTTCTCAACATCGACGTTGATGCTCGACTTATTCAAAGAGACGAGCACTTTGCGCGTCGGAACGGTCAAGAGCCGCCTAGATTCCCACGCGCCGCAGATGTGTCTGTAATTAACGAAATGTAGGTAAACATCAGTTAGAAAGTGTTGCATTTGCAAAGCGTCAACAGAGTTCAGATTGGATATCGGCCGTGTGCGACTCACTTCTTCCCGTTGCCCGCTTTGTCCTCCCCAATCCTACAGTCCCTTGAGCAGAAAGTGAGTCCGCATTTCCTACATTCCGGAAAATTCACACCTGATCCTCCGCAGACTCCGCACATCACGTGCTTGGTCAATGCGCTGCTAAGCTCCGCGGCTGCCAAACTCGGATCGATGGGTGCGATTTCGCCCGAGGGCTCAAATGGCAGCTTCCGTCTTGGTGTTGATGGGTTGGTACGAGCGCGATTGACGGTGAAGAGGTTGCCAGTGTCGGTTTCGTTATCAGGCAATTCTGAGGAAGAGAGTGATCCGGGACCGTGCTTGTGGAGGTGGGACAATCTGAGAGAGCCGATCTGAGGCGACGATGCAACGGGCCGTAGCGTATCAGCCGGTGAGCTAGGAAGACCTGATGGAATATCGCGAGATCTAATTGACGATAGGCCGTTTCGTGCGGTCAATGAAGAAGGTACGATGGTGCGTTGTGATCGGTGAGATACGCCGAAATCCAATTGTCGTGAGGATGAGCCAGGCGGAGTCGCCCCAGCGGGAGGAGACATCTTCCAGCCGGTCAACGACGGATATTGCGCTGCTTCTTCCTCGTCTTCTTCGTCCTGTTGCTCTAATCCCTCAATGTCTAATGCCGTTGACAGATCGGTCAACGATTTGGCATGGATTCGTCGGAGTGTTGAGATCGCACTGTTCTCATCCTCGGTATATGGGTGACCGCAAACACCGTTGATATGCCCATGGGTTGAAGCACTACCACCAATTTGGACATTGAAGGCTTCCGCTATCGCGTCAGACGTCGGAGAGATGGACAAGGACGCCACGGATGGGGAAGCTTTCACCGGAGATGACAAAATCTTGGCAATCTTAGTGGACATTGTCGAGCTGACTGAGGCGACCGATGGCTGACGGTTGTGATTCCGTTCGCGCTTCAGGGACATTGTCGGAGACGAGCCACGTCGTCCTGAGGGTGAAGCCTTCGAAAATGCCTTGGGCGGCGAGAGATAGTAGTCTGGGTTCTGGTGGGGCCTTGAGGACTTTGACGTCTCTGCTTCACCGGATATGTTCGTCTGGGGGAACGGGAAGCCATTCAGACCCGATTCATCGCGCGGCGTCGACGTGAGGATGTCCAATCGCTTGGCAGCTTGCCTTATCAGATCGTCCGCGAATGTGATACCGGTCGGAGAGGTTGCGATGACGTTCCGGAAGTATACCTCGGCTTCGTAGTCTCGGGAAGTCATGGCGAGCTAACATAGGTGAAGATTAGGAGCAGCCTCGGCGCACTTGCACACACGATTAACGAACAAACTCACAATATAGTTAGTGAGGATATACACCGCTCCCCTGAGCTTATCTTCACCATCCCTTGCAGTTTCCGTCTCCCGACCCTCTACGAAGGCGGCTCCCCGTGACAGCAGATCGAGGCTCATCATTCGAGACGATAACACCCTTCCCAAGTGCCAAACATTCCTGCGCTTGTCTGTTTCATTCTTCGGCTTCAGGGGCGCGGGAAGCTGTTGAAGCGATATCGGAGGTAATGATACGGGATCCTGAGCTTGGATATGGCCGTGTCGATAAAGATGGACCAAGGGAGAGAGGAGTTCCAACTAGAGCGAACAGATTAAGGAATAGGGATTTGTCAGCCTCCAATGGAATCAACGCCGTCTACAGCATTCCAAGACGGGACATGCTCGTCGATGTACGTACCATCTGCTGCAAAGCATCTTCGTCATATTGGAACTCTGTGTTGTGCCTAGCGAAAGGGTCCACTTGTCCCTCAAGTCCGGTTCCAGGTGTCTGGATCATAGGCGACTCGGTGGTACGACCCGAGCTCGAGCTGGGGCCAGAGGCAGGCGGACAGAGTGTCGCAGTTGAGCCTGAAGCTGTAATGGTGCTGGATGACTCGTGCAAAGTGCCCGCACCGTCTGGTATCTCTGCAGGCGCCGGGGGAGAGGTCGCATCCGTTACCAGCTCAGCAGCGGGTTGTGATAGCTGCGATTTAGGTTTGAGCTTTGGTTTCGATTTTGGACCAAATAACAAGACTTCATCTTCAGGTAGATTGTCCCCGCCGTCCGTATGCGCACGGTGAAGAACACCATCTGGTATACTTTCCAGGAACTTATCGGCCTGTGTTTGGCCTAAATCTCGAAGTTTCCGATCCGCCCATTCCTTCTCCTCCCGTTCGGACTGTTCCTGCACGAGCCACCCCAGGCCCAATATGAACCACGCAGCGGCCACTCCCATCGCTTTGGGATCCCTTACAGCTCGTTTCCCTTCACGCGGGATCTGCCATCCTGAAGCTACGAGATCTGTGGTACCCCTCCGTACCGGCTCTGGTCGCAGTTGTGATTGTTGTTGTGAGGTGGAAATCGCGCCTTTCCACTCGCTGCTGTCTGGATTTCGGGTGACCGCAGGCGGTGAGCCGAACAGTCGGCTGAAGAAGGATGGTACAGAAGATGTGTGGGTATGTGTGGCGGTGGGAGATATGTCGTGAGTCGACGCTTTGGATTTACCCTTCACATCCCTCGAGGAAGAAGATAGGGGGCTACTGGGAGAAGCAGAGCTTGTCGCCGGGGGCGAAGAGAGCCCATCATGCTCTGCGAGGGTCGATCCTCGGATCAACAGATTTCCGAGCGCGAGACAAGCCGATGGTGATCGATAAGGAGGGAGAGCAGCTTGGGTGTACAGCTTCACGGCCAGATCGAGATGATGGGCAATCAATGCGGTCTGCGAAAGATGCAGATGTCAGCTTTATTTGTGATATCAACGGTTTGATGCATGTATCTCTCGAATTTTGGATCATGCTTAATATGAGGCCGTTACTAAATATGATATGAAGCGAGATAGGGGTTTCCGTCTCTGAGCGAGGTTTATAGACAGGGAGCTCGTTTAGGATAGCCTGATAACTTACCTGAGCGTCCCACATCAAGCTATCTTCATCCACTTCCCCTTCCAAAGCATCTTTCACTGCCTCATCCTCCTCCTCCTCCTCCTCCTCCTCGTCCTCTTCAGAGTCGACGCTAGCCCGTCTGATGCTGTGATCTCCCTTGATAGCCTTGATGAGGTTTGCGAAAGACCCCTTGAACACTACCGATGGGAAGGTCAGTGAGGAGATTGCGGTGGAGGTAGGGGTGGAGGAGTCAGTGCTGGTTTTGGTACTGATCGGCGAGAGAGCGTTTGGTTTGGGCAGCCGACGAGACGAGGAGGACGCTGCTGACATGGGTGCGATGGTCATGGCCGCATTACTCGGTGCGAGTGGTGAGGTGTTATCGATGATATGTGACTTATGAATACAATCAAAAAGAGAGATGAGAAGCCAAGGACTCTTTAGATCATGATGGCATGATAATATCTGAATAGGACGGAGAGAGAGATAGATAGAGATAGACCGGACCTTTTACAAACTTGATGCGTGTTAACAAAGGTGGAGTAATGCGATTACAAAACGGTAGTAATGCTACTACAAAAGTGGCCTAACGCAATACTAAACAATAGCATCATCATTACGTTATTAGCGTTTTTTTCAAGTGGCACTTTTATGGAATCAACGTGCGCTATCTATCAACCTATGATAGTGGAGATAACACCTCTTTCCACAGTCACACGACCACCTTCAGATCTAGAGTGCTCTGCTCGACCAATCTACTCGTTTTGTCATACACAACTTCTCCGTTTTCTTGCAGAAACAAATTTTCGGCGGAATCTTTGGTGAGGTATGCCCTGAAGGTGAAGTTAAGGCTGAGACAACAAAACATGTAAGTTTGCGTCGAGCTATAGTCCCCCGGGCAAGGGGGAAGAAAGGGTTCTTATAGAACTGCTTGTCCATCCGCTCCCAGAGTGCAAGGGAAGCGAACCCTTCCCCTGCACAAGCCATCGGGACTAGGAGGCCTCCAGACAAGGGAATTATCTGGAAGATCTGCACTCAACCTGTACTAGTACCCCGTCCGTTCCTGTTCTTGTGCTTGGGAAATGGCGTATAGGCAAGATGAAGCAAGGACGATACAAATAGGTCCCAGAGAAGAGAGAGACGTTGCAACCGAGAAATACCATATGCGTAGGGTATCTCCTGAATGAGGAAACCTATGGCTTGTTGGCTTCTCCCATGGTTCAACTTCCTTCCTGACCGGAGGAGGATTCCTCTCAATCTGAACACGGAGGCGATCATCTCGCACCGCATCTACGCCCCTATATGGTCCATTTTCGAGCCCGTTTAGTCCTATTAGGGTTCTCAAGCATATCCCTTGATGCCGTTCGCCCTTCGAAGCCCTCCCTGCCCAAAGTCGAGCCGGAAGCTATTGTTTGAGTAGTACGTACACTCAATTCCATTCGGCTCCAATCCTCATGCTCATGCTGGGCTCCGCGATGAGCTGTGCGAGTACCAGCCCCTGCCATCTCGTTTGAATTGCCGAGCGTACGCCGGACCTCCAATTCGGAGAAGATCTTAAGTAGTCTAGCTTATCTCACGATTCGTTCGTCTTGCCACGTATTTTGGGTACTGACCAGGGCGAACGGTGAACTCATTGCTGATGTACATGTATCAACAAGCACCACCCCATGGATAGGGTGATCTAATTGTTCTATATCATTGTACAAGGCGCATAACGCATAGCGCCGACGGCTAAAATGAATCCAGGTATCTGTCCCAGAATCCCTCCGTTCCATTGTGTGGTGGCTCTTCGTCGTCCGGTATGCCCAATAACGCGGTCACCAAAGAGAAGATCTCGAGGTTCTTGAAGCCTGATCAAATACGATCGCGGATATCATGAGACGTGTCGTATCCGATCAAGCATGGAAGGGTAGGAATCGTTGTCAGCTTTTGCATGACGGAGAGGGAAACCATCCAAGGGACGTGTACTCTCACCCTTCATTATGGGCGGATCAAGCGAGATCATATCACTCGAACCATCTTGGGTCGATGCCATTCTCAGCGATTCGGCTATGGGTCCTTGCGCGAAGAAGATGGCTTGCATCTCGGGACTAGCGTTATCTGCGAGCAGCGGAGAAAAGGAGTGTGAGCTCACCATCCGTGACGATGACATGTGCTCACGAGCAATGGTCACTGGTACACTTACCATAGCCGTGGTTCCCTTTCGGTTGATAGTCACCTTCGAACACAACAAAATGCTCGTGCTGAATAGTGAAAGCACCGCCACGCAATATTGGATGTTAACCAATCAGCCTTATCTCCACACAATGCTCGAAGCCACCCGCCGTGGCGCATTGGAAATGATAAGCTTACGTGTGTGGTGATAGCCCAACCGACCTTGGGCACGATATATATGGGCGCGATCCGATGTCCATGGCTGAAATGCCATCTCTCAGGCATCGTCTCATGCGTGTACCTGCAGCAGCAGGGTCAAACCTTCCACAGTCAGCTATTGGTTACATTGTCGGTTTCTCTCACTTCACACCTGCTGATGATACTCGGAGATCTCACTCACACCGCAAACGTCCCGTTCGACCCTTCAGCGGCGTCCAGCAGGATCTTAAGGTAGGCTTCCACGTCGGTCCCCTCTTCGAAACGTAGTCCGACCGAAGGCCACCCTGTAGCAGAGAGCAAGTCGCAATCAGCGTTCTTGCTGAGCTATGAAGATCTTCATAGGGCGCGTAGGGACGTATCGAATGTCCGTCATTCGATCAGCCCTGCATGACCAAAGCCCTCGCAGAGTGAGAGTTACTGCAGTATATACTGACCGTCTTGATGTTCTATGGCATTGATCCCTTCTTCACCGAGTATCTCGTCGAGGTATATCATTCGCGCATTGCTGGTTTCCGTCATGCCTGATCATCCACAAGCGACGTTAGCAAATACGCATCGGCGAATCACCAAACGGCGATCGGAAACAGTCGTGTCATAAGGGGTTGAGCCACATACCATGATCAGAAACGATCACAACATTCACCAAACCCGTCAAATTTCTCTGATCCAGTCCCTGCACGAGTCCACCTATCATCTCATCCATCAGAGCCAGACTCTCGTTCACTCCGATCGACATCGGTCCAGCTCGATGCGCATTCTGGTCGATCTCGGGGAAGTAGGAAGCTATGAATTCTGGGCGGGTGGAAAGTGGTTTGTCGAGGTATGCGAAGATTTGGGTTAATTTGTCGTTGGGGGATAATGCCTGCCGTAAAAGCGACAAACGAAGCCTCGGTCAGCTAGATAATAACTATTGAGTGTCTGATACTGTAGTCCCCTGTGCCGCTGTACCATACGTGAGAGGTCTGAGACCGTGTGCGAAACTCACTCGGTATGGCACAAAGTAGCTAGGCGAGATCCCAGCAGTCGTCACTGGTGGACCGGGCCTATTCATAGCATTGATGTCAGTATACAAACGAGTAACTCCTGATGCAGAGTTGGAGCACGCGTGAATTTCCTTTGGAGAACTTGTTGCGAAGAACGAGTCACGTACCACATGATGACGGCCGCCTTTTTGCCCACGCGTTCCACAACGCTCCAAATCGGTTCACCCCACCACCAATGACCGTCCCAGCTTTTGTTCTCATCCGTGTATACAAATTGTGCGCCGTTCTCTGATCTCTTTCCGGGAAAGTCCTCTTCCGCCGTTCCGATTTCAAGATTATTATCGCTTCGAGCGGTCTCCCCTCTCCTTATCGTTGGCGGGTCGAAGAACGAGCCTTGTTCGTGTTGCAGTAGCGCAGTCTTCCGAGTATGCGATACGTCCAGCGAGGATGGCTCGGAAGCGAACAAGGGGTCCCAGAAGTCGTTTGCGATGATACCGTGGCTCTCGGGATACAGACCCGTCATCAACGACCAATGATTGGGGAAAGTGAGTGTAGGGAAGACAGGCTGCATGGACTCGGCTCTCACTCCCCAACCATCACTGACACCATCACCATGACCATCTGTACTGTCGTCTTCGCCTACGCCCGAGCTGGGAGTCCTGGATCCGAGGGCGATGAGATTCGGTAAGAGATGTGAATGTGTGCTCAAGTATGAGGGTCGAAAGCCGTCCAGCGATATCAGGATGACTGTGGGGTGAAATGACGTTGTGCCGTTCCGCAATGTCGGGTAACGATAGTGCGTATGACTTGGGTGATTATTTGAGGTGAAGGGTCGGGTCAGCAGCGAGAGAAGGATGAGGATAGGCGGGAGTGAGAAGAGGTATACGAGAGGTCTAGGCAGCTGCCAACACGCGGGTGTGAGCGTACGATATATGTCATTATCAGAACTGGATACGAAAGAAGAGGGAAAAGACACCAAGAGAGGTATGATCGATACTCACCGAATATCCAACGACTTGTATCCATCCTTCACGTTGTATTCCAGCCGGTCGACTAGCCGGGAACCGAACCGTATTTCGGTCCTTCAACCCTCGAGCACCATCGTCGGTCGTTGCCAGTAATCTATCGTCCTCTTCCGGGACCTCATCAGAATCTAGTGTTTGACCGTGCAGATCATATGAACGGTCGCTCAGAGGCATGATTAGATCATCTTCTTCGAATTCCAGACTCGATGAGCTTGACGATCTCGATATCCCTCCATTCTCCGCTCGAGGTGTCCGGGTGTGTTGCCTTGCTTTTCCCTTGCCTTTGTTTTGGCCGGTTCCACTGCCGGTGGACAGCAAGCTGGACATGGTCGAACATGTACGCTGAGTCTTGTGGTTGTAGCTCACGTTAGGTCTTGTGCCCGCAGGCTTCTTCTGAGATGTGCACCCAGTGGTCGACTCGGGTGAAGAAAAAGAATGGAAGATGCGAAACATGGGATCAGCTAGAGTGGATGTCCAATGTGGAGGGAGAGGATCATTGATCTGCTGATTGAGATATCTTGATTAGCGGGATCATTTAAAGCATTACAATTCGCTTGTAATGTAATTACGAATGACCGAGTGACTGATTATAATCACATCAATGATCCTCACACACCATATGCACGTTGGCTGCCCCCTCATCTCCCCGTATCCACTCGCTCTCCCTTCAGCAGTATGTTCACGTCATTATCCTCTTCATCGACTACAACCACGCTTCTTACGAGAGCACTCACTCACTCACTCTCCACGAGATCTGCAAGAACCAGTCTGTCTTGCGGTCAGACAACGGGTTGAGCAATCGTATCCAGATACGCATCGGAACGTAACGTTGGTCAACTCGTCAGCTCCGCCAAGATGTCCCGACAATCGACCACTGGCATCCCACTCGTCGCCCTATTTCTCGTCTCTTTGGTGTTGTTCGGCCCCTCGCTCGTAGCAGCCTCTTCGGGCGATCGGAACCCCACCTTCCAGCACTGCCTGAAAGGATGTCAGTTGACGTATTGCGAGCCCCATCAACCGCCCATCCCGAAGTACTTGAGTGCGTTTGGGTGGACGTGTAAGGAGAATTGCGCGTACGAGTGTGGACATAGTTTCACGGATCATATTAGGCCCGGAAGCAAACATCATCAGTGTGAGTTGGATCCACCGAGCGAGCGAGAGTACATGGTGTGGTAGATTGGGTGGATAAGCAAAGCGTATTCAAGCGAGCGAGGCGAGCGAGAGTACTTTCACGAGGGCGGGTAGGTGGGCGATAGTCAAGCGAGATCGTCTTGCAAAGGGTGATTTCGTGAGGTCTGTGTGACCGATGGCAAGAAACCATCTGTAGGCAATCACATGACCAGGCGATACTGAGCTTGGGCTCTGAGATGCAAGGCTGACACCATACAAATTCCTATGGATACGTCCTCAGTCTACGGCAAATGGGCCTTTTACCGATTCGGTCCCTTCCAAGAACCATTCTCCATCCTCATGTCGCTCGGTAACCTCTATGTCAACCTGAAGGGACTGGAGCAAGTCAAGAGGAGGATCAGGAAGGAGAATCGGATGAGGGGTTGGTTGAACGGTCTGGGTTGGGTGCAGGTGAATACCTGGATTTGGAGTGCGGTCTTCCATGCGCGTGGTGAGTTGAGTCGGGGTTTCGGCTTGGGCTTGCACCTTATCATCCGTCATACGACATTCCGCATCGGACTATCAAAGGGACGGGACCTGTCAGACGTTCTTTACTATTTCCACTAGTCAAGCCTTCGTTCACATCGCGCATGTCCAGCTGATCAGTATGTCCGACGCAATCTACCTTCGCCTCTCTTTCGTCCCATTCCATCTTGACTCATACTTCCCGTACTCCATCCGCTCACCCACCAGACAAACCATGGACCGAGCGACTCGACTACTTCTCAGCGACCGTCACCATCGCCTACACTCTGCTCTATACCCTCATCCGGATCTTCCACCTCCAATCCCCCTTACCGCAACACTCCTCCTCGAGACTCCTCTTGCCCGTCTCGGCAGGAATCGCTTTCCTGGTCCTGGGTCATTTCACCTACCTCCTCTCGTTCCCCCTTGGCCAGTTCCCTTACGGATACCACACGAAATTCAACCTTGTCTTGGCTGGAGTACATAACGTACTTTGGATCCTGTGGAGTTTCTCTTTCAAGTATCCATACCCTACCTTCAAGCTTGGAGGCGGTGGAGCAGGCCGAACGATCGGTTTCCCAAAACCGTACCCTCCCAACCCACCTTTGACGACCCAACCCCGACCGAAAGAAGCGGCCACCCCTCTCATCCTCGTCTGCCTGACCACCGGAGCCATGGCGTTCGAGTTGCTGGATTTCGCACCCGTCTTCAGGGTCATTGATGCCCACTCGCTCTGGCACGCCGCGACGATCCCTCTCACGATTGCGTGGTGGCATTTCTTGGTGGAGGATTCGATTGCTCTGGAAGGGAGTTTGCTGACTGCGAGAGGGGTCAGTGGGGTAGGACTGCAGGGCGATCAGAAGCCGTTAACTGGGGATGGTGGTGGTGGATTGTCGGCTTCGGCAGCAAGTGGAGCCGCTGGGCAGGGCGATGGGCAGTCGGTCAACTCGCCGAGAACACCAAACTTTGCACAACTCGCCGCGGGTAATATACCAGGAAGCGGAATTAGGTTCCCTATCAAGGGCGGCGGCGCGAAACCACGAAGTCCAGGACCTAGTCCCAAGGTTGATAAGCCGGAGTAGGAGCGGAGGTACCTAGCTTACTGGAAGAGAGAAAGTGGAATGAAGCTGGGGTCGAGGAACGATCTGAGGTCATTGTCTTAGATAGAGTTGACGACAGTCATGTGGTGATTAAAATCGGTGCATATCGCCTCTTCGCCTTACTGTCACATCGAAGTTCCCCAGTGGCGTTGCGCTCTCTGGGAAAACCTGCCCCATCGGCCCTACCACATGATTGTAGGATTCCCCCATATCTCGCTACAAGTTGAAGAGGTTGACAGTTTGCAGCGATCTTAGATAAACCGTTTACACCATGTCATGTTATGCTATGTTATGTTATGTTATGTTATGTTATGTCATGTTGTGCCATGCTAAGAACTATGAACACAATGACAGGGCACATTCCTTTCCGCCTGTTTGACGTATTCAGCATACTATGAGCGCAAGTGTCGGGGTCGAGAGTCCAGTCGATGATCCATACCTTGCCGCATATTGTGTGTGTCACGACCATCGAACTCGTGATCATCGAACCAATGATCATCATCAAAGCAGTTATTCTCTAGCAGCAAACTCGCTTCATTTGCCGCAAATATGAGTTGGCGTGACGACAACATAAGTAAGTGCATAGATCATTTCTGGACATTACTGTTCTTTGATAGCGCAACACTATGCAATGAAGAAGGGGAATGTTTGACAGCTTGTAGATGATGTCCCGTTTTACGATCTAATTACGCCCGACCCACAAGAATTCAATCCTTAAAAGATAAAGAAAAAAGAGCAAGGCGTACTCAAGACCCGGGTGTAAGATAGATTACTCGAAAACACCTTTAGCCGCATGTTCTTCGTTCCCCCTCCTCTTCCTCGCAGGGAGAACAGAGGAGAGAAAAGGATAAGCGGTGAGAGACTGCTAAGATATAAGCAAGAGATACAAAGCGTCGTCGTCTGATGTTTTTATGGTGAAGAGAAGAGAAGAAAAGAAAAGAAAAGAAAGAACGAAAGACGAGAGAAGATTGATTGTGGATCGGTCGGTTGACGGTGAGCTGGCTTAAGTGGGTCACTTTTATATAAAGTGTATAGACACGTGCCCATTGTCCGTTCCGGCGGAAGACGCCGCCCGTTGATACCATTGTAACTTCCACTCATACGGTACGATGACGCGTAAAAGTCAGGCCCATTCATCACACTTCACTACATCCTCCCTCAGATCTCCCTTCTTCTTTCTCTTCATCTTCTTATCCCGTCTGAATCCAGACAGACATCTATCACAATCTTCACCATGAAGCTCACTATCATCGCACCGGACACCGTCTACGAGCATGAAGTCTCGTCTTCTATGGAGGTCCAGGACGTCCAGGCGCTCGTTGAAGCTGA
The DNA here is from genome assembly GCA_000507405.3 of Kwoniella heveanensis BCC8398. Lineage (NCBI taxonomy): Eukaryota > Fungi > Basidiomycota > Tremellomycetes > Tremellales > Cryptococcaceae > Kwoniella > Kwoniella heveanensis. The sequence continues at coordinate 8,757 of KV700148.1, read as the reverse complement.
GGTGAGTGCGACTGACTAGTAGTAGTATAGGACAAAATATCCGAGCCGAGCGTCGTTTTCAGCTGTACCGAGTTTATGAGGACCGGGGGCGTTACCACTGCCAAACTAACTCACGTCATGTTCATGTGATAAGATTGCGATCCGCATATGCGGCGAGATGGCCAGAAAACATCGACGTGATACCATCAGCCGGCGAGGCCAACAGCTGACTAAGCTGCCTCACTTCTTCCCATTCTTTTACAGACCGGTCTACCTCACACCTCGCTCTTGCTGTCTTCAGACTCAGGCGTGCCTCTCACAAACGTCAAAAAGTCCTTGGAAGCCTACGGTCTGACAGGAGACGCCGTCACTATCTTCCTTACCCCTACGTGAGTGCTACAGCTGCCATCTCACCGCTCCCTGTCCCTGCTTCTTGTATAAGGGTGCCGATGGCCACCACCCAAGTTTGCCGTTTGACGGCCAAAATCTCTGTTGTTGTTTTCCGGCTAGCTGACAGTCCTAACCACGTTCAAATGAAAGTAGCAACGAGCTCGCCGCCTCTTCTTCATCCTCACAAGTCAGCGGATCCGCTTCCTCCTCTTCCCAAGGCACCAGCGCCCGAGGCGGAATCTTTCCCGGATCGGATGACGATATCGAGAGAATGAGGCTCCAGGCTCTTGGTAATCCTGGTTTGATGGCCGATCTGAGAAATGTGAGTGGCTTAACCGCCCCATAGACATGTGTCAAATACAGCTGTCGTCACCCGCTGGATTCCCTGTATCTCAACTCGCTGTTTTGCAATCTTGCGTACTATACAACGAGCTGCCTCGAGCACTCAAAGGCAGCAGCGCTACGTATGAGGCTTGAAGATATACTCGGGTTGATCATGTCACTGGCTCCGCACACCCAGAACGACCCAGAAACTTACGCCGCGGTACAAGGAGGAACGCAGAGCTTCAAGGCTGCGTTGCAGCGAGCTCAGCAGAGACAGCGGGCTGCTGCTATCGAGAAGAACAGGCAGATCGAGGTGAGTGAGAATCGGCATGTCTGAGCTTGATTTGTGTAACGCTATCTTTTCTTCGTTTGGGTGAAGTTTTCAAAATCACATGCTCTTGCTTTATTGGTCATAGGGAGCTATGTATGTTAACTTGTCCTGACTAGCTCCTCAACGCCGACCCATACGATATCGAGGCTCAGAAGAAAATCGAGGAAGCCATCCGGCAAGAAGCTGTCCTTGAAAATATGCAGCATGCCATGGAATACTCTGTGAGTTTTTGTCTCCGAGCTCACACTCCTCAGCTACTCCGCTTTATGGTTATGCTGTACACGTCGGCGCTGGCGGTCAGCTAAAACTTTCTCAATCCGCGCAGCCCGAATCTTTCGGCAATGTCACCATGCTGTATATCAATGTCGAAGTCAACGGTCATCCCGTCAAGGCGTTTGTGGATTCAGGTGCTCAAACTACCATCAGTGCGTGGTCAGCTGGCTTTCCGTCTGCGTGTCGGCGAAAACAGTAGCTGATTCTCTATCATGATTGATAAGTTTCGCCTGAAACTGCTGAGAAATGCGGGTGAGTGGAGAACCCCTGGGTTGGCGAACATCGTACCGTATGAGACGAGAACCCATACAGTCGGTAGCTCACAAAAGGTGTCTTTCTTTTGATTCGTTCGGCTGCAGTATCATGCGACTCCTCGATACCCGATTCGCCGGGATGGCAGAAGGTGTAGGTACGGCCAAGATTCTGGGTCGGATCCACTCAGCTCAGATCAAGCTTGGCGGGCTCCACTTGCCGTGCGCGTTCTCAGTGCTGGAGGGGAGAGCGGTCGACCTGCTGTTTGGGCTTGATATGCTGGTGAGTGCAGGCAGGTCTGTTCGTTTGTCCGGCCTTGGTATATTCACCAGGTCCTGCGGCCGCACGCTCGCTACGGTATACTAACTGTTGCTCTGATTTTGATCGATCACGCATTGCGCCCGTTCACCGCTACCGCATCGCAGAAACGACATCAATGCTGTATCGACCTCTCTACCAACACCCTCCGAATAAACAACACCGAAGTCCCCTTCTTACCGGAACATGAGCTGCCCAACAAAGCTCGTCGATTGGGCGAATCGGAGATCGCGGACGAGATGGGTCAAGCGGCTTCGTCGGGTGTGAAAGCGGGCGTGGCGAGTCCCGAGACCGTTACCAAGGGATTGCCGACCTCTTCGGCGTCGGCGTCGGCGTCGGCGTCGAGCTCTGGAGCGACAGCTGGGAGTCAATCGGTGGGATTCGGTGGCGGCGGCGGCGGCAGTGGTAATGTAGCAGGAAACTCTGGTGGCTCCGGTAGCGCTGGGACCAGATTAGGGGCCGGTGGAGGCGTTGCTGCTGCTTCCAACGTCAAAGAGGAGGACATCCAGACTGTGAGTGATCGGTATAGCTTGGCCTCGCCGTCCTGTCGTACAGATTGAAAGGATTGTCGATCGTTGGACAGTGTAGGCGATGGCGTTTCATGGACGCATGGAGACTGATGGACTTGCCTCTAACTATATATCTGATTCGCCATAGCTGATCGGTTTGGGCGCACCCCGAGATCATGCGATCCAGCTCCTTCAAGCTGCAGGCGGCAACGTCGATGTCGCCGCGTCGATGTTGTTCGGATAGGATAGATAAGATGAGCCTGGGTAAATCATTGATACTACTAGAAAGAAATACGGCTGCGCCCTCTGCGCGCGCTGGCGTTCGAGCTCGATCATCGATCATCGATCATTGGTTCATTGGTTCATCGATTTATGAATCACGATGGGGGTCAGATCGCTGTGGTGTGATGGGGAGTGCGTCCTTGGACAATTGTGGTGCAGAGATCGTCGTAGCATGTGTCGTGTATCGTTCCATACATGCATAATGTCGTTGTCCCATGTATCGTTTGCCATTTGTCAGGAACTTAACTTTCACCTCAAGGTCAAACTTCGATATCAACGGCCCGTTTTTCCATACTCTCCACACTCTCCACACTCTCCACACTCTCCACACTCTCGCCATCTGCTCCGTCAAACACTGATCGCATCGCACACCCCCATCCCCTCGTGACGCCAGCACATCTCCAGTGTAACACCACCAGTAGTGCATAATCCGAAGCAGATCTAGCGCAGTCATTCTGGTATCCAGCCTGAGTCGGCTAGCCAGGTGCATGCGTAGAAATGTTCTGGGCGTCTTCCATATCCGCCGATTGCGTGAGAAACGTTGACTTGACATGTTATATATACATTTCCGCCGCTGACTCGCAGTACAGGTACAACTCTCTAAGGATGCTCGGTTCGGTTTGAGTTTTGTACAACGTGACGACGATATGAAGAATCGATATGAACGATACAAAAGGGGCTTGAATGTAGCTATAGCTGAGCGTCCGTTCTATTGAGTCTCTCTCAGTACTCGGTGTTGCCAGACAAGACCCTATCAGCCCATCCTCTACCTTTAGTCTTCTCGTCCGCAGGTAGACCCAGTCCTGAATTCACCAACTTCTCCTCCCCGTACGCCATCAGACGGACCAGTCCGCTCAGTTTGGTCTCCATGCCGTGGCCTTGACTTTGGAGGATGGCGGCGTTGAGCTCTCGAGCAATCTTGACTCGGTGCGAACGTTTCATCAGCGCCATGATGGGTTGGAAAGCGGCATCTTGGAACAGCTCGAGCGTCTCGGCACTGGGCACAGGACGAGTGGCGGGGGTAGTACTAGTGGAGGTCAATTCTCCTTCACCGTCGTCGGCGAATCGAGCGAGGTCGGGAAACGCTAGCAGACCCATGGTACGTTCCAAGTCCAGAAGAAACTCAGGGTTCTGAGCGCCTCGAGGAGCGAGTTCGGCAGTCGCGAAAGCGATAGCAGTGTCGACGTCGTCGGCTCGGATCAGCTCGATGAGCCGGAGTAGATGCAGGTGGAATAGCAGTGTCGCATTGGTGTCGAGGATCTACGAGAGAGGGCGTGACACGGCATCGTCAGCACACAGCTCTTCGCTTCGGCAATACACTCCAAAAAAAGGATTTCAGATAGACTCTGGGGAAAATTGTGGTATATGGTGGCCCCTCATATCAGGTCTGTGAATCAGTTGTTTCCGCATGGCCGCGCCCGCTAAGGCTGGCTAAGCGTGGTGCATGATGTTTCATATCATTGGGGTGGGTCTCGGCCCGTTGGAAGTGTGATAAAAATTCGGTATCGAAACATGAACGAGTGCATATGATGGAGAGACGAGAGATTCGATTTCATGATGAACAAAGTAACTCACCTCTGGATCGAGCTCGTTGACTCTACGGACAGCTTCTTCCACTCGACCGTCCTCGACGGCGGCTCGAATCTCCATGCGTTCAGTCACCTTGTCGTGGTCGACTTCGGCCGGCAAACCCGTCTCTTTGGCGAATTCGACGGCTGCATCTGAGAATCCCTCGATGAGCAGGTAGTCAAAGACCAGCGCGTTCAGATCCCTGTCAAGTCAGAACGATCGATGGCAGTCAGTACAAATGTTCTTCACTTCCCATTTGGGGAAAAAAAACCAAGACTCGACAAAGAGCATAGGGGACAACGAGGATCCCCTAGGCAATGATCAGAGGTGCTAAGTATTGTTTTATGTCCTCAAGTAATTTAGGAGAGATTCCCACTTGCAATTATAGTTTCTCATCTTAGAAGGGGTAGTATGTAGCGAAGAGAAAGCAAAAGAGAGACGAGAGCGAGAACCGAAGTAAGGGCTCTAAACTCACTGCTTGGAGATATCGACTCGACCGAGCTCGTCATCCCATTGACTTTGGTCGAAAGCCGAGAGCGGTATCGACGATGATGATGATGATGGGTTGACCGTCGAGGTGGGTACAGACGCAGAGGGAGGTCGAGCGCCGCTCGAAGCGGGATTTATACGTCTACTGTATGACTACCAGTCATATATGATCAGCTGATGCCATAGCCGTGTAAAGGACAAAGAGCAGATCAACGCGAGAAGATGACTCACTGTGGATGCCATGTCGAATGGCCGTTGCTACATGTTATCCTTGCCCTCTGTCGTCCACCCATTCGTTTCGCGATTGGGGGAGATGATGGGAATAAGGAGAAGAAGAACGAGGAAGGGAAGATGGAATAGTTCTGTGTATATCTATATATATATATGTACCGAAAGAGAGACATAGCTTGGGGGTGACTCAAGCGTCAGCATCAGCGTGACTTGCATGGACTGGCGGTTTGGTGACATGTATGAAAGCGGGATTACGGAGTTATGCGAGTCTCTGTTACACCGCCAGGGCAATGTGGCACATCCAACTGGACTGTTCACAGCCGCATGGTTGTCGCGTGGTTATCTTCACCTTGACTTGACTTGACGACGCGACTGCTCAAACGACAATACAATCAATCAATCAATCAACAACAAAAACACAGAGGTTTCAACGCAGACCTGACCATGAACACTGCTATCTCAGCCTCGCATCCATCCATTTCCAACTATCACTGACATCCACGTCTCGTCCTTTGTCTATGTTTCAGTACTGACCTACCGCGCAACATACACCATGTCGGACGGCTACGAGTTCTCCCAATTCTATCACGCTTCCCTTGTCGCCTATTCACCAGGTACGACCTTCTTGGCTACATCACACTTGAACCGTATCATCGTTCGATCAACATCGACACTTCAGATCGTACGGACGTGGACTCTTTCGCTTCCGTTGTTCGACTCTGACAATCTGGCCCATTCTTCTTCTTCCCTACCGACGAGCTCGAGCAGTAAGCAAAGACAACACCACCAACAACAACAACAACATCTTCTTAATGGTTCAACGTCAACGTCGACTGCCAAAAACGATGAAGAAATCAAGATTGATTCATTGTCATGGTCTCCCGACAGCATGTACCTCCTAGCTCACTCTCTTCAGCCAAAGACAGCTTGGATCTTTGGTCTGGCTTCTGATGGTAGCGGTGAGAGCGGGGAAATCGCTAGGATCGGTGGTACAGGCGCTGAAGGGTTGATTAAGGTTGAGTGGGGGAAGAAGGGCGGGGAGGTGCTCGCTTGGTCTGATCATGGGGTGAGTGAGCAAGTATACTCAATGTCTCTCTCGAATGATTTCACGTCAATGCACGGCCGTCTCCTCTCCAATCTACCGATGAGCCGGCAGACGAATCTATGATCGGATGCTCTAAAGTCATGTCACGCTAATGCTTGCGTCCTCTCCCACCTGTCTGCAAACAGCTCAAGCTATCGATATACGATTTGACGACAGGAGCCACAAGCGTGATCCAAAACCCGAAATCTCCTCAAAACTGTGAGTCGCCGCCGAATAATCAACTGACCATTCCTGTCGCCTATTTGACCGAGCGGGTGGCCAATGCAGTTTCCCCACAACCAGTACTCACCAGCACATAATCTAAATCATCCTTGTACTTGCACCCTCGTCCAGGCCACACGTACTCGCCCGATTATCGATATATCGCTGTTGCCGAGAAGCACCTCGGGAAAGAGTATGTAGGGGTCTATGATGTGCTGGATGGATATACCTTGTTCAGGGTAAGTTTTCGATGCGAAGCTTTCGTTACCATCCCTCTCACTCTGACACAATATGTTGACCTACCTGATGTCGGGTACCTATTATACTCTGGCCCATCATCGAACCATTGCATTGCGCATATAGCATTTCCCGCTTCGCACGACCGACGTTCAAGGAATCGCCTGGAGTCCGTGCGGAAAGTATATCGCAGCTTGGGATAGCCCGTTGTCGGTGAGTGAAAGGCCATCCTCTAGTAGTGGCGGGACTATACTCCGTACATCCCAGCTTTATGAGTCCCTTGCTTGCTTTGTCCCCTGCTATACATCGCCAGCATCGTAATAACTTGGCCATTTACTGATCCATCGTGCATTCTTTCCCTTGCAGTACTCGATCCACATCCACTCTCCTATCGGACCCCATCTCACCCAATTTTTATCATCTTCCCCGACTTTCACGCCTGCCGAAGATCCAGGATTGGGTATACGGACCGTCTCTTGGGCTCCCGGAGGTCGGTTCTTAGCTCTTGGCGGGTGGGATGGCAAAGTCAGGATACTGGAGAGTGAGGGATGGAGATGCGTGGGCACGATTCAGTGGGGTAGTAAGGCTGTTGAGAGGGATGCTGTGAGTCGTCGGCTCTGTATGGTCTATGGTATAATACATTTGAAATTCTGGGTTTCGTGATTATTTGCGAGATTCGACGCGTCTATTCATCGTCGTTGCTTTGCGTCGAACCAGGAGTCAAGCGCGTCAAGCTGATGTCGATGTCCCTTCGCTCTAGACCGTATGGCGAGAACCGATCGACTGGCTCAGAGATACCCGCGGAAGAGGTATCATTCAGTGTGCGTCAAGTCAAGCAGCATATTGTCACCAATCTACGATATGCGCATTGCTGTATCATCGAACCGGGTTCTTACGAACGACTAACTCACTTTTGTGTCTTCCAGTCGACAAAACCCCGACACCAGCGCTCTTACCGTCCGTCCGACCTGATCTGAGCAAACCAAATCCTCGAACAGGCGTCTCTCAACTCTCATTCGACAGGGACGGGACCCTTCTTTTACTCCGACTGGAGAATCAACCCAACCTCATTCACATACATACTTTCTTACCGCACCCAACTTCGGAATCGCCCTGCATCGCTCATCTAGCTTCAGTCAACTTTAGTCATCCGATAAGGAGAGCCGAGTGGTGCCCCAGACCCGGACACGGAAACGGAAACGGACACGGAGACGGAATTGCAGACGAGTGTAAAGGCAAACGAATTGCGATTGTCACGAAACAACAGCTTATTGTCGGCAACAGCAATGATAGTGAGAAGACGAACGGTGCTGGTGCTGGCGCTGGCGCTGCGGTGTACTTTTGGGATGCGGAAGCTGGTTGGGAGGAAGATGATGAGATTGAGGATGAGGCCGGAGGGGGAGGGGGAAACAGCTCAGACGTTGGGCACGGGAAAGGGGGCATGATGGAGGGCGTCGGTGTACCTTGTCGTGAGTGATTTTGAGTATCTCAGAAGGCAGAGCCACAGCCTGCTCTCGCGGTGCCCCCTTACTCGATCTTTTCGCTGAAGATAGGCAAAGAAATCAATGAAAGCACTGTGAAACTTCATGCTGATATGATGGTTTGTTTGCTCGTGTCGGGACAGGATCCGCATTCTCAGCATCCGATATCCACTGGGCACCAGACGGCTCCTCCCTCCTTATCCACGACAGAGCCCAATCCCAATTCTGCGTGCTATATGATGGCGGCGAAGCAGAAGCCCAAGCACAAGCATACGAGGTTCAACGTCCACCCGCTAGCCTCCCTACTTCGTTGTCAGCGTCGACACCAATGTACGGTGGCATAAGATCAAGTGTCGACTTCGTACCCGAAACCGAGCCTTGGCCACAGGACCTATATGCAGAGGATAATCGACCTGTGTTGGAAGAAGGATTGACGTTTATCGAAGAAGGGGATGAGGAGGAATCGGCATGGGGAGATGGCGGGGGTGCGATAGGGACGGGTTGGAGTGCTGCGAAACAGGCGATGGAGGGCGTGATTGTGTGACTGTGACTGGGCGCCCTTTGCGCTTTCCCGGAATAGTAGACCATGGCTTATTTCGACAGACGGACTTTGCTGTTGTAACAGTATGAGTGTGCATCAATGAGCCTCAAGCTAGAGCTTATTCCGAGTGCGGTCAACATGCACCGGTCACCGCAGCTGCAACTGCAACTGCAACTGCTACGTGCTCGCGTATGCTCATGCCCATGCTCATGCTCATGCTCATGCTCATGCTCATGCTCATGCTC
>KV700147.1:0-105962 GCA_000507405.3 Kwoniella heveanensis BCC8398 | reverse complement strand
CGTATCGTATCGTATCGTATCGTATCGTATCGTATCGTATCGTATCGTATCGTATCGTATCAGATGCTCAAGTGAACATATGCAACCATGTATAGTATATGCGATCGACCCAGAAGAGTACCCACTCAGCAAGAGCGGTGACGAGGTATTGGTTGTCCCCTCCCCGAATGCTCAGAGCTAGGATTCCCACGGTGTGTATTGTTTTTGCCACCATGATACTACACCTGCTACATCCGGCTTTGACACTCACGAAAGGCGCGTCGGTGTCATCCCGTCATATCGATGCCCTTCAGAGAATCATGTTCGTGAAATTGATCATCGAATGTTACACGACTTGTACCACAATTTATCGTGACATCGTCTCCATATCATATCTCCACTTTGCATCAGCCTCGTACTCGGGCTAGTCGGTACAGGGAAGTCACTCATACCGCTTCATTTGTCAAGTGTACAGAAACGAAGGCGCAAGTAACGTGGATCATCGCTCAACTCGACAGGCCTGACTTGGCTCAGCCCACTTGTCGCATCTCCCCGCGGCCACCATCACCATGTCTCTCTTCCAGACGGGAGCGGGGGACAGCTCGTACTCACAACAACCTCCAGTGGAGCCTATAACTGCCTCTGCCTATCTCTCCAAGTTACACAAATACCTCACAGCCAATGCATCGCGTCTGTCACCCTCTGCTCCACCTGCGCCTCCTCGGTCCGGTCGATCAACTTCAGCTTCAGCTTCTGGGACAGCAGGTACGATACTTCAACAATCTTATACACTTCTCACGCTGGGTTTAGATCCCAACTCGGCGCCATTGTCGAGGTCGCTCAAAGTTCCCCTCACCCTTGGGTTCGGTACGCCTTCGTCTTCGCCATCACGGAATCCCAATAGCTCTAGCTCTAGACCTTCCACCCCGAGAATACCTATCCGACCGCTCTTACTGCGCCTACCGCCTGATCGCCTCTTATACCTCTTACTGCGATGGCAGAGTCTTCCTCAGAACCTGCCACACGTAGGGAGGACCGACGTGCCGATCGAAGATGGTGTCCCGGTAGCTGCGCGTGGAGCTAGGCTGGACGACGGAAGTGCATCTAGTAAAGGGATAGAGGGCGATGTGAGGTCTGTGAGGTCATGGGTGGGGAGTATGAGGAGTGTGAGTATGGGCAGTCTGGTAGGTAAGGAAGGAGGGAGAGGATGGTTTGGAGGTCGTAAAGAGGAGATCAATGAGGGTGAGTTAGCTGCGAGCTATCGATCGGTTAGGGCGACCCTCTGCCCTAGCTATGTTCTCGCACAATCGCTAAAAGCGCCCTGGTGGTAGATTGCTGTCCATGCCCACAAACTTGTCGTTACCGGGCAGATTGCAGAACAAGAGGTGCTCACTGCCAATCTGCTTTTTCGCTGACTGCTTCATTTTTTCAACGCTTCACTCGCTCAACCCTTCACTCCACACAGACCAGATCCTGCTCGCCCTCTATTCGATGTTCACCCTCCTCCCGGCACTGCTCATCCACCCCCCTTTCGTATCGGAACCCCCTATATTGGAATTGATAGAAGCTGGGGGGTATACGCAACTCGGTGGTATAGATGTCAGGGTACCCTTGGACGTGCTGCGTAACTTATCTATGTGAGTCAAGTCGATCAACGATCTGTAATATCTGCTAGTTTTTGTCGTGACGACGGCTCAAGCTGCTGACAATATCTTGACCACTGACACTCGCAGCCTCGAGCTTGAAGGGTATGATCCCCGGGCATTGTTGATACCCTACAATCTCAACATGCGTAGCTTGACGGTGAAAGACGTGCAAGATGGCGATGATTGGATAGAGGAGCTGTTAATCCTTGAATCGACCACCATCACTCCGATCTCGGAAGCGAATAGCACTCTAGATGATCCGGAACCCGCAAAGAATGCCGGAAACGAGGCAGTCTCCGATCAAGAAGAAGACGATATCAAGAGAAAAGCTCGATTTCCCAATCTGCGGCACTTATCACTTATGCGCACGAATCTCCTTTCGCTGCCTACTCTCCCACTGCAATCGCTCACGCACCTCGATCTGTCACATAACCTACTCAACTCGATCCCCTCGTCTCTTGCGGGGCTGACCTCTCTCACCTCGCTGAACCTTTCGAATAACGTGATCACCTCGCTGCGATCAGCCGAAACGTCATTATCGTCCATCGTGTCGCTCAATCTCTCTTCCAATCGCATAGACTGTCTCGTGGGTCTGGACCGGATCCCATCGCTCCAACGGGTAGATGTAAGGCGGAACGAGCTGTTAGAAGTTGGTGAGGTAGGAAGACTGGCCATCTTACCTCGCATCAAGGAGGTATGGTGTTCGGGCAACGGGTTTGATATTGCTGGCGAGGATGAGTGGAGGATCGAACTCGGCGCTACGTTCAGAGAAGAGGGGAGAGAAGTCATTGTGGATGACAGCGATTTCAGTTGGTCGGAGAATAGGAGGATCGACGCTCTTCTGGCTAGCAGAGGGAGGATGGGTGGAAGAGTCTGGAATCCAGCGAGCAACCATCATCCGCATCCGCATTCGCATGACCTCGGAGATGCTACTTCATTATCGCGAGCTACTGGCGCTCCTTCTTCCGTGCGGAACAACACTGTCATTCCCGACGAAGCGCGACCCAGTACAGACAACAACGCCGTAGTCCAGAACATTCACTCACGACACAGCTCGACCAGATCCCAACTGGTCGCGGGCCCTTCAACATCGATATCAAGAGCAGGACCTGGTGCAGGCGGCATAGCGTCTCCGGCATCCGCATCTTCGGCTGCTGTAGCCAAGAAGAAGGGCCGAAGGAGGGTCATCCATCTGGACAGCTCCGAGACAGTGAACACTACGTCTGGGGACTTGAACGCTGCGTTATCCCTAGGCTCAGGCTCGGTGTCTGTAAGGAGTCTGAGTGGGTTGAATGATGGCGACGGCAATGTAGGAAGAGTCGGAGCAGGAGCAGGTGGAGGTGGGAGTGTGCGATTACCTGGAAAGGTGGTAGAAGAGGTAGAAGCTGAATCCGGTCTGGATAGGGATGGTGATGAGCTGCGAGACGGAGCGGGTACTTCATCGAACGCGGCCGGAGACAGGGTCAGCATGGGGGCTGCTGGGACTGCGCCCATTCGAGGGAACGATAATAGAGATAAGAAAAACGGATCACACGACTTATCGAGCGAAAATATCAACGGCAAGGGCGACGCTAACGGAAACCGGGATGGCAGTGGAGTCAGCGACAACAAGGCGACCCACGAGAATAATATCAAGGCTCGAACGACAGACGATATCGCTGTCAATGACGATACCAGAGTCAAGGACAACAAGGACAGTGGCAGTATCACTGAAAACGCCGCGACTCAACCAACTACACCCAGCGTCAAGGTCGTCAGCTCGAAGAGACGGAATAATAGAAAAGCGCTCAAGAAAGATACGTTCGATCCGATCCTTTGACCGTGAATCAATTTCAGCAAAGCAATGACTTCCGGGTCGCGATTCACGCACACGAATAGGATGCGGCGCGCCAGGCCAAGATAGTTCGCAAACGTGCAGGACGAGGCTAGACGAGCGAAGGGTTTTCTTCCGTATCCAGTCTTCAGGATTGGAAACAGGAAGGAGTTTCGTTGTACTGTATTCTTAAGTACTGGTCCAATTGCGGATAGGTTTCGTTACACTGAGTGCTTGTTGTATGCATATATCTCACATGTACATATGGACTCTGGACTGGTTAGAATCTCAGAGTGATCTCATCGCTCGCTTCGGAAGCATAGATATTTAAGCATGCATGAGACAGACACAGCTCGCTTGATCAAATTACTAGATATACAGTGAATATGTACACAATCATCTTTTGGCTCCGAGAGTGCTGTTTGTATGTATGTACTGTATAGGAAATTCGCTCCGAGGCGCCGCTACGTACGAGTGTACCGGATATATCTGCTCTCTCTCTCTCCTTGTCCATCTTCTCCGTCTGAATCATAGCTTGAGAAACGCTGATTCTTCGCAGCTTCAGCGCCTCATGTACTCATACTCGTCCAGCGAGAGGCCTCACAACCCTCTTCAGCCAGCCCTTCTTGGCCCCGCCACTCCCAGCACCAGTACCAGATCCAGTGCCAGTGACCTGCTGACCGCCTCTCATCAGAGTCTGAGTGGCAGGTTTTCGATTACCAGAAGAAACCTCAGTCGGGGTGATGGGTTCGGAGAACGATTGTGGTTCAGAGATCTCGTGCTGTATCTGATAAACAGGCACAGGGATAGGCATTACTTTGGGCATCGAAGGTAATCCGGCGAGATCTTGAGCTGTCGGCTTGGGCGCCGCTCGAGGCCTTACGAAGGGCGTTGAAGGCGCTTCGTGTGTCTGAGGCAGAGGTTGAACGTCGTAAGGCGGGTTAGAAATTTCTCTGCGCATGGGTACTGATTGCGGCACCAGTCGAGGGTGCGCTGCAGCCCTTTGAGATTGGGACACAGAGCTAGTGGGAGGCGAAGTGAGAGATCTGGTCATCCCTTGGCCGCCTTGGCCTTTCGCATTGGGCGAAGTAGCAGTCAAGATGGGCAGTTTGGAGCTAGGTTTGATCTTGGGTAAAGTCAGCGGAGGCGGCCGGTTCTTGATCTTTGTTCGAGGTGGCGAAGACGACAATGTGGAAGCCAGATCGCTCTCTGAGCCTGACGAGGGGACGGAACCGGAACTGGAACCGGTCAGGTATCCACCACTACCATCTCGCTTGGAGCTGATTCGAGGCGGAGGCAGGAGCGCTGGCATCGGAGGAGAGATGGACAATTTGGGAGATGTCGGAGTCGGACTCGAGTGCGATCTCGTATGCCTCAATGTCCAAGGATGATTTTGGGGTGTCTCACCGCTCTCAAACGAAGCAGAAACGTTGAACGGCCTAGTGAGCGGGCCTCTGCTAGATTTGGTCCTAGTGGCCGCTGGTAAAGGAGTATGGAGGTCGAGGAACGAATTGTCGCTGCCCTTGGCGGCTCTTCCGATCCCCTTGCCAGACTTGCCGTTTGACGAGTTCGAGTGAGGTTGCGATCTGTTCTGCTTGGGCTGCCTGGGGTACCTGGTTTTGGGCTTTGGCAGAGAGAGCACAGAAGTGAAATTCGCCATTCCCCATCTCACTTCCTCGCCTTCTCCCTCGCTGCTCTCATATAGGACTGTCACATCCTCCGCGTCATCCTGGTGGCTCACGACGATAGAAGGAGAAGGTAGGGGCTGGGGAACGAGCGCAAAGATCTCAGACATCAACCAGGCGAACTCTTGCTCTTCCTCGACGTCGAGCCACATCGATCCATCCTCGGCTCGATACTTGACTGTCTCACCCTCTCCGACATTCCGATCCCCAGCGCCGCGGTCGTTCATCTGTGATTGAAGGTCTTTGCTGCCGCCAGTGCCTGCAAGGGTTTTGGCAGAGGCTGAAGTGGACTTCGATCTCGATCTTGAAGTGCTGGGTCTCGAGGATGGCTTCTTGGGGATATCGCCGAAGAAACGCTCGATCTCCGTCAAGGCAGCATTCGGCAGTGGCCTGAAGTGCTTCCCGTTGAGCGCAGAACTGCCACCCACGCCAGGGCCGCCAAACTTCTTCTTGCCGGCTCCTGGAATGTTGATGGCGGTATACCCTGCCCCGAGCAATTGAGCTGCCTTTCGAGGCGCTCTGGAAGGAGTGAGCGGCGAAGGAGGGTTCGGTAAAGGCTTCTTGGCGTACTGAGCAGCAGCGATCATGAATGCTCTCTTCGTAGGGCTTGGTGCGGGAGAGGTAGGCGGAGAAGGTCCAGGAGCGACGGGGTCGTAGGAGCCGAATCTGCCCAAGCCGAGATGCAGCGAAGAGCCTGAGAATCGCTCGTATTGCCGCTTCATAGTTTCTTTGCCTTTGTCGTTGGATGTTGGCAGATGTGAGTGCGAGTGCGAGATGAAGTGAGGGATCGTAGGAGATAGCGAATCTTGTTCCTGCGGAAGCGACAAGAAAAGCCTTGATATCGTAGCGTGCGGATGCGGCGATGTGAGTGATGACGAAGCTGGCGTCAGTGCCGAAGTCGATGTGGCCGTCTTGAGACTCTTGGCGCTGGTTGTGGAGGGGTATCGCCTCGGTGCAGGCGGTCGGGGTGAGACTGGCGTCCGTGGAGAGGGCGAATGAGGGAACGATAGAGTCGATCGACGTCGGCGTGGTTCTGCAGTGGCACCGCGCGGACACACACACATGAAATTCGGTCGCTGGTCAGCCACGTTCCCTGTGTCAATTGTTTCGGGGATTGGATCGCGAGAAGATAAGATACGAATAACAATCACTCACTAGACTGCGCTACTCTGACCGCGACAGCGGTGCCTTTCTTCTTCCTCACTCTCAAGGGCTTGGTACCGCCCCGAATCCTGACCTCTGTCGAGTCGAGATCTTGGTATTCGCCGTCGTCGCCGTCAGAGTGACTTAGCTGACGGAGTAGCTCGGTATCAGAGACCCCTTCAGTCTGTTCTCTCAGATGAGAACTGGGACCGGCGCTGACTCGTAAGTCGGATCGAAGATAATGATCGCTCAGACTGATATCAGGGGTCGAGGTGCTGAGGTAGACGTTGTTGAGGAATGAGGACTCGGTCGGTGAAGAAAGGGATCGACTGAGATTAGTCGAGGTGGTGGTGGGCCGCGACATCGTGGAGTATATATATTAGCCACGTTAAAGCGATTCCGAAGGTGAGTGAGGAATGACGGTCGATGTCGAAATGATATGCGATATGATGTGACAGGAAGAGTTGAAGATCGGTGGCGTATGAAGGTTCAGTCTAGTTCAAGCTGTATGACTAGTGATCTCACTTGACCACCCACACCGGTCGTCTCTATTCTGTAGATCGGTACGAGCACTGCACACTCGTGACAGCACGATGGCAGTGGTCGAAGGAGGTGAGGGGCAGAAGAGGAGCAGTTATTTGGTATGTGACAAACCGGCTGCCGGTTGAGCTGATGTGAATAGGTACGAAATGGATAGGTGAATTTAGGGAAAAAATATGCGAGTGTCGTCGAGACGGAGATGAAGGATGAAGATACATGAAAGAGATGGAGAGAGGGAGAAGGCGAAGAGGAAGAGGAAGAAGTAGTGAGACCGTAGCCAGTCGACACTTTCTTATACAGTACATGTACTGGTAACCTATGAGAGGTGTGAATGGCCTCACCTGGGCTTGGCGTGACGTTGAACACAAAAGAGATTAAGTGTCCTCCCACGCGAAAAAGAACAGACCATGAGCCGAGCTGGAGGCGAGGCTTCTTTGATCTCTTTGTGATCCAGCATGATCCTCGCTTCGTTAGCCAGGCAGCAAAAAAAGAAAGAGATTCAAGGAGCTCTGTCGCACCATCAACGAATGTCAGAAAGAAGCTTATTGTCATCCGTAGATGTTGCGCTGATCAGTGCGTCGACGGTGCGTCATGCGCGAGGCATGAGGCGTGCGGCTTTGTTCGACGACCGGTGAGCGAGCTGAATCTCCTCGTGATATCGCCTCCTTTACCCTGTTGTCCTGTCCGTCTTCTCATCATCCCTCTCATCCTCTGACGACCGTATCAGGAATGAGCTGAATCAGGTCCTCTCTCGTTTCACGCTAACAACCAACATCCGAACCGAGAGCTTATTCTTCTCGAAGTCCCTCACCCTTTCCCGCATCCTTCCCTTTGAGATTCTAAAGCAGTGAGTGAATCAGCTGTTCCGCTTCAAGAAAAGAACAACAGGTGCAGAGCAAGCCGCTGGCGAGGAGTCCTCATGTGCTCGGAACGGCGCTGTTTCTTCTCCGGCTGCCTGCTTACGATCCCTGAGCTCTGAAGTCTGAGTGGTTGGCCGTACCGTTGCAGAGCGAGCGGGCGGTGCAGGGTGACTAGCTGTACAACTATTATCCAAAGCTGATGCTGATGAAGGCAGAACAAAAAGCGCGACCGGTTTTGTTAGGGAACATTACATTGAATTACATTACATTCTGCCGTCGAAGAACAATAAGAAGATGGATCTGCAAGGGGTTGAAACATGAAACGCCGTGCCTGGGTTTCTGTCTTGTCTATCCTGTGGCGGCTTTTTGGGCTTTTTGGCTGTTTTAGTTCCCGTCCCGCCCGTGTGGATACATATGCAAGAGCCGCCCAGTCATGCATAAATATGCTCAATATGCTCTCACAGCAGAAAGTATGCCGTTTGGCCAGAAACTTGGTTTTACCTAGGGGGGTCAGACGCGCCACACTCGGTCTTTTAACGATTCTATTACTGACACGTGGTCGCCATGCCATGCTGCTCTGCGGCTCCCTCCCCTCTCCCGCGTGGAACCTCGTTATCGACGTTCCCAACACGTCCCCTCCTTGGCTCAAGGCTCACCAATTGATGGAGAATGGAGAGGTCGAGTCGACACAATGATGATTACACGCTGAGCTCGTTATAGAATATATCTTGACTGTCTTCAAAGCCTTCCCGTGGCCGCTTACAGCGTGTCATCGCCATCTCCATTCGCCCTGCGTTTCCGTTGCACCCTTAGAGGAGAGACTCGAGCCAATCAATACCCACCATGTCCACGCAGCAGTTCACCTCGATGTTCTCGACCCGACTTACCTCGGCGTACAACCAGATTCGTGGGGATCTAGCGGTCGCGCCCCAGACAGCTACTGATACTATCGAGAAGCTCGTGGATCGAATTCAGACTTCAGCAGCTGTGGAGGATAGACGTACTGCTGTTCTGGGATTGAAAGGTCTGAGTAGGGATTGGAAGGAGGTGAGCATGACCTAAAGCACAAGCATCGCGTCGTCCCCGTGAGATACGCGCGTTGCGGCATAACCTAATGTCACAGGATTTTTCATCCGCGTAGGATGTCGGCACGCACGCGCTGCCTTCTCTCCTCGCCGTACTTGAACATGATGCGCCGTTCGACGTGGAAATAGCAAAAGCGACGCTGGAAACACTTATGCAGCTGTGCGAGACTGCGGAGAAGGTCAGTCATCTTGTTTCTTTTCGAAGACTAAGTCGTGACAACTGATCATGATTGACTAATCAGCCTGCCAAGGATGACCTTGGTCTGAGGTTCACGGATGTCTTCCTCGAGGTGGGTTTCGCTTCGTTATATGCTAAGGATGAAGCGGAAATCGAATCGCTGATAATGCTGTCCTCGAAAAGAAACCCCAACCGTTACATTCGCTCTTAGCGCTGCTCTCCAACTCTCCCTCCTTCTACCCCCGGTTCTACTCGCTCCAGTACCTCTCTCAACTTCTCTCAGCTCGATCATCGATCGCTCAGTCATATATCATGTCAGCACCCCCTCCCGGAGTAGACGGCATCCTTTCCGTACTCGACCCTGCCCCTCCTCCAGGGACAGCGGGTACCACGCCTTCCTTGGGCGGCGGAGCGAGCGAGATGCTGCGAAATGAGGGACTGTTGCTATTACCGGCTATGTTGGCGGGGAATCCGGATCTGCAGAAAATTGTAGCGTTCTCAGGAGCATTTGAGAAGCTGTTCCAAATCATCGATTCCGAGGGTGGAGTGGAAGGTGGAATCGTCGTTCAGGACGCTTTGACAGTTATTGGCTGTCTGTTGAGATTCAACGTGTCAAATCAGGTAAGCAGCAGCTCATCTCGGAGTCACTTTCAGATAGCAGCCTGACAATGAGATTTTCTACATGGCAGAATTATTTCCGCGAACTCTCGCTTATTCCCGCCATTCCACGAATAATCGGGTTCCCAGCCCCTCTCCCTGCCGATGTACCCACCCCTGACGAGTTTGCGCTGCAATACTGGCCCGAGCAGAAGATCTACAACACCGGCTTAGTACTGGGCCTGATCAGGATGCTGGTTGGCGGTCCAGGAGGAGGAAATCAGGTGCGCTGCAACATATACCCCAGTTGCGTTCATTCGTCTGACTTTGTTGTACCTACAGGCTGCTATGGTTACGGGCGGAGTCACTCGATGTCTGCTCGAGCTTTCACTCGCTTCCAACGCGCCGAACGGTATCAAATCGCAAGCGCTCAACACTCTTACTCCCATACTCCTCTCCTCCACGGCCAATCAAGACCTACTCTCCGCCCTTCTGATCTCGCCTCTTGTCGCTGTACATGCAGATGAGGAACATCCCAATGGAGGATTCATCAGAATACCGAACAAGCCTGCCGCAGTGGCTTTGGTGACGGCAGTCATCGAGGGAGATTCCAGCGCTGGCGGAAGGGGTTTGAGAGGTAGGGCTGCAGGCGTCAACATGTTCGAGGTGAGCAGGCGGTTGGGAAATTTTCGCTGCATTTGCCTTCCGCTGACGGGCGTGTCTCGTTCGCTAAGGCATATGTCTCCGGCAATGATGATGCCCGAATTGGTATCCTGTCGTCTATGGTCGCACCACCAGCAGACAATCCCAACGCCAATTTCCCCGATCAGCCCAACTCCGCTGGTTCACTGATCCTTTCTGGTCTTCTCGAACTACCACACTCATCCGCCGAGGCGTTCGACCCATATCGACCCCTCTTCTCGTGTCTTCTACTCTCGCATCTCATCCGAAATTCCGAGCATGGCAAGAAGCTCGCCCGAGACATCACATTCCCCTCTGGTGATTCAGCCGATAGCGCCATCGCGGATGACGACGATAAGGTATCGCTGCTCCAACTTGTGGTGGGCAATCTGATGATGGCTGCGCGAGAACAAACGGATTGTGTCAACCGGGCCGCTAAGGAAGGGTTGACTACCGGTTTGCCTGAAGAGGAGGACTGGACCAGGGTTATGGTAGGATACCTTGTCCTGCTCTGCACGTGGCTGTGGGACAGTCCGAAAACCGTCAAGGAGTTTTTGAGCGAGAGTGCCAATCTACAAGTGGTAAGCTGTTAATGTACCAGCGGCATAGCATGGCAGCTTACCTGATTCTATGAAACAGCTCATTCAACCCATCACTCAAGCCACTGGCATCGACCCTCTCGTTCAAGGATTAAGCGCGTTCCTTTTGGGTGTATGCTACGAGTTTAACCGAGAACCAGGAGAAATCACCAGGTAGGCCCTGCTCAGTATTCTGCAAACACCATCAAGCTTCACTCCAGCATGCGCACTGTGCTAATACTGTCATGTTTGAATTATCTTTTAGGGCCACTCTCCACCCTATCTTGCACTCTCGGATCGGTCCCGACCAATTCGTATCGCGAATGGCCAGACTCCGAGAAGATCCCCGATTCAGGGCCGTCCAGCCTGATGCTTTTGACACAGAGAGCAGTGATGCCACTGCTGCTCTTCCCGATGGTCAGGACGAGATCGATGAAGGATTGGAGCTGTGGTTTGACTGGGCCTTCGTGGATTTCTGGAAGAACCATTACTGTAAGTCTCGACGCCTTGGACCTGCCATCAAGCGAACTCGGGGCGGCTTTCGAAGTGCTCATCTGACTCACCCTTGCTCTCGTTCTTCTCCTAGACACAATTCAGCGAAGTATCGCCATTGACCCCGATGCGGTGCGAGGATCCGGTCGTAAGTCACTTTTTCCCGGATACTATCCCCCTTGCTGGATTAGAATGGATGAGGGATTGCTGACTAGTCGGTATAGCCGTCGCCGACGACGGTGAGACGACTGCCATCATTATGTCGCTTCGACACAAGCTCAAGGTGCAGACGGAGGAGGTCGTGCAACTCCAGTCTAAGCTTGAGGCTTTGACCAAGGAGAACAAGCAAGAAGTGAGCTGCTACTGCTTTCCTTACGCACAGTACCGGCCGTGCTGACTGTGCTCTATCGAATGTTTACAGAAGGACACGCTTGTGACCGAAGTCGACCATCTCTCTCAGCAGATTGCCACACTGTCCACTCAATTACAAGAGACGACGCAGTCCCGCGCCGAGACGGAGACGGCCCTTACGAGCCTGAGAGAGGAGTTAGAAACGCTCAAGGTCACAGCATCTGAAGCGGAGTCCCTCAAGGCTCAGCTGTCGGAACTCTCGGAGCAACTGGAAAAGGTCCGAGCGGAGCACGAGAAGGCCTCGTCCGAGCTTGGTCTGGCGAAAGCGTCCTCCAAGTCTAGGGAGACAAAGCTCAAGGATCTTGAAGCGAAAGTGAAGGAGCTGGAACAGACAGCAGCGGCTGCGGCTGCCCTCGTTCCTGCGGCCAGGGCAGGACCTAGCGAAGAAGAAAAGAAGGCGCTAGAAGCGAAAGATCAGGAGATTGAGAGGCTGAAGAAAGAGGTTGATGAAATCAAAGCTTCTTTAGATGAGCAGAGCAGGGCTCACAAGGGGTCTTCGGATGATATCGACAAGCTCAAGAAGGAGAAGGAAGACTTGGAAGCGAGGCTGAAATCTGCTCAAGAAGGAGTCGAGGCTCAGGAGGAGAAATACAAGGCTGTAGAGGAGAAGAGCAAGTCGCTCGAAAGCACCATCTCGGACCTCGAGGCGAAGTTGAAAGCAGCCGAAACTGCGTCAAACGCGAATGATAACAGTGCCGGGGGAACTGGTGGAGGCAGTGGGAAACAAGCCAAGAAGCGAGCGGCTGAACTAGATTCCAAAGTGAAAGAATTGGAAAAGCTCTTGGCTGATGAGAAGAAGGCCAGGGAGGACGAAGGAAAGGAACATGAGGACTTGTTAGTATTGCTAGATGAGCTGAGCGCGAAGCGGAAGAGCGATAAGAAGAAGATGAAGGACGCTGGGGTCGACGTCAGTGATGACGAAGAGGAGGATGATGAGGAGGAGGAGGAGGAGGAGTAGGATTAGGTTCATGAAGCGAAGGTAGTTCAGCCCTCGATTCAGACTTGGTTTAGTTGCGAAATGGGTATGACAACTATTTTCCCGTTATGCCTCAGTCGTTCGATAAGCAAACGACTATATGCATATGCAGTCTCTTGCTTCTCTCGCTGGTCACTGTGAGAATGAACGCTAGCCCAGTACCACTTTTTGGAGAGTCATCCATCGAATCAATCAATGTTGTGATGTCTCGAAAGGAATGGAAACAAGTAATTACAGCAGGGTCGCGAGGTGCATCACCTCGATCGAGTCACGTGTGATTCTACCTGTACATCATGCTGCATATGATTGGAATAAGATCGACTGTTCGTCGTCCGAGCGGTCGAGTCTGACCGAGCAGTGTACTCGGCCTGCTGTACGAGTAAGAGCAACTACGATAAGAATCACGCTCGATACGACACGAACCATTCCCAGTCCTCTTCGACCCATCGAAGCATGTACTCTTCCACACCTCCAACCTCATCCTCGTCCTCGTCATCGTCCTCTTCGCCTTCCTCCTCACCTTCGTCATAGCCTCCAGGCCCAAGCTGAAGCTGAGACCGAACATCGTCACCGTCGAAGTCGACGCCGCCGGGGGTGACGGGTGTATGGGGGGTTGTTGACGTTCCACCAGTCCCTGTGCGGTCCCCTCCCCGCTTCTCCAACTCGAACGCGACTTTACCACCACCACTACCACCGATACCATTCTTCTTCCCCATTCCCGTCCCTGCAGCTCCTTTCGATGCGCCCTCTTCGAATTCCTGGAAATCGAGCTCTCCTTCGCCCTGAGCCATCCGAGCAGCCTGGACGTCTTCCTCATCTTCGACTTGAGCGAGCGCTCTTGCCAGCTCGCGTTCTTGTCCGACGCGCGGTTTGAGTGTCGCAACATCCTCAGCGACAGGCGCCGATTCAACATCGATATCGATCACCTCCTGCTGACCTTCTTCTGAATCAATCTGCCGCTCTCTCGCCCTTTCAGGAGGACCCTCCTCTTCCTCCGTTTGAGCTTGCCCTCCCTCCAGTCCAGGCACCTCTCCAAACATATCCTTCCACCCGACTCTGCCCCACCAATCGTTGTTGAACCCTCCTTCCTGGATGACCATCCTATCGAGCAACCTCTTCTGCTCGGCCTTCTTCAACATGTTCTCTTCGACCGTATGGCTGCTCACGAACCGGTAAATGTGAACCTCGCGCGTTTGTCCTATTCGATGAGCCCGATCCATACATTGCCGATCCATCGACGGGTTCCAATCGCTGTCGTAGAAGAAGACAGTATCGGCTCCCGTCAGATTGATACCTACTCCGCCTGATCGGGAAGAGGCTATGAACACGAAGAACCGGGGGTCAGAGTTGAATCGCTCGGTGACTATCTGTCGATCTTCAATTTTGGTGGATCCGTCCAATCGCAGGTATCGGTGGCCGTTGTAGGAGAGGAATATCTCGAGGATGTCCAGGACCTTGGTCATCTGCGTGAAGATCAACACCCTATGACCGCCCGCTTTGAGATCGCGTAACATCGTCGCGAGAGTCTGCAGCTTGCCACAATCGTATTGCAGCAAACTTGAATCGGGGAAGGCGATCTGCAATTTCACGCTAGAGCGATGCAGCGTATCGAACGATTCATCCGTAGTCGTTAGAGAAGGGTGTGAGATCGGCTCTAGACCCGGCAGAGCGTATGAAGCGAGGTTGCGAGCGACAACGTTTGGGACTATGACAGCAAAGAAGTCGATAATGGGTTCTAGGGTTCTCGCTCGATCAGGTAGCGACAGGATGAGACCCAGGTCGCTAGCTGGGGGTCGATGTTCCGCGAAGAGCTCGTTGCGCCTGGGTCGCCGCACGTCGCTGGGCAAGAGGAAATTCGGCGTGTCGCCTAGCATCTGGAGAAAGGTGCTCCCGTATATCGGACGAGGCGAGCATCTCCTCCGGTTGACATCCCTAAGGGATCTCCATCGAAGGATTGAGGATCGCTCTTCGTGCCAAGCCCGGTATTGCAACCAGCCTTCGACGGTCCTCGAGTCCTGCTTTGGACCAGCGGGTTGTTTGGCTCGACGAGCAGTGGCAATGGGCTCGATGGCGTGGGGGAGTTTATCGCTTGCGTCCAGCTCGGACCTCGACCGACAAGTCCACCCAGATAGCCCTTCGTAGGCTGTCACGCCGAGCCCCAGAGCAAGAAGATCGGTATATCTGTCTCCGTCTTCCCTCAGTAGTCGTCGTCTGACTAAAAGCTCTTTCGGCTCATAATTGATCGCAACGCTCTCCATTGCAAAGGATGTCCTCACCGGACGCACTTCGAACAGATCGGGGTGATTACACACCTTTCTCAACTGCATAAGCGTGTTCATCACGCCCAAGTATCCCCCGCTCGTCAAGGCCTCTCGCGTTGAGGCCCTAGACATGAATTCGTCGTAGAGGAATCTCTGCCTTTTCGAAAGTCGACAGTACACCACATGTTCAAATTTGCCTGGAAGTTGGGTCTCCACTTCAGATTTCAGACGACGGAGGATAAAGGGACGTAGAAGGGTGTGAAGCTTTGCGACGGTCGCGAGCGTTTCTTCGTCCATCGCATCACCTGATTCGATAGCTTTGTCCATAGGGTCTGAAGGGGATCTCATGCAACTATCAGTGCCTAGGATTACCGTATTGAGGAGACACGACCATCGCTGCTCGACGACATTGCTCGACCACCGATGACGTCGAGATGAAGGTTGGATAAGCGATATGCGCTTCACTCACTAGAGAACCATTCCATGAACTCCTTATGGTTCGCAAATCCAACCACTGCCGTGGCATCCGCGCCGATACCACCGGGCATGAGGAAATACAGCAAACTCCAGAGTTCCATCAAGTTGTTCTGCAGGGGGGTACCGGTCAAGAGTAACCGTCTTGCAGCTTTGAATCCGAGCAAGGTCTGCCATCGTTGCGATCTGAAATTCTTGATGTTGTGCGCCTCGTCCAAGATCATGTAACACCAGTTCTTCCTTCTGAAGATGTGTTGATCGGCCAGTACGATCTGATAAGAAGTTATGCACACTTGCCAGGTATTTTCGGTGTGCCAGCCTACTCGCTTCTCTTTCCTTTCCTTTTGGTTACCGTAGTATGTGAGGACCTTCATTCCGGGCAGAAATTTCTTGAATTCCATTTCCCAGTTCAAAATGACGGATGTGGGGACGATGATCAGGTGTTGGCCCCAGATACCCTTGTCGCACGCGAGGTGAGCGAGAAGAGAGATCGTCTGAATGGTTTTACTGTGTGAGGACGGCGTCAGGTCAGCCTCGCTATTCCCGACTTATCGGGTTGAATCACCTTCATCTCCGAGCTGCCGCTCCAGCAAAGCCATGCTAGCTTGCATGTCAAACTGAGATGCACTCACCCGAGACCCATCTCATCCGCTAAGATCCCATTCATTCCGTTCTGCCATAGACTCGCAAGCCACTCCAACCCAGCATGCTGATATGGCCTCAAAGTACCTCGAAGCAAGAACGGAGCCCTGATCCTCGGTCCCTCTTCCTTGTCACCCTCACGTTCGTCGACTTCCATCGATTCATCTTCTCCTTCCTCGTCATCGTCTTCTTCGGAGTCTTCCTCCTCGCTGGACGGGTCAGGTGTGCCTTCATCTCCATTCTCGAGTAGAGCCCCGATGACTTCGATTTTGGGACGACGGTTGACAAGCTGTTGTGGTTTCGCAGCGTCCGGACTCCAGACTGATCTAGCTCGCCGTTGCCGCTTGCCCTCAACAATAAGTTGAGGTGATACAGGAATTGCAGGTAAGGCCTCGTCGATTAGTGACTTGTCTGTTACTAGCTCTTTCGTTTCCGCCTTTAGCTCCGCCATCACTGGGGCCATTGTCTGTTCGTCCTCCATTGAGGCGGGATCTGTGACCGCTGCAAGTACTCCGCCCTCCTCCGTCTTTTCCTTGTCCTCTTTCTTTTCTTCTGATTCTTCCTTTTCTTCTTCTTCTTCCTTTTCTTCTTCTTCTTCCTCTTCCTCCTCGTCTCCATCGGCGGCCGACGCGGGCTCTGGATAACCGTACCGTTTCAACAGCTCCTCAATAGGTACATCCGCATCGTTCAACAACCCCTCATCCTCATCTTCACTATCATCCACATCCCTATCCGCTCCATCCGCATCTTCCATTTCCACGTCCATCTCAGCATCCTGTTCGTCCAGATCGCTCGTCGGTGGGACATCGAACTCGATATCGTTCGCATCGGGGTCTTCGTCTTTCGGCATGGGAACGGTAGGAACAATCTTTCGAGCACGGCGCGAGCGCGGGGCGGGGGTCGAGATGTTTCCGACCTTGGCCGGCGAGGTAGATATCCCGTTGACTTTGGGCGCTGCCGTAGCACCGTCTGTGGGATCTTGGGGCGGAGCAAGAGAAGTAACGGCAGGTGGGGCATCTTCTCGTTGCTTTATGTCCTCAGATCCGTTAACGAGAGGAGCATTTCCCCTGTCTGTGACCGATACGTCCACCAAACCTTCAGACGCCTCGACATTTATAGGGGCGGCAGAAGAAGCGACAGCTCCCGTGTCTGCTGAATGATCGTTTGATATTGCTGGCTCACCAAATTCAGATCCGTCGAGTGCGGTGATTCCAGCATCACCTCCGCCAGCGACCAAAAATCGGAGATCTGCCTGACTTTCGTCTCCATTTTCTCCCGCATTCTCTCGCTCGATGCCCTCGCCGTCCTCGTCGGAAGAACGAGCGCCATTCTCTTCCAGCTCAGTGTCCATCGTAGAGTCCGGGGGCACAGACGAGGTCGGCAGTACGTCCATCTGAGTATCGATATCGGGATCGGCCGCCCCCTGTTGCTGTCCCCCTCCTTCTGTTTCTACTTCCTCTTCCTCTTCCTCTTCCTCCTCGTCCTCCTCCTCCTCCTCTTTCTCACCAACACTCTTATCTTCATCTTCAGGTGCGCTCTCATTTTCGGTCGCATCCGACTCCTCGTCATCGTCGTCTGAGTCTTCCTCTTCCGGAGTCGCGACTTGCGCCTCGAGTAGGCCCGTACTTCGTTGCAAGATGTTCTGCAAATGTTCTTTGCCCAGTCTGTCTTGCTCGAGCTTCTGAGCTTCCAATACCTTGGCCCGAATGATCTACACGCGAGACACGTGACAATTAGCGAGACCTTACTTACTGCATGAATGCAAATGCACAGATAGCACGAGGAGAACTGATTGCTCACCTTCACAGCCAAGGCCCACCTCTTTCTCAAAGCCTTCACTAACTCCTTCCCTACCCGTTTGCGTTCCTTCTCTTCGGCCAGTCTTTCTCTCTCTTCCCTTCCCTCTATCCTCTCCCAGTACACCTGTATCATCCTGGCCACTTTCTTACACACTACAGGCTTGAACTTTGACTCGTTCAGCATCGCATTCCGCACTTGAACCATATGGCTCATGAGTGAATCTTGATAATCGGTCTTTCGAGCGATCGTCGTAGGCTTTTGAGCCTTGAGAGAAGTGTTGACTGAGCGAGAAAAGCTGGTATCGTCCGCCGCGGCTTCGGCCTCGGCTTCATCGAGCAGTCGTTGAAGTCTGCCGTGCGCCTGGAGATACATCACTCTTGCCCTATGGTACCCATCCCTCAAAGCCCGGCTTTCAAGAGCCTTGAGGTCAGGCTGAAGACCAGTATCTTCGATATGAATGTATGAGTCAAGGATCGTACCAATATCACCTTGATATTTCGGTTCAGCAGTCGGTCGTTGCGAAGGCTCCGTATACCATATACGTTTGGATCCGTAGATTCGTTCTTTCGGTCGATGTGGAGGCGGAGGGAAGGGCAGGTGAGCAAGGGATGGAAGGGGAGCTGGAGTGGACGGGACGGGAGAAGGTTCCTGAGCTGTTTCGGCAGATGTATCAGTAGCTGGCGAAGCATCTGTGGTGGTCTCGGCCGTGTTTACGTCTGTTTCGCTCGGTGTTCCTCTCAACTTCTTGATGGCAGGTATGTTTGGCAAAGACATTCTTCCTCGTTTCTTCCCTTTCCCGCCCGACATGTCCACCTGGGGTGGGTTTTCAGACTTCTGATTTACTTCCACATTGAGATCGCCCATCGTCTGCCGACGTGAGGCTTTACCCTTCTTCGATGAAGGTAGTGGAGGGGGTGGCATTTCGATGTCTACAGTAGATGGCTCGTCTTTCGGCTTTCGCTTTCTGCCAGGTTTGCCGTTAATGTGGACGGGCTCTTCGTTCACCAGCTCTGATATGTCAGCGACAACCACGCTGCTCCTTCGCTTCCCCTCGCCTTTCGCTGGACCTTCGACTTCCATCTCGACCGCCTCATCAGCCACGGGGCTTGCACGCCTTTTGCCCTTCGACTTGTCGTCCACGTGAGATCCTTCCGGAAGGACTTCGACTGCTTTCTCTCTGCCTTTCACGGAAGGGGTGTGTCCTTTGGTAGTGATGGCGGTGACGGTATGAGGGGACACGACGTGAGCCAGGATCTCTGACTGCTCGTGAGCCTGACGACGGGTTGTACGAGAAGGGAGGAAGGTACGAGGTCTCGATGGTCCGGCTTGAGATGATGGTCCGGCCACTGGTGGTGGTGTAGGCAGGAGGCTTAAGAGGCTATGTTTGTTCTCTTTCCACTACAACAAGGTCAGCTTGTCACGATCCTTTCTGCTGTGACCCTGGATTATTTGTCGAGATATTGAGCTCACCTCAAGAAAGACAGGCGAGTTGTCCTGTTTTGCCATCTGCAAGAAGTAGTAACGTCAGGATTACCGTTAGATGCGGCGTGACGATAGTCGTTAAGCGAATTGTAATAAGTGAGTCGACGTACCTCTGGATCCCAGCCGGTGATCATCGTCACGAACCTCTCCAAGTGGAATTTCTCCCTGATAGCCGTATCATGCTGATCTATCACGTCTTTCAACTCCATCTCCTTGGCGTACAGCATCTCTTCCCGCCTGGCTCTGACACTCTCATCACCGAGTCGTCGATGTATGTTGTCCAGCTCCTTCTGCGAAGGCCGTCGAAGGCCCGCACTGGCGGCAGCACCAGCAGCAGCACCTGTATTGGCTTTGGAACTGCCATTGGGCGTGCGCTTGATCACACGGGTGGGCGTTGTAGTTGTACTTGACCCTACTGTTGACGTCGTGGTGGGCGATGCAGGCGTATGAGCAGGCTGGGTGGGGTTGGATGGCCTTGCACGCAGAGTTCTCGAACGAGGCAGAGGTGTACTGAAGGGTGACTGAGAGGGACCGGCAGAGTTTGACATATCTTGAGGGATGAAGGGTGAATTCGGGTGGTTGCGATTCATGGTGGACGACCTCCACTTTTTACAGAGGTCTGGTCAATTCGATTTGAATGACCCGCTTAGCAGGTGGTTAATAAAGAAACAATCGACTCCCTCGACATGAGTTTAGTGGGAAACGTGAAGACCGGTCCCAGGGTAGCCCGAGATCGAGTGAGAAGATAAGTCGAGAAGATTTATGGTATTTTGTCATGAATTGTATGAAGACGACAAGTATAGGGCTCGAGGTGTCAAGCGTTGAGAACGCGAAGGCATCGCATCGGGCAGAGTAGAGCAGAGCAGAAGATCAGGCATATGGCGGGCGACGGTATCAACATTATGCACGCGTAAACAAGCCAAACACCGAGTGTGGCAGACTATGTATACAGCACGTGACACATGACACGTGACACGAGCCGCATGTATGATCATGGTGCCCCTCACTCTCTATAGTAGCCGCAAGCAGCACAGTCGCTTGCTTCAACTGTGTGCAGAGAACGATCATGACTGGCTGTGACGGAATCATTGTGCATGGAAGATCTGACAAGAGTGATTGATTTTTTGGGAGGAATTCAATGTTCTGGCGGCACGCCCGATCCTCTGACTATCTAGTGTATCGTCATGCCTCAGAGATGCGTCGTCTTTTGTCATTATATCAACCACCTTACTCAGGGATCTCGAGGACGAGCTACCATGGAAACAGGGCGATCATGAAAAAGCTTACTGGTCAGCCTTCATGCTTGATTTGGTTTTTGGGCTCAGCCAGTAATCGACCCACCTTGCCGCTGTTCTTGTTGCCCTCCATGTCTTTGTGGGCAGCGATCACCTCGGTCCATGGGTAAACCTGTGGGATAAGATGTTACAATGCCGTCCAACTGAGTCAGTACAACTATTCACTCCTCAAGGCCAGACGGCCGTCGACAACCTCGGACCTAGCTCACCTGATGGATCTTGACATGCAATTTCCCTTCCAAGATCCCAGGCAATACCTTCTCCTCAAAAGTACTCAGCAAGTTCCTTTGGTAATCTTCCTTCCTACTCCTGAGCGTCGATCCCTTGATTGTCAATCTCTTCCCCAAGATGGGAGCGATACTAGCCTTTTCGGGGAAAGCGGCGCCGGACATGAAAGCGAGGTAGAGCAAGGTACCGTCGAGACGGAGTGATCCGATGTTCTGGTTCCAGTATTGTTTACCGATAAAATCGATGATAAGGTCGACCCCGTCTGCGTGCTTCTTCAGCTCCTGCTCGAAATCTGCGAGTGAAGCGAATGGCAAATCCATCAGCGCTCACGTTACTTTGAGCTTACATCTCCGTATCAGGCTGCTAGGCTGATCGCGATGGCGAGACACAGCTCCTCACCTTGTGTCTTGTAGTTGAAAACGTGCAGCCTGTCCGGCGCATTGCCAAGCTTGTTCAGGAACTCGACCTTCTCGTCAGAGCCGCAAGTGGTGAACACCTTGTTGGCACCCAGAACGTGGACTGTCGCCGCACAATGACTCAACAGATCAGCGGGGCGATTAGACAAGGACAAGGAAAGGCGAGCTTGGAAGCAGGAAGAAGTATCGTACACCTGAGGCTGGGCTGTTCCGGCTGGGCTCGAATCGGGAAGAAGCTACAAGCGGGAACTTACGAGCAATCTGAATGGCAGCGATACCAACACCTGATGCGCCCTGTAGTCAAAGGTAGCGGGCCAGGCAGGAAAACAAGATGAGCATGTGGCTCGATATTGGAGATGATTCACCGGTCGCTCGGCACACTCACAGCATGTATAAGAACATTCTGACCCTTCTTCAACGGAGCTTCAAGCATCAAAGCCTGGGTGGCTATGATCGAGGATCGAGAAAGCAAGAGTCAGTTTATAGGAACTCCCTTGGCACCTTATCTGCCCCAGAAGATGTGACTGGTGGTGTTCAGATCCGTAATGATAGCTGCAAATCGTAGGAGCATTCGACTCACCTGTCATCCATACCTCCGGGACACCGGCTGCTTCGACCCAACTGAACTCCTTAGGCTTGGGCAGAAGCATGATCTCCGGGGAAACGATGTATTCTGCATATGCCCCCTGCGCGTATAACATTGGACCATAAGCCCATGCTCTGGGACCGAAGATCCCATAATACCCACACCATAAGCAAGTCCAAAGACCTCGTCGCCTTCTTTCCATTGCTTTGCACCTTCCCCTAACTTGGTCACCACGCCTGAGAACTCGACACCGAGGATCGTGCGGGATGCCTGAGGCGGTAGAGGATATTTACCCTCCCTTTGGAGGAGGTCCATTCGGTTGATGCCGAATGCCTGAGAGCGTGTGGAGTAACGGGATCTCGCCGTCAGCTGGAGCTCTTCGAGAGTACCAGGTAAGATCTTGGCTCTCCTCTGCTGTATGGAACAGCGAAGGTTCTATCTACCCTTGTCCTGCAACGTGAGAGCCCAAGGGATATGTTTAGAAAGCTTGAATCTCACCTTGATCTGCGAGGGATTGAGACGTATTTTCGTGGTCAGCCGATATTCGGGTCAGAGTATCCAATCCGTCTGTATTGAGTGGCAGCTCACCTTGACCTGCACCTGGCCCTTACCGGGCTCAGGAGTCGCCTCCTCTCCCAAGTAGAGGTTGTCCGCAGGCCCAGTCCCATCTTTAATCAGGATAGCTTTCATTGTACGAGGAACCTTCTCTGCTGCTGGTTGGGTAGATGCTATCGTGAAATGTCTAACGGAAGGTAAACTTGAAGAGGCTTGTCTGCTTCGTTGGACAGCCAGAGCCGGGGCTGTTGCAGTGAATGTGCTAGCTGAAGTACGGCGCGAGGAAAGTAAGCTCGAGCAAGCCGGATTGGTGATGTTCGACGGTGAGGGTATCGACGAAAAGCAGCGGACTGTGGAGACGTGAAAATACGTGCGAGATGAGGCGGCTCTTCCTAATGTTGTCCTCCGTAGTGAGTGTCTCATAGGTGGGAATGTACGAATGTGTGTGTGCTGCTTGCAGTCGAATGTTCCGTCGACCTCTTCCTTCGGGTTAGGTATTGTGAATCAGCATGTGTATGCTTCTGCACATGCAGCCAAGTCGCTGGAGTACTCAGATTCCTCAATCACCGTGCTTAGCATAGCTAACCACTGTTCTAGAGGGGTGAACTTCGATGACGACAAAGCTGCTTGGTAAGCGGTGATTCCCGTACTCGGCCACTCGGGCAATGACCAATGGCCACAGACCGAATTCGGCGATCTCCGCGACATCTGGGGCCAAACTGTGTTATGTGCATGATGTCATGATGTCATGATCAGCCGAGCTAAAAACTCGAGGAAATCAGAGCGCGATCGACGTGTCCACGATAAGTTGGATCCTTATCGGCCTGTAGCAGACTCGACTGTTGACAACTACTCGGTCTCTTATCTTCAATCAGATTAATAAACATAGAGCATCGAATTCGGCTGCTGTACTTCCTTGGGATAACTCTACTGGCAATACACGACTTGCACGCGACCATGACTCGAGCTAGCGCGACATCCAAGAGGATCCACCTCACACGACACGCTCAGGCGGAGCACAAGTGAGTGCGCTGGAGCCAATCAATATATCGGCGATGTAAAGGAGTAGCAGTACCGGTATCTTCACCACTTCATCAGCATACCATCGAGCACCAAGAAAGCAAGGTGTTCGCTTGAGCTCGGCCTTTGCGCTGAGCTCTACATCGATCGCTTGCTCTGATTTGTGGGGGGTGATGAAGTATCTGAATTGTTGAACTCACCAACGAGCTGAAAAGAAAGTAGAGAAAGTTGACGCTGATGATTCGTTTGTTGTACCTGCTTGAAGCGTCGATTCGGACTACACCAGTGAGTATTATCAAGCGCTCATTGCACGCTTGTGTTCTGAGTACACTCTTACCCTAACCACGTCCGATCGTGCGGAAGCGGAGCATCCGACGTCACCAGGTCCTAGCTCTCTTACGGGGAACTGAGCTGATGATGTTTTCTAATGTTATCGATCAATGTGGCTGCCTCTACTCCGCTATCGCAGTCCCTGACGCGCCCCTCACTAACCTCGGTCGGGAGCAGTCCAAAGAGTTGAATCAATTATCGAAGAATACAATCCAGAAGACTGCTGAGCTCCTCGTGTGTTCACCCGTGAGTTATTCCGTTCACGCTCATCCCCTTTTAGTCAGATGTACAGACTTATTCTCTCGTTCTTACTTCTTGATAGAGGCGATTGATGCCAAGTGCCCAATGAGCCGTTATTGAGACTAACAGTGTCTGCGCGATTGCTTAACACAGCTCCGAAGACCCATGGAGACGATGTTGATTGGCTATCCCGACTTGAAAGCCAGATTGGAGAGCGAAGGCAAGCCTGTCATCCTTCTCGACACATTACAAGAGGTCGGACCGTGAGTACAGTCACTCACTGTTGCAATCGCATCTGCATACCCCGCGACAGTCCAACCTTTTCTCATTTGTCACTGAGAAACCCTGTCTCCTTCAAACACCTATTTCATCCTCCTTTCGCCGGGCCGGGCATTTTCTCATTTTCTCACAGGTACCCCTGCGACACCCCGACCTACCCCTTGGAGAAGCTGAAGTCCTCAAATGGCGGTATCTTCTCTTCGCTCGATTTCTCGACATTATCAGAGGAGTACGCTAGCAAGTCTGGTATCTACGACCCTCGTCGAGGACCTGAGAGAGCTAGGGAGGTGAGGAGATGGTTGAGAGAGAGGCCTGAGAAGGAGATTGTAGGTGGGTAGCTGCTCGGTCTGGTCTTTTGAGATGTTCCTCGTCGGTGTCTTTCTGTTTTGCCGAGGACTGCTCCGGCCACCTTTTTTTGCTTCTGCTTGCTTGATGGAGGGCCACTGTGATTGCACCGTGCGCCAAATCCATTTTTTCACATTTGTGACCGGTCGGACGAAGATCAGTCTTCTGTACGCAATGATCTCTCGCTGATCCGGTTGTTGTCTCCATCCGCCGCAGTCGTCGCTCACGGTGATATTCTCCGATGTATCGTCGACAATGAAAATTCGATAAGGGTGAGTGTGTCGAATTCGCTCCGTCGTGGCATACCGTAGCCTGTGACATCCATATCACCTCATTCTGTACAGTGCAGTTACGCCACGTATTCAACTCTCCTCGTTTCGCTTCAAAGTACGCAGCATCGGGTGTCCTGCGTCCTGGACTGTCGCGCGTCTTCACCTTTCTTTAGGCAATCAAATAGTAGATCACAAGAAGCCTGAGCTAATAGACATATTATTTTCTTCTCTACACGCAATCCAAATCTGACACAGCCATGGGACAACGCCGAAGTCAAAGTATTCACTTTCGCCTCGGAGACCGACGAGAATGCTTCCATGGTCGAAGTTGACAAAGCTGCCGAACCAGAGGACGCTACGGCCGAGCCCACCAGCGGGGAGATCGCCAACGGCAACGACCACGGCAAGGCGTAGAGCGTAGATGGACTTGGAAATGGAGATGGGTCGCAGGGTGAATTTGGACGTCAATCAGTATGAGTACAGCACTGTAACTGTATAGTGTTTGACACTTTGTTTATTTAGTTATTTTTGCTCGTTGGGTTCCCTCCATCTGCTACTTCTCGCACAACGGACCTCATTCTGCAGTTCAACTCTTCCGTATAGTAAGTATAGACTGGCCGTCATGACGATGGTCTTAGACTGGGTGGATTAGAAAGGATCCCACGTGCTCGTAGAAGTGTTGGAGGAGTAACCGAAATGGATCCGTCTACAAGCTTCATCTAAACTAAGATGGAGAAAGCCAGCCTAAAGAGGATAGCGCGTCCAGGAGAAAGCAGTATTCGTGCGGGACTCATACAGGTGACATGACATTGCGCCTGCATTGATCATACATGCATTCACTTGCGTTGCCCTCCTTCATTTGGTTACGGTCATCCCGTTACATCACACTGGAAAACGAGAAATTGTAATTGACTTACAGTAAGTGTAGGTATTGTCGCCTGACAGTTCTCCGCAATGAGTCGATAGAGATGTATTGTATAGTATATCGTTGTCCGTCAAAGCCATTGTCATCGTCATCATTATCATTACTTGGTGCGAATACATAATCTTGTCCTTCGGAACGACATCAAGTACAGTACTCGTACAGTGTACAGCTTGTCTATTATCCATGCAAACATCCGTGTCTACTGCATCCAATCGATTTCGGGTGGATCATTCGAAAAGAATAACGGTCCCCCCTGATTTCACATCAACACTCCGTCTACTTGGCCCCTCAACCACACCTCTCTTCTTACCCCACTGACAGACAGACAACCAAAACGCTTCTTTTCGAACCTACACTCTCAACATCTCCCCACTTCCGCTCCCGCTCCTTCTTCGTCCAATCACCTTGATCCTCTCCTTCTCACCCACTACGAAACCTCTCATCCTCTCCTCCAGCCGGGCGATATCTTCATTCTCCCCAACTTCGTCCCTCCATTCCAAGACTTTTCGAACCTTTTCCCTCTCACGCTCTTCGGCGTCCGCTCGCTTGTGATCGCCTACTTCGATCTGTGTGCTGACTGCTTCGGCGTGGGTGTGAAAGTCTGCTCCGATCTGTGAATGAACGATTCCGTGGGCGTCTCGCGCTACGAGCGCATCAAGTAGGCGCTGTGGCTCCCTCTCCTTCTGATCCTTGAGAAAGTGCTGAGGCTCGTGGACGTGCACAAAGGTACTCGAGTTGCCGATCCCTCCTGACGGCGTGCGATATACACCACCCTCCGCTTTTACTGTGTCCATTGGTGTTTTGCCTACTCTCTGCGAGCGGATCGAGGCGCGCGTCCGCAGAGATAGGCCAAAGCCGCCTGCTGGTTTCGATCTCCCAGACTCTCCCGATACTCGTATCATCTGCGAGGGAGACGGAGACCGGGCGGGCTTTGATCCGGTGAGCTCGCCGGCAGTCCCCGCCGTGAGGCTAGGTGCTTTGGACCTCAGGCTCAGGCTGAACAAGCCAGAGCGAGAGGCCGACGTCCTCAATCCCGCTTCAGGCTTCGTCACCTCTTTTGCGTCTTCGGAGTGTAGCGGTCCGTGTACGGAAGGAGGGTCCGCATCGTATATCGACGTCGACGGGATATAACGACTGTCCCGCAACTCCTCCATGCCTTCTTCATTGTCTCTGTCCCCACCCACGGAACCGGTGATCGGTATAGGCGGACTAATTCCCCTCTCCCTCACACCTCGTGATTCGTTACTCTTGCTATTGTTGGATCTGCAGGCACTTTCGGCGACCAATGGCGACCGCGAAGGGGAGCGCCTTGACGCTTTCGACAGAGAGCGAGATTTGAGATCGGCAATGGAGAAAGAAGACGGGAAGCCTTTGCCTTGCGGTCGACGCGAGGGTCTCTCAACATATGTCGAGGCGCCATTCGAGTATCTGTGAGCGTGTCACCCGGTCAGTGATTGTGCTCGCAAATGAACGATGCCATACACACATGGTCATGAAACGCCACCAAGCGGGAGATATCACACTCACACACTCGGTGCACTGACCATGCCGGAACTTTCTTCTTTGCCAACCTGGCCCAAGAACCTCTGAGGAACCGCCCAGTCCTGAACGACTGCTTTCAAGCTCAGACCCGATTTGATACTACCCTTGGAAGGTTTCATCATCGTTTCACCCAAATCCGACCAATCGGGCTCCAAACTAGACTCTCGAATCGTAGGTGCCGCCAGCAGGGTGTCGGGGATAGCTAGGCGGCTCTTTGAACCCGATGAGACCATCCTCGGCTGCTGCTCAGACTGCTTGGAGTCGTTTGCCGAGTCGTGAACAATAGGCGACTCTGCCAGTTTATTCAGACCTGATGAGATGGACAATGAGACGGCTTCTTGCAGGACGGACTCGCGCCATGCCCTGTCGGCGGATCGACCTCGTTCTTTGGCTTCCTCGTGCGCCCTTGAACGCGACGTAAGGGAAGTGGATCTCCCCTCAAATCCTCTATCAGCCTCAAGCGGACTGGAAATCCTGGACTTCAAATCTTGCCCTTCGGCTGCTCCTTGCCCTGCGGATGATGCGGAACGCCTAGTCAATTCATAGACGTGGTCGCTTCGGTCTCTAGGTAGGGCATGATGACCAGGAGATTCTCGCTCGAAAGCTTGAGAGAGGGATCTCGCCACGAAACCTTCTCTGCCAAATATCACTCGAAGCGAGTTCGACGCGGACAAGAATGGAGAAGACTTATTAGATCTCAGAGTCGAATGTGGTCGACTGTGGTTCGAATGGTGGTCTTTGCTTCTCTCGCGGTTTTGACTGTGAGGGTAGCCCGACGATGGGCCAGGCGAGGTATATGGTAATGGGTCGATGGCATCCGAGGGTGAACAGAGCGAGAATGCCGTCAAGGGTCTTCTCCCGAAGCGCATCGAGGGAGTGGTTCCCATTCGTTCTGTTCCGTGGGTATGCTGTTCTTGGTATATACCGGACCTGTCTTCACCCTCAAAAACCTTTGACAGTCGCCGAGTAGTAGACCTTATCGAAGCTGACTTCAACAGGCCCTTGCCGAAGCTCGCTGATGTAGAGGAAGCGGTTACACCTCCAGCGGCTACATCTGGCGACTCAATGTTGGAACTACTCGAGGCGGCACCGGTCGGATGATCTAGATGATCCTTGACGCTTGTCGATGTATACGCTCGTTTGATCAATCCCGGTCCGAGCGATTTCGAAGGCCTCAGAGACGGTTTCTTCTGAAGCCCAGTGACAGGCTTGGGGTGTGTAGGCGGGAGATAGAATCGGTTCTGAGCGAGCAAAAGCGATCGGCGAGGTATTCGAGCGGAACTCGAAGCGGAACCGGCAGCCGAGCTTGAGTCATCTTTGACGTGCAAGTGAGTTGGCTTTGGTAAATTACCGTCGTTATGTGGCGTCGGAGGAGTGACGATTGAGGTACCGTCATGGCTTCCAGCGTTGTTAGTCATGGGCGAGGAGACTCTGCGTCCGGTCTCTGTGAGATCTATGACTTCTGCCTTGAGTGATTCAGGGAGCGAGACAGGTGTGCCGACTGGTGAAAACCCCAGACCGATTGTCGAAGGGGCCAGAATGGATACATCGCTCTCATTGAAGGCTGGATGTAGGGGCTTACCGACTATGCGGATCACGTTCTCGATGATCGCCGATTGGCAGTCTGATGTGGGAGTCGAAGCTGGGAAGATGGACGTATCTGCCGATTGGGGCGAAGCGAAAGACGTGCTTGGCGTATGATCTCTGGGTGAGAATGTGTCGGGGTTGACATTAATGTAGCGACTGCCCAGGTCGATCGAAAGTCCTCCAATGAATGCACTGTCGTCGCTCACCTCCGATGAAGGCCGATAAGGCCTCCGAAGATGCACTGGCAGTGGTGGTGGTGGAAGCTGCTCAGCCGAGTCAACACCAACCCTGATCGAGCGACTTCCCAGAGACTGAGATCGAGGTCGAGCTCTTCTAGGTCCTTCTTCGCTTTTCTTCCTGAGTGAGACGGACCGCTTGAGAGAAGCGAACCTTCCGCCTTCCCTCTCCCCTGTCAATCGTCTCTCGGCGTCTTCCCTTGCTTTCAGCTTGCCTGCGTCGTAACCTCCCAGACCCATTCTTGTATCACCACGCATCATAGCCGACGACATCGGAAAAATGACGCTTGACCTCTTCGCCCAATTCTTACTGCCTCGCTGGCTGGCGCTGCTTACGCTTGATCCAGCAAGCGAATACTCCAGGTGGGAGTACGAGGGGGAAGGGATGACAACAGATAGGGAAAGTGGGTCGCCAAAATCAGGTGCCGGGAGCAGAGGTGATATTCGACCGTCGACAGGTGGTGAAGGGGCTGGACGAGGCGAAGAGAGAGACTGACTCCGCCTTCGTTGCTGGATAATGGTTATAGGAGGGATGTAGGGTCTCGAAACTGGTCCTCTTACCCCCGAGCGAGTCGTTGCTGTAGTCTTCTGTCGCGGTGATGATGCATCTAGCGTGTCGGGTGTCTGGGCGTACTGCAGCGTAAGGCCCCCCCCCCCCCCAAAAAAAAAAAAAAAAAAAAAAAAAAAAAACACGATCAATGGAGTATGTCAGTCAACCTGATTGTCACAGGTGGATTAATCCCCTTTGAGACGCTGGACGATAGCTTCCCGTCAAAGGAGCGCCGACAGATAGCATAATCTGCGACTTACTTTACTGCCTATCTCCCAGCCTCGTCTTTCTCGCCTATTCTCAATCTCCTTTAGTATTATGCTCCCCTTCCTTTTGAATCCCCCTGGTTCCTCCCGAATCACAGTCCCATCCGCTTGACTCCTCAGCCCAATCTTCCCTCTGCCACTGAGATCGACCATAGCAGGCTGCCTTCGTAGACTCCCCATATCGTCTTCCTGTTCTTCCTCTGCAGGAGCAGGAGTGATATCGTAGTACCCCTTGGAGTAATCCCTACCTTCGTCAGCGGCAGAGGGGATCGGTTTGCCGATATCTGATTTTCTCAATCCGCCTGGCGACGCAGCTGATACCACTTTTTTGGTGGGCGCTAGTGCATTAGCTGCTGAACCACTCCGTTGCTGACTGGCGGCTGACGACGGAAGGGAACGTTTGTTTTTGATTCCCGGTATGTCTCGATGTTCTATTTGATTTCCAATGACGACAGACGTTCGATTTCGATCCCTTTTCGAGACTGATTGATTTCGCCTTACACCCTCTTGAGCAGCTGGCTTCGAAGTAGGGGCGATGGTGATGGTGGTGGTTGTCGCAGCAGTAGTGGCAGTGTTGGGGTCTAGGTGTAGTCCCGTCTTTGTATCGCTGCTTGGGAATAGGTAGTGGATTGTGCTAGTCGACGGTGAAGCTAGTATGATTTTAGGCGTTACGATTCCTACTGATGGTGAGTTTGAGCTGGATGACAAGACGGTCGAGGGTGGTCTTGACCGGACACTGTTCGAGTTGGAGCTCGTACTATGGCCATGACCATGACCATGACCATGAGAGCCATGTGCACCTCCTTGCGATGATTGCGCATGCACGGGAGTTGGTGGGATCGGAGAGCGGGAGAGGGTCGGTGAGGTGACTTGAGACCCAAAAGGGTCAGTTTGTGAGGGTGAGCCAGGGGCTATGATCGCAGCAGTAGGAGGGCCTGTAACGCTGGCCAAGGCAGGCGTACGTGCGTTTCCAAATCCAATCCCGATCCCTATACCCATACCTATACCAGCGATCCCAACGCGGGAAGTCAGGGTACCGAACCCCCCGCCGCTCGATTCATGATGATGATGACTCGTATGCCCCGGCGTATATGGCTGTGCAATGTCCTTACCCTTTTTAACTGAGGTTGGGGTTGGCGGAGCTCTCTCGTGAGCTGCAGAGTGTGAGTTTGAGTTTGCAGGCCACTGATGGAATAATTTGGTGGACGATCTCTGAGATTTTACCATAATGTTACAGTACTACAGTACTAATACAGTTACGAAGCCCCGGGTGATCTCACGCTCGAGCCGAGTCGGAGTGTATTGTCCAATGATCCACCGCTTTGCTTTGATCGCCTTGATGATTGTATATGTTTGATCGCTCGGTTTCAATACGACGGGGCCGCTTTTCCAGGCACTAAGGTTTAGTCCGATATGACGCAGCTCAGATCGCCAGCCTGGTGGTGCCACCACGGGATACCATCAGCAACCGAACCGCAGTGGATATCCCCTCAAACAGCTGCATGGGGAATTTGGCGGACGTATGAAAAGGCCCTCATGAGCTAGATGGGTGACGTGATGCTGGGTGACATGATGCGTAAGAGTGAGTGAGAAAGCGCTTACAGGATCGCCTTTAGGGCAGTCGTGAGTCGTGATTATCGGAACCTTATTCCGCTCGCACTGATCGACGAAGGCGTCACGGCCGTATGGAATACGCTAACAAAGGATGAATGGAAAATGAGAAAAGAAAAAAAAACAACCGTCTGAGAAAGGTGAGACTTTTCGATTACATGTCGAAAGTAGTTCGCTTGTTTATGTTGCGTTCTCCTCGCAGATACAGTCTGCTCTAACCAGGTCACTACAGGGCGAAGAGAGTCTACGTTGTCTGCAGCCCTCTGCATGCAAGGGGCGGGTGAGCTTGTCTGCTTGTGTGCTTGCAGTCAGAAGAGGCTTAATGATTAATTATTTTCGTATCCGCCGCACTACTACACTGTAGTCTGCCTAGCACGACGCGTCAAGCAAGCACTGGGCTGGAATCGAAATCTTGACGGGGCATGCATGGTATACAACACTCGCATTGCTGTATATGTAGCACAGTGTACAGGACCGTCCATCTGAGCAGAGCACCTCAGAAGTATACAGCGTGGTTGATTCAAGCTGGGCTCTTGCATACGTACTGAACATTCCCGTGAGGCGATGCCTCATAGATCGAGCATGTCACAGCGCCTCAGTCAGTAGGAGACTCGCCCCTGCGATTGTTTCGATCAAAATATTCCTTTGCGCAATAATGTCATTTCACATACTATAATCGTACATTTGGCTTCATGATGTGACAGGAGATACTGTAGCTCTCTACATTGATCTGGTGTTACAAAGGCACTCATACAGTACATATCGCGCTGGTACAGTAGTTCATGAAAAAAGGTACTTGTACCCGTAAAAGGGATGTCCTCTTGGCGCTCTCCTGCTATTGTAGTGTATCACGTTTCAGCTCGCGCTCGAAAGATCTGTGTACAGTATCATCTTCGTCGCAACTTCAGTATAAGAGGGGTCCTCAAGATGCGTCAGCGCAACCTCGAATCCCCGTTCATGTATCTCAGAGTGAATCACTTGATAATCAACACGAACCGTCTTCGTAATCTGATCCATACGTATCTCGGAGTCTCCGGCTTTACACTCGTTATACCTCTGCAAATACAGCCTACGGCACTCACGCTTTTTCCGCTTTCACTTGTAGCAGTTTGTCCTGATCTTTTTTTTTTTTTTTTTGGCCAAAACAGAATGTTCGCACCTCTTGCCCCTCTCCTCCCTTTCTTGGCCAGTACTAGCTTCGGCGTCCAAGCTGTTGCTTTGGCTGGCGGTAAAGCTCGTCTATCTCCTCGAGAGGATGGTCAGTATGGAATCGCTTATAGCCGCATACATCGTGAGTAGCTGTCATCAAAGCTAGTATCACTGTGGCTATCTCTGCCGCCGTTCCGATCCACTTGACCTGTTGTTACAGCTTACGGTGTGTGTCATCTTGAAACTTCGTAGCGAAAGGTGACGAGAGTCTGTGTTTGACTGTCCAAGGAGGCGAACCCAAAGCCGGTGATGTGGTACACATGTGAGTGGCGTGGCATCGGTCCTGATACAGCAGAACCTAGTAAATCACCGTA
The DNA here is from genome assembly GCA_000507405.3 of Kwoniella heveanensis BCC8398. Taxonomy (NCBI): domain Eukaryota; kingdom Fungi; phylum Basidiomycota; class Tremellomycetes; order Tremellales; family Cryptococcaceae; genus Kwoniella; species Kwoniella heveanensis. The sequence goes on along the minus strand of KV700147.1, from coordinate 72,833 downwards.
GAGACTGTTTCCTTCGGGCTAAGCCACGATCTCATCCATAACGAGTTAATAGAGTTGCAATGCTTACTACTGTACGAGGACTACCTGCCGGTCGTCCATTCTCATCCACTACAGCTCACAATGCTTCGGCGATGGTGACCCGTACGAGAGCGCCCAAACGTGGTCAATCCCAACGTTGGACGACAACGCAGAGATCAAGCTCTCCAGCTCTCAGAACCAGGACCTATGTTTGAGCTCTGGCTAGACTGAAGACTTCGGCGAGATGAGCGTGATCCTGGCTGACTGTGGTGAGAGCGTCAAGTGGACTGTTCATGGGGAGCAACCGACTCCTATTAGTACGCTGCTTGGTAAGTCATCCCAGCCGATCGTTTCAGTCTCCCTTGACTTGAGAATACAATTCACTCAGTGCAGTACATAGAGCGGCGGATGTGGATACGTCGTACAGTACTTAGTGTACCGTATCGCGCGCACCTGGCTAAAGGCAGTATGGTATGCATTGGCATGAATGCTGACATCCCTCAACGGTACAGGCGAAACTTGGCTGTGCGTCGATGCCAAAGAAGACTCGGGACAAGTTGGCGGAGATCCCTATGGTCGGGAGAAAGAAGCGCAGACTTGGGAATGCGCTCAAGAGAATCCTAATCAGGTTGGTCGGTCTTCGCTCTCTCTTCTCGTTCAATCTTCCCTGTGCATAATGACTGCACAGGCATCAGTCGATGCTTGGCTTTACGGAAGTACTTACAGTATCATCATGGTTCCAAACATTGTAGCTCTGGACGATTCAAGAGCTCGGACAACCAGCCGAGTGGAATAATAGCGACGCGGGGGCTGATGCACCTGACGGTACCGAAAATCATGAGGAAATCGAGTCGTACGATTTGACCGAATCCCAAGACCAGACCGATGGCAATGGCCACGAGTAAACGTCCCGTAGCCCTTCACTGTGATCAGATAAATGTCATGCCTGACATGTACAGTACCCAGTGTGAACTTCGAAAAGCATCGATATATCGTGCTCGGAATGAAGCCACAAACCCCTTAGATACCATATCTACATTCGTGCCCTACTTGGCATGACCATCGCATGCGTCCGATGAAAATGCTTTCCTACAATCTACACCACGGTCCCCCGGTGTGTTGCACATAGATGTGCGGACCAGCGACGAATCGTTATACTGTATTGTACATAATCATCCGGACTTGTGATCCAACGGACGGTCAAGTCTACGAACCCACCATTCACACAGAGAGCTGTCAGACTCATCAAGCCTGAAGGACTATCAAGACTTTCTGATCGCCCCTGAATCAGCACCGATGACTGATCTGCCAATGCCTCAGTCGATGTCAATCTGACGTTGGTCTCCCCCTTCCCCGGACGGTCGTCCGACAAACTGTTCGAGCCACCTAAAGACCTCTTCCTATGCACAGCGGTGGCGATCATCAGCATGTGCGATCTGTGACGTGATTACGCCACTCCATTATATGAAGCTATACATGGGCCACAGGACATGAGCTCGTCGACACTTACATACCACTGCCTCATGTTGGCAGGCTTCTCGATCTGGCATGGCCAATACACGTCACTCACGTCAGCGCGTAATCTCCTGCCCTTAGGATCTGTCAGATAGCGCAACTCACCTTGTGAGCCTCGTCTGGGAAGCGCAGAAGTCGACTGGGAATACCTCGCCTGATTTGACATGTCAATTGGACACCCAAGACTAATCGTACCGATCTCACTTACCATTGGAGGACGGTGAAAGCGCCTGCGCCATCCCAGTATATCCGTAATCAGCTGCGGCCCAGAATTGCAAGATGTGATCGGAAAGACTTACAAATTGCGTTGCTCTCCGGAACCCTGAAGTCTTTACTCAAACGTTCACATGTCAGCTCGGCGAGGTGTTCCTGTTGAAGAACACGAACACCAAAATCACCCACCTTTAGTCCCATGGGTGATCAGGGTCGGTGTCGACATTCTGTCAATGAGATTGGCAGGGTCCCAATCTGTGTATTTGAAGTGCGAAGTGTTGGGATCGACACCGTTCTCCCTACAATCGAAGCCGAAACGGGTCAGCGCAGGTGACCAAAGCCCGCCTGATCTCGTCCCAATTCGATGAAGAGTAGTAGTGGCCTGGAGTCAAGAAAACATGGACAGAACGCGGCCTACCAGTGATTCGGCCATAGTTCCTGTCCATGCAGCGTCAGTCGGTCAGTTGCGACTCTCTCTGCCCCATGTGTAGGTACTGTATGTTAAATTATCTTACCTCGGTCTCGTAAGAGAACTGAGTTGCATTGAAGACGCCAGCGTGCGCTACGAGAGCCTTGAAGTTGAAGCGGTCATTGTGGCCGTTGATGAAGTGGATGCACTGAGCGCCAGCGGAAGCACTCAGCGCGACGCATCTTTCAGGGTCGATCTGCACGAGAGGAAGGCTTAGCATAACGTAGCATAAGAACAAGGATAATGAGCACGTCAAGCCTACATGGGATTGGAGGGGAACGCACCTGTGGAAACTCATTCAAAGCTGCTTTCAAACCTTTCTCGAGATCATTGACAGGTCCTGTGACAGATTTAGAACGATATCTCAACCGTGTGATCGCACGTCGAGGCTGCTTTCGCATTGCTCAGAGTGACTTACGGCCACCAAATTGGGATTTGAAATCGTCTACAAATTTCTGTCCGTAACCTGTCGATCCCGTCTGATTGCAAGCCATCACGAAGTAGCCTCGAGCTGCGTAGATGAGGGGGTTCCATCGGATGTTCCACCAGTCGCGGAACGCAGCTATTCAACGATTAAGTCCAGCTCAGGTATGATCCTCGACGACCTCGATGTATTACCGATGCTGAGGTGTAATTGATATTGGTCATCCACTTACAAGCAGGTCCGCCACTACGATTGACATTGTGTCCGAGTCAGCTCAGCTTTCGGCGGGATATCACTCGGAGGGGGTGATAACGAGATATCTGCTAGCACTCACTGGATAAGGAACGCTGGGTGCACCAAGATACTTTGTCAGGAGGTCTCCCATACTTAGGGCGGCTGGTGACTGCAAGTGCTCACCGAGAGGGTAAATTTTTTCTTTGTGTGTGTTCCGATCCCAATCCTTGGGCTTCCCAATCCAGCTCATAACTTGCTTTCCCTCATCTCCTTCAAACCAAAACTCTTCTCTCTCCAAGCCCTTCAGCTCGTGTCGGATGAACGGGGACGTGTAATCCGTTAATCGGTCCAGGACGATCTCCCGCACGAGCTCGACCCCGTCGTCTCTCTCCGTGAGGTACAAGAGGACATCATGGTGAGGATCAAGCATTGTGCTCATAAACAAGAGTACTCTCTCATCGTCGAGGATGGTGAGCGATTCGGTGCAACCTTCGTGATACAGCTGAACGGGAACCGCTTCGGGGTCACTCAAGTGGAAGGGTAAGAGACGGCCATTGATCTCGGCCACGCAGTAGAGAGACTGCGCGTCATGCGAAAACTGTACCCAAAGTTCAATGGTCCGTCAGCAGGGCACCGCATAGGGTATCGAGCAGGTGATGGACGTACTGTGATTCGACTCGGCAGCACATCCCACTCCTTACACCATTGCTCCTTCTTCCCGGTGACTCGATCCCAGACAAAGATATTCCGCTTACTAGCCTCATCCAGCTCGATTGCTCTTTCAGTCCAAGCGATCTTGCTCCCATCCTTCGAAGCAACGAGGTACTCGACCTCGCCATGATTGTGACCAGAGGTCAAGTTGATTGGCAACGCGGTCAAGGGGTATGTCGCACAGAGGGGATTGAGAGGGAAGAGGTAGACGTCGAATCGGGCGCTGAGGGCGGGACAGAGCTCGGGAGGTCGGATCGCAACGGCGACATGGGCAGGAGACAATGCGACCTGGAAAGATGGGACTTGGGAGTACTGTAGCGAGTTATCGATATAGATCGGGCCGTTAGCGTAAGATCCGTTTAGAATTAGGCCCAAAGTACCACAGTATCCTGCTGCACTTACAAGCCCGGTTCCCTTGAGCACGTTGTAGTACCGCTGACCATCGATATCTCTTGTCTTCCAGATCCCAAATTCTTGCACCATTCTGACCTGACCGATCGTGTACACCTTACCCGGGGTCCTCCACTTATTCTTGAACCTGATAGAGTGCAGGGATGGCATCGAATCAGCAAGTGATGCATCGGCATGTTCGGCGCAAAACCCCCTTCCTAGAAAGCAAGATGAGGGAATGAACGGCCTCGAAGCACGCACCTGACGAAAAGTTCGTCGTACCTCACGCCGTTCCCTTCTCCATGCTTCTTCTCGTCGAGTTGCGCCGTATTCTCAAACACGCCATCCTTCTCCCAGACCTGCGCCTTGAACGCCAGGAGCCCGTTCGTCTCTTCGAAAGCTAGGAAAGAGGCATTGATACCCTCGGGGAAAGTGAACAGTTCCCTGTGCTTGGAAGTGATGCATTCCCCTTCTGCTGACAACGCGATGGGAAAGTACTTGACGGTCTGACCCGAAAAGAAAGCTATGTCATTGTTGGAGAGCCAGAAGAATGATCCCGCCTCTTTCGGCATACACGTAAAGAGTGTGATAGGTGATGTTGACGGTGTAAGTAGTTGACCGTTACCGAAGGGCATACCTATAAGGTGGATGGTGCGGGTAGTGACATCCGCGGCCGGGTCCCATTGGTCGACGATTGAGATGGCGAGCTTGCCATCGGGCGAAGGGAGGGCGGGCTTTGGTCGAGGACAAGCGATCAAGCCCTCGTGCGTGAAGTCTTTAGGTGGACTCATGTTGCACTCGACGAAACGTGATTTAAATCGCTGGTACAAGGAAGACAGTGTTTCCGGACAAGTATATATGAGAACAGTAGGTCCGTACGTCAGAGCGAATGGGAGTCAGTAAGATTGTTATAAGCAAGTTCTGCAGCTCGGGAGAAGCTGGAGTCTTGAAAGTGCATTTATTCTCAGCATTATGTATACATGAGTGCCGCGGAGGCTTTGGCAAGCTGGGGGGCGAGCTAGTAAATATGAATGGCTGAGGGGTGCCATGAGTCAAAGAAGCTAGTCAGTCAATCCTTTCATGAAAGAAGTCAAAGGATATCTCCAACATGTAGTATTCAGCGATGTCCTTGCCGCCATCACATTATGCTGTTCGTGGCAGTCAAGAGGAGCAAGTCCTGAGTGGACATTCATACATGCTTTGATACGCTTACTATGAACTCCTTTGTGATCTTATTCTGAAACTTTTCGAGTCAATGGCCAGCGATGACTCAGATCCCTGTCTCTTCGGTCACACCTGCACAACAAATCGTCCATTCACGTCAACCGTCTCAGTTGAGGAGTCTGCAGGGTTCTCGGTGTCTCCGTGGACTTTTCCGACCCATTCGTGCAGCCAGCGGAAGACTTCGTGCTAAAGGCAGGCTAGTCAGCTATTGCCCGGTGTGCAAGGGTGTGTTTTCACTTACGTGCCACCGGACTGAGTTGTGAGGCTGGAGGACCCAGTGGTTCTCATCAGGGAAGTATACGAATCGGCTAGGTACACCTTGGGTCTGGAGGGCCGTGAACGCGCCAAGACCTTGCGAGTTCTCGAGTCGATAATCGAGGCCACCTTGTATGACCAGCTGGGGCGTAGTCCATTCGATGGCATGGTTGAGTGGATTCCACCTGAGGACATATCAGCACCACGAAGCGAATACAGAACAGCGCAAAACCTACCTTTCGTACGTCGCTCGGTTGGTGAAAGGAGTTCCAGCGAAGTCTTGAGTGGGGAAGTATACTTCTTCGGTCGAGAAGTAAGCACTCGTGGTATCGAAGAGTCCATCGTGACAAACGAGCGCCTTGAAGCCGAAATGATCATTATGACCATTGATCCAATTGACCATGTATCCACCGTAGCTTGCACCCAATGCAGCCGTTCTATCAGGATCGATCTGTATGTATCGTCATTAACAGAGGCAGGATGTGCGGTGCCGGTAAGGACAACATACCTCGGGGAAGATCCTCAAAGCGTGCTTGTAGCCAGCAAGCAAGTCTTTGTATGGCTCTGACGAGAAAGATTGGCATTTTAGCCTCATAAGGTTATGAGAAAGAGAGTATCACGATTCGACTCACTGCCTCCCCAGTCACCTTGAATGGCGTCGGTGAACTCCTGACCGTAGCCGGTGCTGCCTGTCGGATTGATTGCGACCACGAAGTATCCGTGGGATGCGTATACTGCAGGGTTCCATCGCGTACTCCAGGCATCTTCCCAAGCGCCTTGTGGGCCGCCACTATCGGAAAATAACAGATGTCAGATGGTGTGTGAGGGCTAAAGCCTCGAATGAAAGTATATGATTACTTACTGGATAAGGAAGGCTGAGTTCGGTCACGATAGTTAATCAGCTGACAGTATTCTGATTGAGACTGACGTGCGGTGCTCACCAAGAGGCCAGACTCGCTCCTGACCTTCCTGCCAGCCTCTAGGCTTCAATGCCCAGCCCATGACTTCCTTGCCCTCGGCACCCTCGAACCAGAATTCCTGCCCTTCCAGACCCTCGAGCTTGTTCCCGATATGACTAGCGGACCAAGCGGTGAGACGCCTTAGGTTGTCGTGCGGTAGCTTGTCGCCATCCTTGTCCTCCGTGGAAGTGTCGACATGCTTCTTCTTCGGATCAGGCAATGTCAAAACGAAGTCGTCAGCCGGGCTGGTGAGAGATTGTTGGTTTATGAGAAGTTTATTCTGCTTCAACGGTGTGATGGAAGAAGTCGATCCATTGAAGGCGAGAGGAGTCGGTAGATGGTTGGCATGAGTGAGGTGGTACGGAAGGATCCGTCCATGGTGCTCGGCAAGCAGGTACAGGGAGTCTGAGTCGAGCGACCACTGTTGACGAAAGGCGAACAGTCAGCTAGCAATTCATCAGTCATCCGGTATTTAGAGCCTTCCGTGCTGAACTCACGGTGATACTGCTCGGGCTACGATCCCACTCCTCTGTCCACTGAACGGTCTTCTTCCCGAAAGTGTGCACGTTGACCACCCTTCTATCGCTTTCGTACCCATCTTTAGCTTGCTCCAGCCAGGCAAGCTTCTTGCCATTTGGTGAGAACGCTAAGCTGCTGATAGCACCGTGTTTATGAGGCGTCAAGTGGTGGAAATTGACTGGATGATGGGGTCGAGCGAACGAGGTTGGAATCGGGAGCAGGTAGATGTCTTCCCGCGTGTGGGTGGCATAGCTTAGATGAGGGGCCTTGAGAGCTATGGCAATATGCTCAGGAGAAATAGAAAAGGAACTGATGGGATCCATTTGAGAGTACTATCAGACGTATCTGTTAGCTTGAATTGGCCAGCGGGGATGCCTGTTCGACTCACAAGACCAGTCGACTTCAGAAGATTGATGAGCTGATCATCCTTCTTCGCAGCTGCTGCCTCCCATAGCCCGGCCTTGCGCTTCAGCTTGGTTACTCCGATAGTCCAGACCTTGCCGGGGGTTCTCCAGGTGTCCCAGTGTCTGACGAAGAGGTTATCATATACCAGAGCACTATCGCCCCGATTCTCCCATTTCTTGTCCAGCTTGCCAGTATTTTCAAAGTCTCCATCATCCTGCCATACCTGGCCGTTGAAAGCGAGAACGCCTGACTCAGCCTCGAATTGGAGTCCAGTCGGGTTGACACCTTTAGGGAAGGAGAGCAACTCATTGGGTCGAGCCGGGGAAGGAGGAGTGTGACCCTGCGTGGTGACGTTGATCGAGAAGGAGAGAAGAGAAGACTCATTCAAGTACGCGATGGTCGTAGAGTCGAGCCACAGGAAGGAGGAGGCCTGACCTGACGTTGTGTTCAAGAGGGAGACCGGGTGAGAGGAAGTGGTGGTGTTGAGAGAAAGAAGGTAAACCGATCGATGGGTGCTAAACAGGACGCCATGTCAGCTGAGGATGTCGGCCCCCAAGTCTTTGTAGCACTCACTGATCCGCTTTTGCATCCCACTGATCGACCACAGATATCGCATGAGAGCCATCAGGCGAAGCGATGGCGGCCTGAGGTCGAGGGGTAGTGAGCATATCCTCCGGAGTGAAGACATCCTGGGAAGCGTTGGCAGCTACAAGACCTGCGGCTCCCAGGAAAACCAGAGCGAGAGACCTCATCGTTGTTCAGGTTGTGATGAAGTACTTGGTGTCTCTTCGAGTTGAAGGGCAGTCCCAAGAAAACAGTCTTTGTTCCTAGTTTGACCGGGCACGGCAGACACCCACCACCCCGCCTCTGCATATAGCGGTTGCGTCATGTGCATATGGTGATGTCAGCACTTGAACCTGACACGCGGTGGTCACCGAAACCCGAACCATCCTGGAGCCACAGCAGACGTGTACATGAGCAATCTTTCTCTTACATCTGTTGATTACTTGTTCTCCATGACCGCTTAGGGCCGTTACTGGAAGCACAACAGCCATGATAGCCACACCTTCGACTGCCTCGATAGACCTGTTAGAGACTGCCTCTCCATTGGCGATACAAGCAGCGAAGCACGCTTCTTCAAACCAACATGCGTTGATCAACTTGATCCGCCTCGTCAAGTCACTCGAGACCAAATATATCACCGAGGATGACGAGCTGGGGGAAGAGTACCTGGTGAAACGGGACTGGGAGGTGAGCTTACTCGCTAACAAGCCCCGCGTAGTATTGGGGCAGATCGCTAAGCCTGACCTGTCGTTGTCCATTTCCTCTAGACGCTGTTGTATGCTCGAGCGCTGCTTGACGCCCTGAAAGAGGGCAACGAGCAGTAAGCCCCTTCATTGACACGATGATGCGCTGGTCCATCTAAAATCCGTGTTGACTTAAGATTCATGACAGATCATCGAAGACCACTTCAACCCTCGCCGACCTCGAGAGGACACTAGACAACGTTCAGTCCTCCTTCCGAGCTAGGGTGACATCCCCTTTGCCTACGCCTTCGCTCAATCCGGCTCTTATCGCTCTTCCTATGACGCCGAATCCATCGAACCCGGCGTCTACGGGTAGAAACTTCGACGAGACGAGCACTTCTCGAACGGGCACTCCAACTCTATCAGCGCCGTCCACTCTCGCCCCTACTCAGCGAGGCAGTACGAGCACAGGCGCAGGCGCTACCAGATCATCAGCGAATACTCCTGTACCGACTCACAATACCGTCATCGCAGCCGATCGCGCTCCCACGGTCAATGGCACCTCCAAATGTATTGGCGCAGGGGTAAGGAAGCGGAGAACAAAAGTGGACGACTATCTCCTCCAGCGGTCCAGAGCAGATCTGCAAGACTCCTCCTCCTCGTCTTCTTCAGCAAACGATTTATTACCCCTGAAACCTGTTGTAAAGGCCAATCGTGCTGGGCAGGGGTTGAGCGACAGAGATGCGTTACTAGCCGGAGCTGGGAAGGGGGTCGGGAGTGTCATCGGCTCGGCGCAGCTGCACGAGGAATTGGGCGGTCAACTCGCTGATGTGAGTGACGAGGCCTTTCACTGCCTTTCGAGTCTTTGCCAGTCGTTAGGCAACTGGTCGTGCTAGAGAGTTGGGTTGACTCCATCCCAAAGAAAGGTATGCTGATCCCTTGTCTTGACAACGGTATACCCCGGGATCATCAATAGATGTCGCATCGCCTCAAATTGAACGCTGTCCATCTCTCGAACTCGCTGGAGAAGGAAAAGGGTATCTTGGAAACGTCCCAAGAAGTTCTAGAGAGTGAGCTAAGCTATATATTGATATTGATGTCATTTTGGACCGCCTGTATCCGCCTTTACATACCTCGTTGTCAAAATCTAGGTGCTGACGATTTCTACAACGCTGATTCCGACGCAGAAAACCTCGCCTCGACCCGATCATCGAAGAAGCAACTATCATCAGTCTCAAAGAAGGGCAGGGGTACGACTTGTTTGACGCTGGGAGTAGTGGTTTTGGTCATGGTGTTGTTCATCTGGACTTATATGCTGATTCGATTCACTTGATCTTCACACATTCCCTTGAGTGTGTTTTTTGCTTCGTTCTATAATACGTATCTATGGATCGCTTGTAGCTCCTATCCGTGATTCCAACACGACATGCATACACTCGACAAGCAATGATTGACCTAATTTCCCCTGTTGAGTACTGCTGAGTACTGCTGAGTACGGAGCCAATTTGCCACCGTACGAAGAATCTGGAAATTTGATCCCGTCGTTCACAAGCGCACTTCAGCAACAGCCCTCGGCGCAATAATGTCGAAAACAGATCTCTAAGCTAGAATTCTCTATCGTCTTGTTCACCAACATTAACATTGTTCGGCATCGTAATATTTAGAAAGAGCAATCGCAGAAATTTTTCGTACTCACCTGATACGGCTCAGCAAGGGCAGCAACAAGTCACGATGCAGAACAAGGCGGAGCAGGATCGTAATCAGGAGGCCACCGTCTACCTCGTAAGTCTGTCCTGCCTTTCCGTTTGCCTGGTCGACCTCGTCAATCTTCCTCCCGTGTCGCCAGACCTGGAAGGAGCATAAGTCCATTGAAAGACAGACTCCTTATGTCTGAAAGCTGATAAAAGTGAAATCATTGGCAGGGTAACCTTGACGAGAAATGTACGGACGCGCTGGTATGGGAGCTCATGTTGTGAGTTGGGCGTGGCTTCTTATGCTTTCTTTGAGTGGGGCGTGATGCTGATGCTACGGTGACCACAGACAAGCTGGACCAGTCTGTGAGTCAACATATAACCTTATTCCTTCTTCTCAAACAATAGTGACCAATTTGACGACTGTCCCCAAGCTGAACCTTCCTCCGTTTCTGTTCGTGATTTACCCTTAAGCCAACGTCTTCCTGCCCAAGGACCGGATCTCAATGTCTCATCAAGGATTCGGCTTCTGCGAATTCATGACAGAAGCCGACGCCGAATACGCCGTTAAGATCATGAATCAGATCAAGCTGTACGGTAAACCGATCCGGGTGAACAAGGCATCTTACGATAAGAAACAGCTGGACGTGGGCGCAAACTTGTTTGTGGGCAGCTTGGACCCGCTGGTGGATGAGAATGCTTTGGCGGATACTTTTGGAACGTTTGGCTCGCTGGCGGAGCCTCCGAAGGTGAGTACGGGAGGTCGAAGCTAATGTGGGCCGCAGTCCTCTTCCTCTTGACTCAGCTCCAACTATTCTCGCTTCCCCAAGGTCAACCTGCTAATTCGTGTATCCGTATTCTCGCATATGGTATCTGTTCCCCCTTCTCGCCCCTCCTTCCTGTCCATCTTTCAAATTCATCACTATCACCGCCTCATCTTCGCTACCGCGTCACGAACCACGAACTCAGGTCGCGCGAGATCCTACGACTGGCGAATCAAAGGGTTACGCATTCGTAGCGTACCACGATTTCGAGGCAGCCGACATGGCGATCGAGAATATGAACGGGCAGTTCTTCGGTGGAAAACAGATCAACGTGCAATACGCTTTCAAGAAGGATGGGAAGGGTGAGAGACACGGTAGTCAGGCTGAGAGATTATTGGCGGCTCAAGCGAAGTGAGTGACGATGTGCTCCTTTTCTTGTTTGCTTCCCCCGCTGCGATCGAATCGTTTGCGTCTAGGAAGGGAGGAACATGCGGTAGGGATCTTAAGCGGTGTCTTATGTGCGGTCCGTCAGGGTGATGGGGTCCTAATCGACCGCTGATGAGAGGAATCATCGTGACAGACACTGACAAATACTTTATTCTTTCGTCGACAGGAAGAGACAATTATTACCTGGCGGCACAGGACCAACCATACAATATCAAGGTGAGCCTTGTGATCTGCTTTCATCCAATGTCACTCTTGTCTCTCGTTCTTTTTTCAGGCTGCTGTGCTATTATGAAAGATTTCCAGCTGATATCCCACAATCGGCTCTGCGTTTTCGCTTCGCTATCTGCTTGTCGTTCTCGCCTGTTGTATAGGCCAATTCGCCGGAGCTCTGTCCAATGGTGTCCCCGCTCCTCCACCACCGATGTCCGCTCCCCCTGTCCAGACCCCCAACCAACCGTCATACCCTCCTCCTCCACCTGCCGGTATCCCAGTCTACCAGCCTCAAATGGCTCAAGGAATGGGCATGGGAATGCCTCCTCAAGGATATCCCGGTCACAATCAGATGCAGATGCAGATGCCAATGGGTGGATATCCCGGCGGAGGATATCCCGGCGGCGGACAACAGTATCCTCCCCAGGGTTACCAACAAAACGGATACGCACAACAGCCTCCTCCCCCACCTCAAGGATTTCCTATCGCCGGTGCCGGTGCCGGTCCTGGGCAAGTACCATATGGGATGCCGCCGCAACAACAACAGCAACAAGGCGGAGCGGCGCCTCCGCCACCGCCACCCATCAGGATGGGTTTCGGTGCGTAATCTGAGGCATCATAGTAGCGAAGAACCTGTTTGGTGCGGCGGGCGTGGCCACACCTGGAGCATGCATGGATGACGCGGTCAGACTTCGGCAGATGGAGAACCTAACTAGGAGATTTGCAAACGGTGATGCGTGATAGCAATATCGGTCGGAAAGAGAGCAGTAGAACAACTCCCAGGGATCGACATATGGAGACCGAGAGAGTCTCTCTAAGCAGGTCTCCCTAATTCGTAAAGCTACGGCCTGTGCATGTACTCAAAGACAAGACAAGAGAGATGCTATGCATAATGCTGGGATATGGTATAGAAAAGCAATGAGAAAGTGAGATGTGCTGTGATGCGTTATACTAAACGAAGTAGTAGCCTTATCTAGTAAACCTCTACTGACATAATGATGATGATCTTTTACCGGCAAACGTCTTGTCCGCCAGCGTGGACGTCTATTATGACCCCTTTCTACTTCACTCGACCAGCTCAGCCCTGATATGCGGATTAGGCCAACCCGCTGCGTCTGTCAATTTCACTCTGACCCCCTGACCAGCTTCGAACTCCCTTCCGCCCTGCAGAGCCGGGTGAGTCATCCTAGCTTGAGCGCCCAAAGACTCGATGATGATATTGGTCACTTCTCCACCTGTGCTAGGAGATGATTCTGTCGCCCCTGCAATCCGAGCTACCAATTCCCCTCTTACGTCCACTCGCTCCGATTCGTCAATCGTCCATCCTTCTTCGGATGACAAAACGTTTGACGCTGGCGAAGAACGAAGGTGCCTTGAGATGAGTTGTGCTTGCCAGAATTTCTGGGCGTTGAGCCCCGCTCGTTTGGCTCGTTTGGTGCCTTCATCGGACCTCTTAACGAGAGCCGCGACTTCTTCCTTGGTAAATCCCTTGTTCAGCCCTCCTGAGGTGAGATTGGCTTGACGAGCCAAGTGAGCTTTGATCTGCCAATGAACGAGGATGTCATCAAATCTCCTCAAGGGGGAGGTTGCTCGTATGTAACCCGACCCAAAAGTCGATTGGTCGAAACCCATGATCCAGTGTTGGACAGGCGATAGGCTAACATAGCCTGCGGGCCTGTACCATCCTGACGACATCATCTTGTACGGATCAACGATACCGGTCCCCTCCATTCGTGCAGACATGAGGTCTTCCAGTGAGCCGGCTTCGGCGGTGAGAGGTTTCGGGGCGGACGAACCTCGGTAGATGACGGGGATATCGTTTGAATGGCAGAATGAAGCGGCTAGTCGGCCGGCGAGTATCATGTATTCCGCTACCATCGACCCGGCGTTTAGGGCGCCAACAAGCGAAGGAGGGGACACTCGGTAATCTAGCCTCAGAGTACCGGAGAACAGTCGAGGGGAAGAAGGGGTGTTCGCGTTATCGAACAGATTGGGAGAAGGACCGGTCGAAGGTCGATCCAAGATTGAGACGTTGGCCGAAGGGAGGGACCACTCGAAACCTGCGTTAGCGTATCGTCTTGCTCGGTGCGCTTTTGCAAAGTCGAATAGGACTCTCAGATCTTCCAGATCTGTAGGGGTAACATCTGAGTCTGGTCGAGAGACAGCTCTGTCCTGGGGGCCACCGAACGGCCTTACGGAGGACGATGACGCGATTCCCATGGCTTTATCGACGCCACCATAGGTGACAACTCTCGGTTTACGGATCCAGCCCATCTTGACTTTAGAATCTTGCACTTCACCCTCAGTGTTCAGCTTGGCAGAGAACGTCAAGACGCCCTGCGCCCCTTCGGATGTTTTGACGTCCGCGCCTAGGGAGAGCTCCTTCATGATCACCTCGAGCGGGAAGAGCGGCTTGTTTCCCTCAGGCAGGTAAAGCGCACTACCCCTCACACTAGCCTGCAACGCCAGGGGATGGGAAGGGGCGATGAATCGAGTAGGGTCGGCGATGTGAATATGAACCCATACGTCGTCGGAACCATGTATTCTTTCCAACGCGATGCCGTCATCCAGCTCTGAAGCAGTGGGGTCGTCGATAACGTACACCTTATGTGAGGTGTAATCTTCTCTCAGATCGTCCAGCTCATTCCCTTGGAGCAGTTCGTCCGCGGAATTTACTCGGCCCGTCGGGATCGAGGACATGATCATACCCCTCTGTTCGATTTCAGCGGTCTTGGACATCTCTAAACTGTCCCAGGGAAGGATGATTCCCATATCTTGGAGCATTCGAGCTATCGTGCCTCGGTCTACAACGCCTTCGGGGTACGGCGTGATTAGTCGAGCGATGGTGATGGCTAGTGACAGGGAGGGGGGCGTTTGTGTTGATCTAGTCTCAACCAAGGGTGCAAGCAGGGTCGAGATGAACTCCTTGTCGCTGTTCGTCCACTCCGGTAGCTCGTGCCTGAGTTCTGCCAACGGTTGGCCTTCTGTCGCCACTCTGGTGGATTCGGTCAACCCGATAGCCTTCTTCGCCTTCTTCACGAACGCGTTCAGGGCCTCTTTGTCCCCGCTCGATTCACCCTCACCGGTGCTTGGGATATCGACGCCATTCTGAACGTTCTCGAACATCCGTCTTTCCGCTCGACTTCGGACTACAAATGTCCCGCTGGCCCACATATCGCCTTGATCGGCCGTGAACAGGTCGGGCCGACGCATCAATATCACATGCGCCGCGTACGCCGGCAAGGTATTCGGTTTAATCTCGATGAACTTGTCCTTAGTCGAGGCAAGATCGGTGGCGGATCGTCCCCCATTCAAGATGTATTCGGCAGCTTGAACAGCCGTCACACTCGTTCTCCCTTCGTGTCCCTCTGAATTCTCTGCTTGCACCGCTAAGCTTTCCCATAATCCCTCTACTCCGCCTACATTCCCTCTACCGGGCGTACCAGCCATGAGTCTCCCACACATCTTCTCTGTCTCCCTGCTGACTTTTCTCAACACCATCGCGACTTTCCGTCGAGCATCCATCATCTCTGATGAGGGCTGAACCGATTCTTCAGTCAAGCCAGCTTTAGACTCCGATTGGGACCATGACTCAAGTAGTTCCGGAGACCAGCATTTCGATACCAGTGACGAGGGGATGAGGGATGAGGGCATGACGAATTGGACGTCATGGGTAGAGATTGGCCAGATCTCGCCGCTGGATCGGAGGAGTAGAAGTCTGTGTTTACCTGCTACCGAAAGCGAGGCAAGAATAAGGCCGACGGATGTATGGCCGGATCTGAATTACAGAACGAACTCAATCAGTACATCTGACCATAAGGCGATTACAAAGTGCCCACCGCCCTGTCATGACCACACCACGAATCGATGAGATGGTATGGTACACTTGCTCAGCTCACCTTCGACACTCAACCACCCGCCCCGTCTCCAAGCCAACAGTATCCTCCATCACCTCGGCTGAGCTCCAATCGGCGCCCACTTCCTCGTCCACGTCATTCGCAAAGTAGGCCCTTCTGTCATTACTCTGTCCCTCCGCCAGACTGAACTCTACCAGCCTATCCCTCTGAATCAATTGCGTCGGCTCAAGATCAGGCAAGTTCTTGTAGGCTTCCGGGTCAACTTTTGGACGATGCTTGGGCGGTGTGGGGGCCTTTCGAGGGACTTTGGGCTTGCGCCATCCTGAGTCGGGTCCATATAGGAACTCGGCGGTCTTGCGATGGGGCTCTTTGATTGGACGGCTTGAACCAGGCGTTTGAGCATCAGACTCGTACTCTGTTCGATAGGATTGAGTATCGGCTACACGAGAAGAGGTAATGAGCGTCCGTCGAGTCGAGGCCAGGCGAGATGGGCCAGCGATCGGCCTGATTCTGATTGACTTCATGTTGACCTGAGACTATGGAGGGTGTTATGATGTTTTTGATGGGAAAAGTGAGAAGATATGATCGATCTTCATTGGAAGAGTGTCGCGAACGAAATAATGTCTAGTGGAATCAAGCTGGCGATCCAGAGAAGAAATCTGGATCACGTGACTTAGTCCCCCTCATATGCATTCGGTGTATCGTCACCGTACTCACCAACGTTGTTCAGTCGCTTCTCATCTCTCCTTTCTCTATCAACTTGGGTTTCAAACATCTTCCAACCCATCCAATCGTCGAAAACTTGCCTTACTCTCGCCCCGTCCCATACCAGATACTAGTCAACGCTCGCTTAGGCCAATCTCACCGGGGGATCACGGAATACGCTATGACCTTCTTCCACGTTGTTGTCGTAGGCGCGATCATAGCCGCCATCGCCGCCGTCGCATGGTTTATCACGCCCAAGGGCAAGAACCAAACGTGAGTCGCGGCTCCAAGATCGATAGAACCTTGATGGGTCCCGATGAACTGATTGTGACTGCTCTTCAGACTTCTTCGGACATCCGCGTTGATGACGCTCACTTGCTGCTATCTGATGTGAGTCGTCCCATACATTCCGCAGGACGGAGTTCGGCAGCGAGCTAACCTTTGACTTTCTTTCTATAGGTGGGCGATCACATATCTCGCTCAACTGAATCCCCTTATTAGTACGTACCGCCAGTCGACGACCATCAATATCTTCTTTATCATCCATCCGCAGTCGTCCAGACATGATTCCGTGCTATCTGTACATTGTAATAGCTAATGTTTCTCAAATTGCAGCTCCTCGCCGATCAGATTTGAGAGCAGAATACTAGACCTCCTTCCTTATCCTCCCTTACACCTATAAATGCATGTTGTACAGAACGCCCTGTCTTGACACTGCCTCAATCGATTCACCTGCACGGTGCAACCTGTCTCTCGTCGTATCGCTTAATCGCGTCACTAAACAACTTGTCTATCTAGCTGTGTTGGCCGTACCAAACGTGTTTCTCCTCTCCGCGTTTTCACCGTCATCGGCTTCGCTAGCTCTCACTCCGCCTGGCGAGGACAAGGTACTGGGTGCTGGCGCAGTATTAGTAGTTGGCGTTTCTGCCCAGCCGTTGCGCACCGGACCGTCGGCGGGAGGACTGATCTTAATCACCGGTCCGGCTGATACCAGAGGCATATCTTGGTCTGCTGGGCACTTGTGTAACAGGTACGAGAAGAAGTTATGAATTGTCGAGGACGCTGCTACGATGAGAATGAGGATCAAGCATAATGGAAGACAAAGTAGGACTGGACAGGCGATATCGACAAAATTCCATCCGACGTATGAGCTATCTGCTTCTTTTCCCTTGAGGTGTAATATATGAATGCTCACCGTGGGTCAAAGCACCAAGCTCAAACACCAATCCGACTGCCCTCGCATCATCTTCGTCCCAAGCGTCTTTGGCCTCATGAACATCCTTCAACTCGATGAGCGCTCCGCTTGCCAACCCCAACGCTGCAATAATCAAGCAGAAGAACGCGCCGTGCGGTCTCCCTGGTCTGATCCATGGCCTTCGGTCTGTGTCATAACCTGGTGAAAGAGGATTCTTCGTGGCTGAGCCCGTCTCAACATCGACATCAGACTCCGGATAAGTTCGATGTGGGTCGGGCGTGAGAGGAGGCTTGCGTTTAGGGAAATCTATATTGGGTGAGCAACTCCAAGGAATCAATCCCGCCAAGAAGACAAAGGTGGCTATGACGGATAAGATGGCCGACACGAGCAAAAGGATGGGTGTTCGAGGGGAGGTGGGGAGTATCATCAACGATTTTGCGAGTGCAGGCGGGAGTGAGCCGGTATCTGCGGTGCGAATGGGCGGCGCCATCAGCGGAGCTGAACTTGATTGACTGGTGAGTCAGATAGGTATACTGATCGAGGCTACTCACGTGATCCTGCTTGTGAAGAGGAAGTGCAATAAACGTGAGGATGAGAATAATTTTGCGAGCAGATCTCTGACACGACAGCACAATTTAGCAAGTCGGCCGTTGAAGCAACTGGCTTGCCTACTCACTTGCCACTGCGGACATGTGGGCAAAACTGAAATGAACTACTTACGCAGCGCTCCAACATGTATCCTCGGTCCATCCTTTCCTAGCCATTCCATCGTCGACCCATTCTCCACTATATCCACCTTCTCACCTTCGTCTGTTGCTTCATCGCCATTCCCGATCGTGTCGAGCTTACCGACAGAGTGATTTGTATGGTTTATACCGGACTGTTGGCCTTCGATCGCCCGCTTCGCCTCCGCGGTCTCCCTCGCCGAGACCCCCTCGATTGCCTCTGTTAGAGCCGAAGTCGAACTCCCATTCAGCGCGACAATTCCCAACTCCCTCGCATGCCCAATCGGAACCACGTTGAAGAAGCTCAACGACGTGTGATCCACCGTAGGCAATAATAACGGCAGTAGGGTCAACGTCAAGGCTAGAGCCAGAAGTGGCGGAAGTAGCACCGTAGTGAGGATGTGGAGGGTTCGAGAGATTTTTGACCCGGGTAGCTGAGGAGGTGCGAAGAGGGGAGTCTTGACAGGGACTGTGGGGGGTGGTGGAATGGGCGAAGCGCGGGAGAGGCGGACTATACGCATCTCGGTTGAATCCGATTGTTGGTGTGGGGATCTTGTTGTGATGGGTGGGGACATGCAGCTGTGTCCCGTGAGTCCGGTACAGACTGGGTATTGGCGGAGTCCGCTAAGACGAGGCTCTCGAAGCTATCTTTGCAATTTCTGTCCGACCTATCTATCACTGTTATTCAGACATTCATGCGATGCGAGGAATGATGAGGCTTATGCCGGATGCTATTGCTGACAAGCAATCCTTCTCACACAATGACAAGTGATTGATGCACCGGTAGCCACCGATAGATGTCATCCGTAATTGTCCCTGGTCTGGGGAGAGTAGTGGATATAGATAAGCCTGCGCTTCAATACCGTCATTATCACCATGCATCAGATCGATCAGATCATGCGAATTCTGGAATTGATTCAAAGTAAGTGAACCTTTGACGATTCAGTAGAGCCAGCTCAAAGGATCGTCATTAGCGTCATGATAGAACGAGTCCGTCCTAGATCAGAGTCGATTACAGTTTGAGATGTGTCTCTTCTTTTGTCTAGATAGCTCCACCATGGAGAGGGGATCTACCAATGGGCATGAGATCCTTTGCCAAGGGTGAGTGCTGTACAATTACAGTATCTTGCCACGTTCTGTCAATTTGGCAGATACCGTCGATGGAGGCATGAAATATGGTGTGGTAGGGGAGATGGACAAAGGATGACTCGTCTTATAACGCCTTGAAAGTCCCTCGAGCTATACTGCGGTGGCCGTCTTCACCAGGAGATACTGTACAGCAGTTGTCGCATTGTTTGTTTACTGGGTTGAAACTTTCGCCGACTAACGCCTCCGAAGTCACTGCACTATACGACAATGCATCATGTGTTGGGGGATGCCACCCATCGAGAATGTTTGCTTAATGGTCGGAAGCAAATCCAAAGTGAGATGCATGCAACTGATCACGTCCACGAACCTACAGCATACTGTATTGCCCTCAGTGCGGAGACAACGGCCGCGGCGTCCCATTCGAGCCCAGCAACAGCCACAGTGCCGCTCGATGGCTTTGAAGGGCTGTTAACGCCTCCTCCAACCGCACTCTCTCCCTTTTGGTCGGCTATGACCTGGGAACCTATGTCAGATCTCTATCACGACATTCTTCATCCCAAACCGATATCAGCGCCGATCCACAATCCCATTACCCCCTCAGACTGCGCCGATCCCGTTAGGCGCCTCGAGACATCATCAGTGGCCAATAAAATGGCATTCAAAACCGGTGGGGATGGAGGGTGATTCTCTGCACCTCCTCGGGCTTAATCCCGTTCCTCTTTCATTCGAGAATTTCATTTCATTGCCAACGTACGCCAGCGCTTGGAACACGGCTTCCGGCACCTCGAACGACCATCCTGCAGGGGATACTGTCGAGTGCGATACCCAGTTCGGTGCACCCTCTAGCTTTACCGACATCTCCCCTATGCTCGATCCTGATCCGCTACAAACGTACGATGATGAGTCACCCCTGTTGGACAATTCAGGTCGTGCGTCGCAGCTGGAAGGAGACAACGTAGAATGGCGGTCGCTGTATACTCTGCATTCTGGTCCGTCTCGTAACGGTAACTACTTGCCATTACCCGAGTCGGCCACGAGCAGACAGCATGGGTGTGCTCAATGTCATCATTCATCCTCTGCCGGTGCTGAGCCTTATACGACTCTCGCTACAGTGGAACGTATGCCCGAGGTAGTCATCAGCTCGACACCCAACGAATCTCCCTGTCCGTTCACGCATCTGCAACAGATCCACAGTCGTCCTCTTCCTTCCAAACCCCACACCATTCAGGAACACTCCCTGTGCGCACCGCCAGAGCAGCGACCCGTCTCGGTGCCGCCCTGCGCTCCCGAACAGGAGCAACTCCGTAGTCTAATGTGTGAGTACCGCCTTTGATCGAGAGGATGGGCTCCAATAAAGTTCCGCTGACCATCAGCGACTAGTCGAGTTTGAGGTCACCAGTAACATTCGGAAGATTCCTGGAAGCTTCTTATCGAAACGACCGGAATGGCAAGTCAGTGTGTACAAGGGATTATCTCAAGAAGGTAGTGAGTTGTTCTCTATTCGAATGCTTTCTTGTGCCTTTCGCTTCAATTGACAATCCCAAAGAGCATCCAGTTAACCTTAATTGATTCCCCGTCAGCCTTCCTTTTAGGCCAACTGCCCCTAGACCTGACCCCGAGTGTCGTTGAGCAAGGTCTCGAAAGACTGGTCAGCTCTTTTATAGCTATCATAGAATGAACGTGACTGACTTCCAGGCGAACAGATATCCCTCTTGATCGATGAGCCTGACGTCGCCACCCCGCTGTTCACCTTCACATGTACTGCCTCTTCCATGCTCGCTTACGCCGAGCCCATGATGGGACACACTGCATTGCCGTTTGAAACCGTAACCATGCCAGGTTTTGCTATGCCAGCTACTTCGGATAACGGGCGCATGGCAAGAGGTCGATATCGCATACTGGGACTGCATTTCGGGCAGTACTCGATCGAGCACGACGGAAAACTGCTCGATCCTGAAAAGGTTCACTGGAGGCTGATGCACGAGACGATGTGCTGGGTGGTATGTGAGATCTCTGAGGGAAAAGGGCGTAAGTGCGCGTCCTAGATCGTAGGAAAGCCGGAGCCCTTTAGCTGACGGCAATGTATTTCGAAGACCCCGCTAGGATTCGAGAACTGTTGGCAGCCAAGATCGAGCTGTTTCTCGAGCTGAAAGATACTCGATCGGTATGTTTGGTCCAATCAACCAAACGATGGGACTCTGGCAGTCCATCCCTTCTTCAGGATTACGTCCAGTTATTCGTGGGCAGTTTCGCGATTCCACTGCTCTCACTGGAGTATGCGTGTCTGAACAGATATCGACGGGGCGAATGGAAGGCTCTTGCGGATAGGAGGGAGATGTTTCGCAGAGGTCTCGAGGTCGTCGCTGCTGTGGTGAGAGCTTGCGTCGAGCTCTTGAAACTACTGGTTCAATTGTCAGCACTCGACGCCAGGAGCTACAACGATAACTGGAGCAACAAGGCACTGCCTGACATCGTGCCGGGCGACTGGTGTCTCCCCGCGACAGAGGTGCACCGTCAGTTGCGCATCATCGACCTGATCCTCGGCGAACTCGGGAGAGTAACCCTGGCCTTTTCGGAATATGGGATCGGTCGGAAGGACCGCTTGCGGATTGGAATGGAGATCTCCCAGAGGATGGGCCAAGCAGGCGGCGCTCTGGGGAGATGGAAGGTGTGTCTCCTTCCTTTCTCGTTCAATCAGCACGTCTTTGACGTCTGCTAATGCTGATCCTGACCTTTTCTTTAAACTGTGGTTCGAATCGGAAAATCCTTATAGCCGACATCCGAAGAGATTTGGGATGAAGCACGATCACCTGCGGCCAGAACAGCGAACAAGGACTTTCCTATCTTTCAGGCGACCCGAATGGGTTCCAGACAGCAAGCAAGTCCCTTCGAAGGCTTCTTCCGTGTCCCCGCCGGCCGACTCTCTTCCAGCCCGCTCGTCGCTAGCTGGGCGGAGGGGTTGG
This sequence comes from Kwoniella heveanensis BCC8398, assembly GCA_000507405.3. Lineage (NCBI taxonomy): Eukaryota > Fungi > Basidiomycota > Tremellomycetes > Tremellales > Cryptococcaceae > Kwoniella > Kwoniella heveanensis. The sequence continues at coordinate 50,604 of KV700147.1, read as the reverse complement.
TATGGCAATATAACATGTCGCATGAAATCAACGCTGTCGAGCGCGAACACTTCGATGACGAAGACGCGAAAGAAGGCAGGACACCACCAGATTGGCTTGCCGCTATGATAGATCCCTGGACGCAGCTGGGCATCCAATATCCCTCCCCGCGTGCCGTTGATCCTCTTGCACATCCGCGTGATCCGATAAGTCAAGCCTCATGTCAGCACATCGGAAGAAGCGGTAACGAGCTATAGCCGCCAAGGGAGAGGGAGGGGAAGAAGCGTCGACTGAGCTGACTCTGGATGTGGAAGCAGCAGCAGCGTGATAGAGGTGACTGATGATAGTTGTATGTGTACAATACCGTTGTATAGGAACCGAACAGTCACACACGTACACAGATGTATGTTCTGTATGATGCAACGCGTTACTTTCTACTACGCCGCCAACAATGGTTCCAAGTGATGTCATACAGAACGACAAATGTGGGGTACGCGAATACAGGTGATATTCGGATCGAGGCTGAGCAGGCAGGCATAGGGATCGCGACGCGACTGAATTTCCTGTGGTCGTAATGTTCTCTACTCACTCAACGCACGCGGTCATCCAAGCGAAAAGGAAAATAAAGGAAAGCAAAGGGAAGGGTAAACCCGAATGAACGAGCCACCATACACGTCCATAGCACCTACCTTAGCTACCAACAACCCTGATGAAACTTACTATGTCTTCCTTCTTTCCTTGTCTCATTCACATTACATTACGGTAAGAGTAAGAGTCAGGTAGTCAAGCAGGTACAGTAGACTGTTTCGTCTGCATACAGTAAGCAAGTAAGGCTAGTAGTAGTACAAGGGAAGCGCAGTACGCTGTCAGCCAGCGGCGCGTCGTGTGCCATCTGCATGCTCGCTTGAACATTACCAGTATCTACTTTATTCATTCTCATGTTCATGTTGGTGTTCGCGTCGTTGGTCCATCATCAGATAGTAGTAATATCCTCTGTAAAGACCTCCCTATCTTCCTCCGCTCAACTCATAGTCAAACTTCGCATAGCTATAGTGTATTGTCTTCAACACGCGATCGTCCACTCATCCCGACATACGGACATACGACACACAGGGGTCGATAAGACAGCCCAGACCATACGTATACAGAACCCTTCATCTTCGTCACAGGGTGTAGGGCGTACCGATTTCATACAACCGCGCACGCATCAGCCATCACAATCAACTCATCTCAATTTTGCGTCTTACTATCCATCTATCTTGCCTTATAGAATCATCTATATTCGGGCATCTTCGTCCTCGTCACCACCACCACCATGTCTTCCCCAAGCACGTCGAGTGCACCTCTGGCTCCCAACCGTATACATTCGCTGCCAGGTATGTCAAGCTTACTACCCTACGCTACCCTTCCTCAGCCAATGCGCGACTGGATGTCTCTCTTGTACCAGCATCACTGACTTGGACCTTGCTTCTGCATTGCCTTAGTACGCGTTTCATATTACCTTCCCTCAACGCTTCAGACGTTCTCAACCATCTTCTCGACGCCCCAGCAAGTTTATGTGCATCCCAATGCGGCCGCGTCAAACAAAGTTGGGGAGGATGAGTCGTGGGGTTCTATATATCTGAAAACGGTGGTGATGGGGGTACTCATGGCCAGGTGAATTGTCTCTTCCCGACGCGACAATCTTGATCCCACATATGACCAAAGATATACTGACTCTTACTGTCTTGTATGTAGTCCCGAACTGCATCCAGCGCACGCCCACACGCCCGACCTTTCGCTCTATGTACTCGATCCAAGAGAAACCTACTTGCGTAGATCACGCGCCGGATCATCGCCCTACATTCCCTCCAGTGCCCGACGACGCGCCGCGAACGGCTCATCCCCTTCATCGTCTGATCACCCGTCTTCTCCCGCTTCTCAGTACGGGTCCAACACTCAACAGTCTTACATGCAAGAAGTATGGACTGGGAAAGGTCTTGTGTCGTGGGCTCTTGACGAGCCTGGACAAGGAAAGAATTTGATCACGGGTCGATTAGTGAAATCGGTCGACTTCTCGAGTGTCAACAAGGAGCGAGAGATGAACCCGCTCGAAGCTCTTATGGCCGCCGATGCTGCTTCAGCAGGCCGGTCTGACGAGAGCTGGGGTATCGAGATCTCTGTCGGACTCAAGTCGGGCGTGGGGAGTGGCCCCTTAGGTATCCATCAGCAGGCCTCGAACCCTGTGGCTGTACAAGGTAGTAAACCCGATCCGCTAAGGAGAACATCAACGAGTTCTTCGATTGATCGAGACGACGCTCTTCGATCGTCGAAAACCTCGACACCGATCAAAACGGAAACTGCTCACTTCACGCGACCAAACCTTCCCCTCCCCGGACGACACGAGCAGGCTCGTCGACCTCAATTCCCACAAGCGCCTTCCTCGTCATCATCGTTTGTGCACCCACACCATGCTCTGGCTCCTTCGCGCGTCGTCAGCGCCAGCAAATCAACACCTGCAAGACCATCAGACGTCAAGCCTACCAAGACTTCAAAAGCGTCAGGCAGCAGCAAACGACGTAAAGCGTCCAATCCTGGTTCTTCCTCTTCCCGCGCCTCGCTCAGCACGATTGACTCGAACCTTGACCCGTCCAAGAGACGAAGCGCGCCCACAGTACCCACGATAACGGGTCACTCTCAGCTCAAGCGATCAGCTACGGTCCCTCACCACATGCCATCAGGTGACGCGTCAGAGGCTTTCCCTACCGATATCCCTGCGGGTCTTTTCGCTAAACCCGAGTCTCTCACTAGGGAACAGGCCCAGAGACTTCTTGCTTCACCGGCATTCTTGAGTATGTTGGAGAAGCTCACTGGCGCTCCCATCGATGTGGCTGCTGCTGCCAAACGAGCACGGGAAGACGACGAGCAGCCTGGTGCTGCAGCTAAGAAAGCAAAGCACGCTAACCCGCACTCAAGAAAGGGTTCGGTCGACAGTGGTGCAGGCGGTAGTGAACCTTCGGCGACTCACAGTGGCTTTGTCTGCTGGAACTGTGGAAGGACAAAGAGTGCGGTATGGCGAACGAAAGTCATGGAGGATAACAAATCGGTCCGGGTCTGCAACGGTGAGCTGTCTGAATTGTCTCGTATGTCCCCTGGCATAAGCTAAAAGTGTACTCCCGTAGCCTGTGGTCTCTATTGGAATAAGATGGGCGCCATGCGACCGCCTACCCTGTGGGGCGATGTTGACGATGACCCTAAAGATCGACCTCGGAAGGACAAGAAGAGCCTCGCCGCTCGTCAGCATTCGTCTTCGGCCCCCATGCCTGCATCGGAACCCGACATCCCTGCTTTGCGAATGGACAAACCTGCGCCTCGGACAACTTCCTCAGACGCGGGATTCAAGCGCACGCTCTCCTCTGTCGTTGAGCAAGACGCCAAACGAATCGCCGCATCGCGGATGAAAGCTCCATTGCCCAAGTCCAACTTGCATCAAGACACCAAACCCGTGCCTATGAGCTCACCACCCAGAGGATCGACATCAGCTACCAAATCGCTCCGGAACACTAAAGCCGGTGGGGGTGGTGAAGTGGCGGCGTCTTCTCCTGGTGCTGGCCCTAGCGGATGGGCAGAGACGTCTGCCGACTCGCGAGCTTCCAGTAAGCAACACATGTCAGATAGCTTCCACACCGACCCTGTTCAGCAGTCCCCTGCTTCCACTGTGCGAAGAGTGTATGGCCATCCATCAACGGCTAGTCATGGCGGCGCCGCGCTTCATTCCGATGCGCAAATGCAAACTCTCGACATGCCTCTCAGCGATGACGACAACGGCAATGATCAGTCCAAGTCTGCCACTCAGGGTCAGGTCGAGTGGGGAACGGATCTCTCGGCTTTCTTTGACGTTGATGGGTTCTCGATGCCCCAAGGCCACGCTCAAGCTCACGCACATAACCATGGTGAAGCCACCTTATCTCACCGAACGCGTGGTATTTCCCCTCCGACCGGCCCCACGGAATTCCACCGAGCGCTCTCAAAGGGATCCCGTAAAGGTGCTGCTGGCAACAAGTCGTCCTCAACTTCTGCGATCACAGCTCACATAGTCACCGACCCATCCACAGAAGAAGACGATGTCCTCTCCCAGCTCTTCAACAGGACTTCCTCAGTTGGCGTATCGTCTTCTCCTGTCCCCTTTGATTTCTCGGCCCTCCCACCCTCTTCGCCTCCCGTCTCGGTCCTCGGCAGCGATCTCCCCCATTCAGCGTTGTTGCTCAGCAGTCCCGATAACTCGCCCGTTGGGTTCAGTCCGCTAGACCACCCGAGAACCACACCCGGCAAGAGCAGATTGAGGCATTCGGTCTCGGCGCCCGTAATTGATACAAAGTACTCGATGGATCCAGATATGGGTATGGGTATGGGTATGGGCATGGGTGGCGAATCCGGGCTCGATTTCGAGGATATTCAGCGGATGTTGAACAACATCGGATCGACTCAGCACAAGCACCATCATCCGTATCACCAACAACAGTATCACCAGGGACAAGTTCGCAGCGAAAAGGGCAGCAAAGCGCCAACTCCAACTCACGGGACCACCCCGATCCTCACGCCTGCATCAGGAGGGGTAGCGGCAGCAGATCCCAACTCGGCTTCAGGAGCAGGGGGATATGATATGCTCCATGAGCTTTTCAACAAGATGTCAGAGAGCAACGGGAACATGGACCTGAGCATGTCGAGCGGTAGCGGAGCTGAGACCGAGGCGATTGTGGGAGGTGTCACTCATGCTCAGCATCATCTCCACACTCACGCTCACTCTCACTCTCACGGCCATGGTCATGGTCACGTTCAGCAGCAAGGACAGCCCTCTGGTGGTGAAGATATCTTCTCGTTGTTGGAAGGCGGTGCATTCGTCTGAATGCTTGATCCGTAATTTTCCTTGATCAAAGAGAATCCGGAGGCATGTCAAGGCAACGAAACGAAGTGAACGAAGTCTGTTCTGCCTGAGAGCCGGAATCACCAGCCCGGCCCAGTATGACATCGAGGACATTCTTGCTGTTTGTTTGTTTGTTGGTTTGTCCGTTTGTTAGTCTGTTTGTTTTCGTACAGTATATCTGTTTTCTGGTCCAATAATGAATGAACACCATGTCGATGTTTGTACAAAAATACTTAACCAAGATAGACAGATCTACATACCATTGTATTGCAATCACATTCAATTACCTCCACTCATTCTCCTTCCTAGTCACTGCGGTCCATTTGTTGATATTTGCTATGCTATACCATGCTACGTGACTCCATGCTACGTTTTGCTATGTCATGCCATTTCATGCTCTTCTCTGGCTGTTTCCCATATCTGGGATTGATGCCAAACTGTGATCAGGTATATAAAGTACTACAGTACGTTGCGCATTAGAATACACTATATTGTATGTGTCACCCATCTAACCCTCGAGTCACGACGTATGTATGTACAGTATCATCATGAGAAGCCTACATGTAAGCTTGTCTCTTCACCTTGAAAGATCGGAAAGCAGACCTCCCAGGCTGAGGTACCATTCCTCGTTATCATAATTATCCCCGTAATCCTCGTCGCCATTCTCGTTCATCCCAAACTTATCGAGTTCCGCCATCTGACGCTGGCATCATCCGCGGTACATGTACTCACTCGTACGTGGTGAAAGTCTTCACTGTAACGACAATCGATTTGGGGAAGACTCGTCCCTTCGCTCGCGCTCATGTTGACCCTCTGGTCAATCGCAGAAGCCCAAAGCGGAAAAAAAAGATCGTCGGTATACGATTCCTCTGCCTTGTATTCAGTCTCGCCTACTCCCCCATCACCCTTGCTTCTGTCCTCATCGCTGTTGTTGTCGCCTCGGCCTTGAGCGTAGTCGTATCCAAAGTCATAGGTGTAGTCTGTACTGTAGGGGTAGTGATTCTCGCCAGTGCTGATACTGGTACTGACACTGCCGCTGAAGGTGGCACAAGTACCCGGACCGGTAGTGGGATAGTCGAAAGACTCTACATTTCCATTTGCATCTGCATTTGCATCCGTACTTGTGGCCGGCCTTGGTATTACCAAAACAGGAGCAATCATGTCGACACCCGACAGACGTTGTTGATTGTCAAAACCTGTCGACAACCACCTTGACCGAAAGATACTAGGACTAGCACTGTCGCTGTCACCCTTCGGAGCGCTACTAGTACTGGTAGGCATGGGCATAGGCCCGCACGCATCGTACGTATGAGATGGATCCAAGGTCGGATTGGGAGATGGCGGCTGACACCAGTAAGCATAAGAGTGAGGATGATAACGATAGTTGGACTGATCAAAATGATCGGCTTGTCGGCGTGGTTCGGCAGGTTGACGGGGCTCGGACCTTCCTGCGACGGTTACATCCTTATCCTTGGGGCTGCGATTGTCACTATGGACAAGCTGCGGGCGCGCCCACCTTCTCTGTTTTAGATTCAGTGGATCCAACCGAGGCACAGGATTCAAATTGTGAGCGTAGTTCAAGGTGGTGGCTGACCGCGCTCTCAATTGAGACTTAGGTTTGAACGGATCCTGGTTTAGCAAGAAGGCCTGGAACAAAGTTGCGATACCGACACTGGCAGTGGTACTGGTGCAATGAGTTATCGTAGGATTCATCGACGGCGGCGTTCCGTTTTCTGCCTTCGCTGAAGGCGAGATATGACCCTTTAGCCTGGTATTCTCAGCTTGAACTTGGGCCTCGCAAAGATGCTGAGGCTGAAATCGGAACTGGAACCGGTATTGGTGCTGGAGTTGGAGATGGGACCGCTCCAATTGGAGGTAGAGATCGTATATCTGGGGATCCACTATAAGATCCTCGTAGATCGTGAATGTGATGGTGCAAAGTGAATGAATGATTTACAATGTCGAACACCATAGGACAGTCAGCCGAAAGTTAGGCAATATAGATTAAGGTAGACCGGAACATGACGATTGTTGCCTTACCGTCAGCGATCTGATGCAAGGCTCTAGGGTCATTTGAGAGACGCTCGAAGATCCTGACACCCTTCATCAGCCTATCGCGACCTGCCACTAGAAGAGAATGTACAGTGTCACGGGAGCAAGAGCTAGTCAGCGAAAGCGTACAGTAAGTGCCCCGGATTCCACTGCACCCCGTGCGACCGCCACAGTACAGTACATTCCAGATTGTCGTATTGCAGCCATACCAGCCGTCTTTCTCCTTCCGCCCCATGTGTGAGAAGACTGCGTCCTGTGCCCGGTGAACTCACCCTCAGCTTGTATCTTGAGCGGATCCCCTTGCTTCCTGTGCGCAGGACAGAGCTTCTTCTCCGGCCCAACATACGTATGCTGCCCCCCTCTTTCCCTCTCTGCCCCTCCGGGGCCTTCATCACATCCATCGTGCCTCTGACCTGGACTCACTTTCGACTTCGCTCTTGATCTCTGATGACATCGGCTACAAGTCCGACTGCACCTTCCGCACCCTTCCAGCCGTGACAGTAACCTGCCATCCCCTGATTCCGGTACGAGAACACCAGGCGTCCGCTTGGCCCATGCGAAGATGAGTTCGAGGGGGTAATTGTACCCGCATGAGCAGTTGGTGATTAACGCGCGACAGTGCACGTTGGGGCAGTTCTGTAAGGGGAGCCAGTATCCGGCGCCGCTTGTAGTGGTAGATGTGGTGGCGAAAAACGGGTCTGGATCCTGCACCGGCAGAGAACGTCCTCGATCGTGGCTATGATCGTGAACAACAGGGACTCGAGCTTCAGACCTCGTACTGGTACAGTAACTATCGGGATGCGGAGCTGCGGGTGGGTCAACATGCCAGTGTTGAGGGGTATCGCCGAAGAAAATGGCGTATGCTGTGGAAGGAGAAAAGACAGCGTTCTTCCGATGGCCGCCAGCAGGCAGTTGGCTCGCCATCGTCCTCCTTTATCAGGATTGGCGAGGGGGATCGTGGGAGACGGAGTCGCTGGATTGCGTCGCGTTGAGCTCGAAATGATGCCAGAGGCAAGCGAGGAAGTGAAGTGATGATCAAGGAGGATCACAATGCTGTACAGGAGAAGAGGTGGTAGACGATCAAATTACAAAAAGAAGTAAAGAGCGGAGGTCCGTACCGTTGGTCTAGTAGTACGGGTAGATGTATCAGGGTAGGGTAGGTTGATGGGGATGGGGGAATATGTATATGCTGAAAGCTATGTTCACAGAGAGCTATATATCCACAAGACATGGACAGCTGGAAGGATCAGTAAGTAGAATGGATGAGTAGGTGAATGTCGACTGTGTTCTCGGTGGGGTGGCGAGAGAACATTGCTGCTCATCACAATTATATATATATGCGCTTTATGGTGATCACTGGGCATAAGATAATACTCGATCCAGCATCGCAGCATGTCAGTATTGGAAGCCCTCATACAGTACTAGTACTAGTACATGCAATGAAGATTGAGTGGACACTTGCACAGGCGTCAGCCCTGCAGATAGGAGAAAAGAGAGAGAAAGTAGCCCGAAAGATGATGTCAGGTGTTGTTTGTCGTCCATCACAGTAGCCGATCAACAGCCATCATTAGATGTCGGATACACAGAAAGTCAAGCAGCTTCCTCTTCGGGTCGCGGTTCGGTCTCGGTCTCGGACACACTTTTCGGCATGAGGGATTGATCGACCCGAAATGCTAGCCTAGATATTGAGATGCGATGCACTGCAGCGCGATACACAAGATCAACGCTGACCATTTCGGGCGTGGCGTTGATCGTCTTTGACAGTTATATTCACTCCTTCAAAGGGGGACGCGACGGCGAGACTAGTCATTGCGCACAAAGTGGTGGCTTCGCCCTCCATCACATCCTTTCGCACCACATCGGGTGATCATCGATCACACCCGAAGGCGAACGGCTAAACAATGAGGATGAGATCGAGGGCTAAGTAAGCACCTGGATTTGTGCGTCCTGGACTTGGGATCTTGGAGCTTGGAGCTTGAGCTTGGAGCTCGGAGCTTGAATCTCGAATCTTGGATCTTGATCTGTGATTCAGCTAGGGGTTACCATCTGTGACTTCTCCGATATTCGGACACGGATAGCTGTTCGGGGCGGGGGCGCTACAGTAGTCTGTAGTTTGGTGCGATGTTGATGTGGATGGGGATGATGCGACGCGGCCGTACAGTACTCGTACCGTTGTTAGCCTCATCACGAACGGCAGTGCGGTGTTTACGATGAACCATGCATCGTACTATGTCAGGCCCGTTATGAAGGCTGTGCTGGTACTGTATGATACTTGCAATATGCTGAATGAGATTTGATGGTGTCGATATACGCCTTTCAACTCGTTCGTGCCGCCGAGGATGCACAATCATGCTGATGTTGATGCAGCTGAAGACGATGGTGAAAACCAAGATCAACAAGATCAGTCCTAGAGTAAAGGTATCCGAACAAAGCAAATGCCGCTGGTAAAGTCAGTCAGTATATCGCACTTAACAGTATCGCACGCGAGGCTCGGTTCCGGCTCGGTCAAAGCGGCGAAAAGTGAACTGTGGATTCTGACGGTTCTGATTGATGTGCATTCACAGCTTATGAAGTCAAAGGTCGGCCGTCGTAGAACCGGAATAGCGAGCGACCTACAATACAAGCTTGCGAACTACACGTATCAGCATCTAACCCAAGTGATACCGGATCTCGTACGAGTATCGTGGACCGGATTGTAAGTTACATCTCTACTCACGAAGGTTTATCGTGTTCCATGGCGCCCGCATCTGGGCAATGCCGACGTGGCATTGCATCCCCGGATTGGATTGACAGAACTCGTACTCTCTCACCATGTCCCGTCAAGTGAGTTACTCGTTCCTCAATCATCGGCTCGATTTGAAACGTCGTCATTGAACAGAATTTGAATTTGACCCCTTGCGCGAAAGTGAAATGCACCCGGTCCAGCCTCCTCTGCCTCTGATACAATACACCCTGGTCCCTTCCGATGATCCGATTGCCTCCCAGACCCGATCCGTATCTACAGATAGTCGTCTTTGCTTGGGATGCCTAGATGAGTTCTCTTTGATTTGCATGGTCCGCACATATCTTTGCGACAGCCATGACATATCCTGTTCTCAAAGAATTTCATGCTTATGAAAAGATCAGCGTTCTATCTTTGGGCAGATCGACATAGACTTGTGCACTCCCCATACGCTTGGCATGGAGCATATCATCATTGCGGGATGGTACGTTGTAACGCCACCAAAACGATCGACCAAACCAAACCAAACCCCCGCTCCACGTGGAATAGGGTCGCTTAGTGCAGCCGTTGTGTGACTCGGAAATAATCCAGGGAAAAGCTAAGGGGTATGTATTTGTTTGCCCTGTTGAAACAAAGGAGTCATGACGAACGGACGAGGGGGGGAGGGGAGGAGGGAGGAAGGAGGCTATAGCGTCTCAGGTTACTTTTTGAATTAGCGCATATCGCCTGTGACGGAACAACGAACAAGGGGACAATGGAGAAAGACCAGGCTATGGTTGGCCAAGTATGGTCAGTTGAACGGTACCAGATCCTCCTACCCCACCCTTGTTACTCGTACGGTGCATAACGCTACAGCTACAGTGCGTCTAACGTTGGGCGATCGGTCCGTCGTCAGCCTGACTTCTTTCTTTCTTTCTTTCTTTCTCGCCCGCACGTACGTTCGCTCATTCGTTCGTCCATCTTTCTTGTTGTCTCCTCTCGTTGATCTCATACCATCATTATCATTATTGCCTGTTGTTGAAAAATAACCGCACACATCAACACATCACATTCTTTCCCGAGCGCACCTGGATATCAGTCGCACCCAAAAACAGAGCACAACACACTTGGTACCATCACATACTACAAACTCAGTCAAGATGCGATTCAACACTGCTGCCGCCCTCACCATCCTCTCCTTCCTCTCAGCGGTACGTTCATTCGGGCTTCGTTCCCTTCCACTCCATTCCGTCTCTGCAGACGTACAGCTTCATTGCAGTATTCAGGCATCAGACGTCAGATCTACTACTTCTCTCCGCTGCACTTGAAGAGGGAAGAGGGACAAGGGAAGACGCAGATCGCTGACAGATGTCCCTACCTTCGTATAGGCTATCGCTTCCCCTTTGACGCTCAAGCAGAGACAGGATGCTGCACCTGCCTGTGCTAGGGAATGCTTCGACACAGTTGACGACTTTGGCGTGAGTCGGAATCTCGAGCCTTACTTCCCCTTTCCTGCTCGCCGGCTGCGCTGCAGACCGGGTCAAACCTCAACGTTACAGGATGAAATTGCTTATGTTGTGCGAGACGAGCTAATCATCCCATTTGGTCTCCATACTCAGACCTGCACTCAAGGCGATATCGCTTGTTACTGCAATGACCCTATCATCACTGGTTCCATCCGATCTTGTCTCGGCGCAAGCTGCAGCGTAAGTCGAATGAAGTTGCCGTGACACACCCACCTCTCGGCCGATCGTGCCCGAACAATTGCTTGTCCAACCCCCTGTCCTCGCGCTGACTCTCACTTTACTTGTTGTGTCTTCTTCTAACAGACCCAGGACGGCACCGAAGCCATCTCCTACGGCGAAGCCTACTGTGCCGCCCACGGAGCTACCATGGTCCCTGGCGCTTCCTCATCTGCCACCTCAAGCGTAAGCGCAAGCGCAAGCGCAACATCATCGTCCGTATCGTCGGCTGCTATCGAATCTACTTCTTCAGCTGAACCTACTACTAGCTCGACCGCTTCCGCTAGCGCTAGCAGCGCCGCCCCCACTTCGGCCGCTGCTTCGTCCTCTGCTTCCTCTGAGTGCGTTTAGGTGATCCGTTTGTCTTTGCCACAACGTTTCCACGGGCCGTGCGCCTGTGCTCTTTCCTTCAATCTTGGCTTATTTATGACATGACCTTCTACGTTTACGAGTAACGAGTTCACGAGAGGGAGAGAAAAGTGTACAAGGAAAGGATTCTTTGTCCGTTGATGAATGCATGAGAAACAATACAGGCTGGAATTGGTACTGATCAATGATGCTTCTCTTCTCATTGCTGGCATCGATCCGATCTCGCGAATCGAAACAAAACACAATATAGGACAAGGTGAGCAGCACCCTTTTCATCTTTTCGGTCTAAACAACGTGGTAAAACGCGCTAGTACCCTTTTCTACCGTCATACATTGTCTATCCGAACCGAGCTAACAAGGACAATCTGTTGATAATCACACATTTAGCACCGTTTCATCGTCTGTCAGCCCTGCATCATCATCATCAACTCCCTCGACTTCCGCAGCAGCAGCGGCTTCTTCGGAGACCCCTGAATCCTCAGCAGTCGTGACTGTCACCTCGACGTCTTCCAACACCGACACGCCTCCTACCACCATCTCCCAAGCGGCCGCTACTACTTCAGCGTCTGCTGCGTCCACCAACGCCCCTGCGTTGGTATCGACCTCTACCATTTCTGCTCGTGCATCAACGAGTAGGACCACGGCTCCCGCCTCATCGTCTTCGGTGCCTTCGTCCGCTCAGCGAAAAGTCACTACTGGCTTCTTTGGAGCGGCACTCGCGTTCGTCGGTGCCGTCGTAGCGCTGTAACGTCGAGACGAGACGACGCGTCCTCGCAGGGCGGTGTAGCGCCTACTCGTCTGCTGACATGACATCGCTCCGGTGTTGGTGTGAGGAGGGTTTCATTTGCATATAATATCTGGAGAGGAAGGGATTTCGGCTCCAGGTTGTCCAACGCTTTCTCCACTCGACAACAACAAATACCCTGCTCTCATACCGTATACCCTTTACCTTTTCGTCTTGGCCGGCATTCGCGCTTGCGTTACCCCATAGTATAAACATGTATAACCACTATCATCGAGTGGAAAGACTATATACAGTGTAGTGTGCGCGGGTGTTGACAGATACTGGTACTTTCATACCCCAGACTCTTAAGGTATACACGGACACTTCTCACAACCATATCATTTCTATCTCTATCTCTAGCTCTAGTATTGCCTACGATCTTTTGGTGGTTCTTTGTAATGTATCATATGATTCCAGTGGGATAATGACTGCTTGCTGCCTGCTGCCTGCTGCGTCCTCGACCGCGATGTATAACTTATAGTAAGCAGGTGGAAGTCTACCCTACGACTGAACGGGATCAAATTGGCCACATCGCCAGCTGCAGAGCGGGGCAAAGCAGGCGCGCGCTCTGCGGGACAGGTCAGGCGAGGTACATGGCAGCGCATGATCATATCCATGTTGTTGCGTGCGGCCTTAATGCGAAATGGATGGATGCCTTGCAACAAGTTCTACTAAAAGGATAATTCAACTTTCCACAAAGAAAGAACAGCCTACGAACGCGAACACGCCTAGGCAAGGAGCCTGACTTGACCGCACTTCGCTCGCTGTCGCACCAATTGACCGGTGAGCCCGCAGCTGCAACAAACGTTCGCCCCACCCGCCTGTTGACTGCGAGCTCGAGCTCGAGCTCGAGCACCGACCAGTCGACTTGTGCAGTGAACAAAATGGCATCGATATTGCGACCACAATCGTCGGGTGGGATCAAACGTCGCTCACCACCACCTTCTCGATCGCTCTCGCCAGTCCCCCTCAATTCGACTCTACCTCCTACAGGTATTCTACCTGCCGCCTCCTCTGCGTCAGCCTCAGCTTCAGCGTACACGTATCCCGGTAGAGGGGGATCAAATCCGACTTCTCGTGGATCCGTAGTGGGAGGAGGAGGGTATGGGAACTTGGGGTTGGGACAGGCGAACGGGCCCGGGAACGGGCACAACGACGCGTATGACTACGAATACGATCCGACGATGGGCGGACTAGTCGACGAACCTTTCTCGACGACAGCAAGAGGTAGATCAACTTCCGGAGCTACTATCGGCTCAGGACCCAGTAACGGCGCTGCCATAGCGGGTGGTGGTGCTGGCGGCGGCTACGCTTATTCGACTACATTGAGACGACAGACTTCCATGTCGGAGGGTTTCCCGCCTTTCCAATCGCCCCGGATAGGCTTCCGAAGAGATTCCTCACCTCATACCAGCACCACTTCTCCATACAGTAACAGAGCATCCCATTCCCACGGCCATGGACATGGGCAGCACCATCGGCCTGGGGATCCTGTTTTCGATGATGATAATGATGATGGAGAAGGAAGCTTGGTAGGAAGGGTGGTGGGATTAGTGAGGAAGGTCATGGGAAAGAAGGATTATGAGGAGATCAGAGCTGAAGAGGCGGAGAGGAGGGCGTCGACGGAACGCAGGCAGAGAGAGACGCCTAGTGCCATTTACGCGCACAAATCGATCGAGGTGAGCGATTCGTGATTGGGACGTTTACATCCTGGTCTGTTGTCACTCTCGAGTGATTCTCAGCCGATACAGCTGAAACAATCTCATATATACACATACACACTCAGCGCTCCGTGTAATGACACGAAATCATTTCGCTGACTCATATACTCCCCTCCTCAGGAAACAATATCAGCGCTCTCAACACACGCTACTCAAGGTCTACCCTCCACGCTCCTCCCATCCCTACTCGCCCGATATGGCCCCAACGAATTCGAGCTCCCGCCTACCGATCCCCTGTACCTCAAGTTTGCCAAACAGGTGTATGAGAATCCTCTGATATTGCTGTTGATGGGCAGTAGCGTCGTCAGCGCTTTGATGGGCAATTATGATGATGCGGCTTGTGTCGTGGTGGCTGTCGGGATCGTCCTTACTGGTGAGTGGAAGGGGCCACAACCGGGAGACAGGGGTCGAGAAATCCAAAGTCGTATCTCGAGGTTTCGTGCTCCGTGGTTAATCAAGCTCATGGACGCTATTACAGTCGGGTTCGTACAGGAGCAACGGTCCGAAAAGTCCCTGGAAGCGCTCAACAAGGTGGGTCCGTTTGATCCGGTGGATCATGACGTGGTCTTACAGATGGAGCTGACCATCGTGTCTGTCTTTCCAGCTCGTCCCGCACTTCTGCCACCTAATAAGAAACGGACACCCCCTCACACCCCTTGCAAACGCCCTCCTTCCCGGGGACTTGGTCACATTCTCCGTGGGCGATCGGATTCCAGCAGATATCAGACTCATCACTGCCGTCTCCCTAGAAATCGACGAGTCAGCCCTGACCGGCGAAACTCGCCCTGCTAGGAAGAACACGGATATGTGTGAGAGAGGCGAAGGTGAGGATACGCACGGTGAGGGAGGTGGAAAAGCTCTGGGCGAGCGTCATTGTATGGCTTTTATGGGAACGCTGGTCAGAAGCGGTGAGTGCCCGGAACGAATGATGCAAGGAGAGGAAAGGGGGACCGACTGATTTGATGTGGCACAGGCCATGGATCCGGTATCGTCGTCGGGACCGGCAAGGATACAGAATTTGGTGTCATCTTCTCCATGATGCAGGATGTAAGTTTAATATAGAAAGACACTTCGTTGAACACCGCTCACTCTATTCAATGTGCAGGTTGAGGAGAAACGGACTCCTTTGCAATTGGATATGGACGACCTTGCCAAGCGACTCTCGATCTTTTCATTCGGCGTGATAGGTATTATCTTCCTGATAGGAGTGCTGCAGAAGCGGGACTGGCTAGAGATGTTCACCATCGGAGGTGAGCTACTGCCCTCGAGAGCCGAATCGCTTACATGCGCTGATCCTCTGTGGGGGCCGCAGTATCACTGGCTGTCGCTGCCATTCCTGAGGGACTGCCCATCGTGACGACGGTTACACTTGCTTTGGGTGTATTGCGCATGTCGAAGAGGAAAGCCATCGTGAAGAAACTACCTAGTGTCGAAGCGCTCGGAAGCGTCAGCGTGATTTGCTCCGACAAGACAGGTGAGACAACCGTTCTTGACTGCTTCATGTCAAAATCTGATGTATCTCAGAGCTAACGAGCATGTTTGTACGTTCCAGGCACGTTGACCAAGAACGAAATGACCGTGACCCACGTCTATTCCGTCGATGACCTGGTCGATCTCAACCCGCATCTGGCCGCCGCGAGCTCCTTTGGACCACGTCGACCAGACATACCAGAATTCGTGCCCTCTCAAGCTATCTTGAAGACTGCCTTGGTCGGGAGCGTGTGCAATAACGCCTTCAAGAACGAACAAGGGATTAACGTGGGCCAAGCTACAGAAGTGGCTCTGTTGAATGTCCTTCCTGTCCTGAAAGCGGAAGATCAGAGGAAGGTGAGTATAGAGCTCGCTAGAGGGATTGGTATGGTATTCACTGACCTGACCATGTTCGGCCTTCGCTTGCGAAATTTCAGAACTTTACGCGGAAGCACGAGTCTCCCTTCAGCTCCGAAACGAAAGTGATGAGCGTGATAGGCTCGCTCAATGGCGGATCCGAGATGGTATACCTCAAGGGAGCCGTCGAGCAAGTCCTCGCCCGATGTAGATACTACTTTGTCACCGATTCTTCCACACCCTCACTCGACGCTTCGACGCAGAAGATTATCCTCGACCGAGCTACCGAAGTCTCCAAACGCGGTTTGAGAGTCATCGCCATGGCTTACGGGTTTCCCTCAACCTCCAACAAGGGAGACGCGAATGAATCAAACTTGGTGTTTGTCGGATTTCAGGCGATGCTCGATCCGCCTCGAAAAGGAGTCTCACACGCGATCTCAGCTTTGCATGGTGCCGGTGTCCAGATTGTCATGATCACCGGTGACGCTGAGCCGACAGCACTTGCTATCGCGCGACAACTCGGACTCAAAGTCAACCCTTCCTCGATGGACAGTAGCAGCACCAGCTCCGCAGCACTCACGACAGGTGCATCAAGCTGTATGCTCGGATCCCAGATCGACCAATTGTCTGAGAGAGAACTGATCGAGCGAGTTCCTGGAATTTCTGTCTACGCTCGAACGACCCCAAGACATAAAATGGCGATCGTAAAAGCTTGGCAGATGCGAGGCGCGGTCGTAGCTATGACAGGAGACGGTGTGAACGATTCCCCGGCTCTTAAGATGGCCGATATCGGCATCTCAATGGGTAAATCCGGTACGGACGTCGCCAAAGAAGCTGCCGACGTGATTCTCGTCGATGACGACTTCGCTTCCATCTTGCCGGCTGTCGAAGAAGGCAAATCTATCTTTTACAACATTCAGAACTTCCTCTCATTCCAACTTTCGACCGCCGTCGCCGCTCTGTCATTGATCACGCTCAGCACTTTCTTCAAGCTGGCCAACCCGCTCAACGCGATGCAGATCCTCTTCATCAACATCTTGATGGATGGCCCTCCAGCTCAAGCGCTGGGCGTAGATCCCGTAGATAAGGAAGTGATGAGACGGCCTCCGAGGAAGAAGGGCGATCATGTGCTTTCGAGACGGTTGATGCTGCGCGTCGCGTTCAGCGCGGCGATGATCGTGTTGGGCACGTTGTATATCTATGCGAGGGAGACTAGCGATGGGAGCATGTCGCGCAGGGATCAGACGATGGTGAGTGTGGTGGGGTGTCAAAGCCCATAAAACTGAGGTTGATATTGCGGTGGTATAAGTGCTAACCTTGGTGATGTGTTCTGTCGGCTCGCTCCATCGCTCCAACAGACATTCACAGGTTTCGTCTTCCTCGACCTTGTCTCTGCACTCCAGAACCGAGGGTTGACCTGCGCGATGTTCAAGAACCGCATGCTCTTCTTGACAGTCTCGATCTCATTCGTCTGTCAACTCCTGCTCATCTACGTCCCGCTCTTGCAACATATATTTCAGACGGAAGCGCTGAGCATGAGGGATCTGTTCATGTTGCTTGGTCTGGCGGGGACGAGTATGGGCGCGCACGAGGGGAGGAGGTGGTATGAGAGAAGGGTGGTCGAGAGGGAGATCATGGAGGAGAGTGTTGGTGCGATGGCTTAGGTTTAGGCGTGGGCTCGAGTCCAGGCTCGGAACGAACGTAGGAAGCTTATTTTTAGCGTAGGTGTGTAGTAAGCATGGGCAGCTTTATCGGCTTTATCCCATCGGATGCCAGATACAAGGGTCACGAACATAATAGGGATAAGACATCTGCAAGGTTTGTTAGATTGATGGTAGAGGCGAGTTCTGAGCAGAGCAGAGCAGAGCATATCATATCGTATGGCATCGGAGAACCGCCCAGACGCACTGCATGTGCTGTACTCGTATCGCAACTTGTCAGTTTTGCGCAGCGGAATGAAGTGAGAGTAGTAGCAAGCCTTCTCTTAGTCTAGCAGACTGACCAATTGCGCGACGGACGCCCGGTCACAAGCGTATGTATGCGACAAAGTAAAGTAACCGGGGGTCATGTACCGCGAAGCGGAAGCGAGACGTGAAACGTGAGAGTCTATTCCATGCGAAATGCCAAGAGATATATATATATATATAGTAATACAAGTGAAGTAAATAAGTGTGATGCTATGCGCTCTGTATGTACTGTACTCGAGTACTGTAGCTATGTGGCTGAGTGGCTAGATCGTTGTAGGGTGGAATCCGTTCCGTTGGACCAACCAAGCCTTCAAGCTGCTTTGCTCACCTTGCCACCTCCTCTCCTCTCGCCTACCTGCTCTGACGAAGGGCTCCTTCCTTCCCATCCGTCACAGATTCTCAGAGAGTAACTAGACTCTAGCCTCGAGCCTGCCTTCTTCCTCTTGCTCCTTCCGTACGTGGTCATTGACGGCCCTCACTCCTATCGTTTCCGGCACTGTCGATTCTTCCGCGGTCGTGCCTGAGCCCCTGCTCAGCCATTGCGCCGCGTTCTTATGCACCAGCATCAATCCCAGCACCACGGGCAAATACCACAGACTGACAAAGAACAGCCTCTTTGCGCGAGCCTCTGTCGTCTGCTTATAGAACAGCCAACTGTCCCTCACGAATATGTAATTCGGGATGGCACTCGTCAGGGCAAAGCTCCAGTCGACGCTTCCCGACAGGGGTCCTAGTAATGCCGTGAATGGGACGAGGAGGAGAGCGTGTCGCAGGGAGACGAGGGCGTTGAGTCGCGGTGAGAGGACGCTGAGCATAGGGTAGCCTGATAGAGCGTAGAAAGGCCGGATCATATGGCTTAAAGCGTTGAAATGGGGGAATTGCCACGAGAACAACAAGGCGAATAGGGTCAGTGGCGTAAGTGGATTGGGTAGTGCGGACGCTTCGGGATCAGAAGCTGAGCTAGAAGACCAGGGCCAGTGCAGTAAGAGGGGTTGTTCGGAAGTCGGCCACAACGATCCTCCAGTGGCTGTCCATCCCATAAGAGGCGTGATCGCACCGACCACAGCGCCGACCCACGTGTTAGCCACAGAAAACCTCTTCATCGGGGTGTAGATCCCAGCGTAAAGAACGAGATTACCCAGACCCAAGGCAGCGGTTGTAGGATTGCATCCCCAATAGAGGATGGCACCGCCGGTGATGGTGCAGATCAGGCCAAACATGGC
Source organism: Kwoniella heveanensis BCC8398 (assembly GCA_000507405.3). Lineage (NCBI taxonomy): Eukaryota > Fungi > Basidiomycota > Tremellomycetes > Tremellales > Cryptococcaceae > Kwoniella > Kwoniella heveanensis. The sequence goes on along the minus strand of KV700147.1, from coordinate 31,336 downwards.
AGCGTGGAACGGAGTGATCTTTCGCATACACAACGGTCGGACCCTTGTACGAGGGGTTTGAGCGTCGATAGGCACCTCTAGGATCTGGTTGAACGTGTTGGCAGCGGCTGAAGTGAGCAACGTGCCGATGGTGAGATTAAACAGTAATGGTAACGAGAGAGGCAAGGGGGACAAGGCGAGACCTGTCGTAGCGGTCAAAGTCATGAGGATAGTCAAGTTTCGCTTGGAAAGCTGCGAGTAGATGCCAAGCAGTCGTTTCAGGTTGAGCGGGGTGAGAGGTCGATACGCCGACAGAGGTGCATTCGGCGCGGTTGGTGCAGGGATGTGCAAGTCTGGAAGATCGGGAACAGGCGCGTTGGCTGCTCCGTAAACGGTCTTGAACGGAGGCGAGTATGGTGCAGGTTGAGATGAGAAGAACGGTCGGGGAACGGCAGAAGTATGAGCAGATCGTCTTTGATGACTGCTGCCGGATGCGGATGCAGCAGCGATAGCAGCTCTCTCCTTGCTTGATGCTGACCCCGAACTGGCCCTGACTGCCGCAGACTCGGAGTCTGCCTGAGGAGGTGCCTCAATGGTCGGTGGAGGAGCAGCAGCAGGATCGACGACACTTGTAGGCTCGCCAATCTCGATCTTGGCCAATTGCCCTTCTACCATTTTCCTGAATTTGCCGTGTCGCCTGGTAATCAGATCGTGGTACGTTCCGTCTTCCGCTACAGCGCCGCCATCGAGTAGTATCACCCGGTCAGCCGAGGCGATAGACGAAAGTCGATGAGCAATGAGGATAACGGTGATATCAGAGTTGGCAAAGAGGTCATTAAGAGCCGCATTGACGGCTCGCTCAGACTCTGAGTCGAGCGCACTGGTAGCTTCGTCCATGAGCAAGACCGAGGGGTTGCCGACGAGCGCTCGAGCAATAGCAATTCGTTGTCTTTGACCACCTGACAAGCTGTTCTTGGTGACTGGGAGGCGGGTCAGCTATGTGACCGGTTGAACAGATCATCTGAAGACTCACTGAGCGTGTCATATCCCTGAGGCAGCTTCTCAATGAAGTCACAATGGGCGACCCGAGCAGCCACCTTGATTTCCTCTCGAGTAGCGTTCGGATGCCCGTAGGCGATGTTCTGCTCGATCGTTCCTCCGAACAAGATGGGGTCCTGCGGTACGATTCCGATTCTTGATCGCCATGCCTCGGGTACAAAGGACTTGATGTCTACGCCGTCGAAAGAGACCGTTCCAGAAGTGGGGTCGTAGAATCGAAGCAGGAGAAGTTGGATCGAGGACTTTCCAGAACCACTTCCACCGCTGTCAGAAATCACAGAGTCAGCTTTGGGACGAGATGATGTGCTCGTGACAATTCAAACGACACGTACACTAAGGCGATCCGCTCGCCCTTGTCAATACGCAAATTCAGTCCATTCAACACTTTAGCGTCCGGTCGAGAAGGGTAGGCGAAGTCGACACCTCTCAGCTCAATGGAACCATTTCGGGATTTGGCAACGGGTTCACCGACGGATAGAGGGATGGGCGAAGGAAGCGCGTGCAGACCGATGATTCGTTGAGATGCACCGACACCTTTCATCAGACCGGTGAAGAAGCCAGCGAGGGCTGCAAGATAGTATGGATTAGCTCTGGTTGGCAACAAGCTGACAGTCAAGCCCAGGAGGAGGGTTGGCGTAGTATTCCGCACGATGATTGTTTCAAGGGGTCTCTACTCACTATTCAGACTCCACTCGATCCAGTTGACGTAGATGAACAACGAAGTCATATCGCCGACTGTGATCTCTCCTCTTCTTACCAGCACACCGCCGTAGATCAATAGCCCAATCATTCCGATGTCTCCAGCTACCTCATTCGCACCCTGAAAGATACCGTTGGCGAAAGTCTCCTTTTTTTGCAAACCATAGACGCCGTCAACTTTCCCAGCGTAGAGCGCTCTTTCCGAGAGTTGGGTATTGGACGCCGTGACGGTCCTGTGGGCAGACAATCGTTCCTCTGCAAGCTTGCTCATGCCACCCATGGCTTCTTGAGTCTTGAGCGACAATTTTCGGATGAATCGGCCATAAAAGAAAGTACCGACAGCGATAGGAGGAATGATACAGAGCATGACGAAAGTGAGGGTTGGAGAAATCAGATACATCGCTCCGATACCCGCCCCGGCACCGAGGATAGCCTTCAATCCTTCACCCAGGTTCTCCGAAAGACTCTGGCCGACGATAGACGTATCTTGACCCAAACGTGAGAGAGCATCTCCGACACCGGCGGTCTCGATGTGGGATGGTGGTAAAGACAGATATTTGCCGTATGTTTGATTTCTACCCGGGACAGCACAGAATGCGATTAGCGTACAGCGCTGAAGATGTGCGTCAGAGTCTATGTACATGGCAGAATGTACTCACCTGATGCTGGCTACAGTCCTCTGTCCCGCTAATCTCAGCGCGATACTTCGTCCAGAATTAGCAGCAGCACCGATGAGCAGAACTACAGCTAAAGCACCGGTAGCCTTTTCCAAGGGTAGACCGAACAGCAATGTCGCATCCGATCCGGGCGCAAAGAAATCGATGATCCGTCCGATGACCCAAGGTATTGACAGATTTACAGCCGTAGAGACAGACAGGCAAGCGACGCCGACCGTCAAGAGTTTCCATTGAGGTTTAGCTAATGAGAGGAGTTTGATAATCGAAGCAGCATCAGGTTTCGGGTCTTTCCCTCCTGGTAAGGTGGGAGTCACTTCTGCCGTTGCTGAGGGTGGTGCGATGGGGGCGGGCGGATGTATCGGTATGGGTGAAGGTGCTTTCTCCCCTTCTGTTTCTTCTGCTTCGTCCTCTCTCCTTCTACTTGAAGACTCCGCGCGTGAAGTCTCCGGATTACCCGTTGATCTTGAGGAGTTACGACGACATTGAGTCAAAGATGGTAACGGTGTCTGCCGTACGGGTCTCAACGAGCAAGCATGGTCGGGGTTGGGTTTAGAGCGAGGCGATGGCGCTCGTCTGCATCCAATCGTTATCGTTGACAAACACCGTAATGATACGGGAGGAAAGCTGCTCGATGACGAAGAAGCTGGCCGTTGTCCAGGGAAGGGAAGTAGCGATGGACGCAAGCTGTGACTTTGGCGCGGCAAGGTCGACATTACGATGGACCTCGCCATCGCTTGTCCCATGCCCGCCATGTCGAGGGAAATGCAGAGTTGGCGACTATACCAAAGCTCTAACGAGCGCGCGAACGGGATCGAGGATCCCAAGATCGGGGCGAGAGATCGAAGATCAGACAAGGAGGACGGGCCGAGACAAATATGTAACGGTACAATCAAGGAATGTGTAGGCGAAAGCAAGTATCATGGGATATGGATATTGTCGGAAACCGACTTTTTGCAACTGCACCTAGACCTGCACCAATGACCCCAACGGCCAAAACGGTAGCGGCCAGCTTCCGAAGGAGTTCCTGTTCAGGCCTAAATGGGATCAACATTTAATGTTCTCGTCTCTGGCCAAAAGTTGACGAACACATGAGCATTTGTTGCGACAATCCAACGAACGCAATGCATCAACCCAGAATCATCGACCGAATACATCTTCATTTCGAACACCTCACAATCCGCATTCCTACACGCAACTTACTCACGGACGAACAGCGATCAAAATGGTCAATTCAAGCTTGAAGAGTAAGCAACGTCACCCCCCTCCCCCTTGATTTGTCAAGATGTTCCGCTGACCATCCCTCATCGTCCTTGTCCAGATGCGATGGCTCGTCGTAACCACAAGGAGCGAGCCCAGCCCCTACATCGAGCCCGACTGGGCCTGCTCGAGAAGCACAAAGACTATGTCCACCGAGCGAGGGACTACAAGTCCAAGCAAGACCGAATCCGAAAGTTGAGGGAAAAAGCTGCTTTCAGGAACAAGGATGAGTTCTACTGGGGCATGGTCAAAGGTCAGACCAAAGACGGTGTAGCCATTGGCGATCGAGGGAATGTAGCGCTGGACACGGATGTTGTCAAGATTCTCAAGAGCCAAGATTTGGGGTATGTCAGAGTACAAATTGCAAAGGACGAGAAAGTAAGTCCAATCATCACCCAGCAATGGCAGCAGCAAGCGCTACGCTGATGGGATTGATGGAATGGCTCGCAGAAAGTCAGCAAGCTCCGGGCAGAGCTAGAAGTGACGGCTCCCATAGCAGGTCCCAGCTCGGGTGTAGATTGGGATGCGGCCTCTGAGCTGGCAGAGGTGGAAAAGCTCGCTGAAATGGGCATTGTGCTCCGCCCGCAAGCGGCCAACGGAAGAAAGGGCAAAGGAAAGGGCAAGGCGCCAGCGGCGGGACATGTGGTCTTCGCTGACGACAGGGAAGAGTGTGAGTGAAACAGTACAGGCAGTATCCATGACTCTCATAAAGGGCGAAGGCTGATATGTATCCTCGCATGGCTACCAGTCAACTCGTATGGGAGAAATACAGGGGAGATAGTTGTTGAGGAGGAGCCGGAGGAGGAAGCGGTAGATCTGGGCTGGGCTGAGCCTGTACAGACTAAGAAGAAGAAGGCGAAGGCTCCTGAGCCTGCGGAGAATGTTGACGAGGAGCAGGTGGCCGAAGAAGCGAGAGTGAGTGCACCTTGGTCATCCCAGATTTGTCTACCGGAGCAGTCATTGCATATCAGTTGATGTATACTGACTGACTTGATGTATCGCTCGTCATAGGAACATCGAATGGAACTCTTAACAAGTCTCTCAGCCTATCTCGGCAGACTGAAACTCCTCCGTCAAGCCGAATCCAGATTACTGACGACAAAAGGGTTGATGGGTAAAGGTGGATCGGCGAAGAAAGTGCGGGAGAGTCAATTCGTGCAGGACGATAGCGCGCCCGAGAATAAGAACGGAGAGAGGACGAGGTTGGAGGGTAAGATGTGGAAGTGGAAGCTGGAGAGGAGACGATGAGTCGGCGCGGCGGTAGGACATTTTATCCTGGAGACGGTCTGGGCTCTGACTGCGAATGGATGTCATCGGACTTGGTCTCCGCGCACTCTGACATGCGCAGACTTGGGACAGCTTTTTTTTGCACTACTGATATAAACTATCTTGTTGTGACTATGCATATGGCGTTCGTGTTGTATAGTTTCATTGCAGATTCGGCGACAGGTATCTGATCAAACCACGTGTTGTCAAAACAATCGCCATGTAGGAATGCCATTGCCGCGTATGCCCAGGTCACGTAAATAGCTATCTCCTCCACATCTAGGTCCACACACGCTATTACACTCAGGTCACAGGCGATGAAAAAACATGTCTTTGACCTTGGATACCTCTGTTCGAAGCGATTCTACACCGAGCTTGTCTGCCATAGGGCTGTGATCAGCTACTTCTTCTCAGCCAGCAGAAGATGCCTCCCAGGAGGAAAGCGCAACAGCGCTCACCGAGTCCCCAGGTGATTGTCACCCCGGCGTCGCCTCAGACGTCCAGCCCAACTGACTCGCCATCTCTATCGACATCGCCTTCGCCATCGCCTTCTCCAGCCCCTTCTCCCTCCCGGGAAAAGACGAGAGACTCGAACTCGCCTGTAGACTTGGCTGAGAAACGAACGAAATCTGCGCCTACGGGTTTGAGATTAAGGCAGCGGGTGAAGGAGAAGGCTGATGAGATTGGGAAGGAGGTGGAGGAGTTCAGCGTCAAGCTCAAGAAGAAGGTGAGTCCGTTGGGCTACAATAATTAGGGAAGGCGTATGAGCTCGCATATAATCGTGTGAGGTATCGAACTCATTGCTTTCGATCTGCTGTCGATTGCCGTGATTGCCAGGACGATGGCCACTACAAGGTGAGTGTCGGCTTGCAGGCCAATCATTCGCAGATCCAATATGCTGACTCCTCGTTCCTCAGCTACTAGGTGGGGACTGATATCTTAATCACCGGCGGAATCATCTCGTCTTACTGATGTCTGTGCAAATTTTTAGCACCGGGCACACCGTTCAACGAGATAGGTGCGTTCCAAACTCTACCAGTACCCTTAGCAAGTGGTTCGGCAGCTGATAAGATCCATCTCACATCTTATGTTGCCTGCTTGTGACATACAATCTCAACGCGACACAGATTTGAGCGAGTCGACCTTCTTCTCCCACCACCATGAGCATAGGCCTAAGAAAGTGACGTGGAAATCATGGCTCTTTGGACGAAAGGTGAGACTTGCCGTGACCTGACATCACACGGTACGAGAACAACCTGTCTACTTAGTACGATGAACCCGCTTGACACATCAGCTGATGCCAAGACGTCTTAGTTCTTCTTCCCAGCGTGAGCTCAGGTCGGAATATGCCCACTGGGCCAGTTTACGGGTCGCTGATGGGATCACAGGGGTGTATTACTAGGCGTCTGTTTAGCCTTATGGGCTACAGATCTGGCTACGTTACCGTAAGCGTTTGTCTTTGTTTCCTCGCCACATAACTGTGCTATCTGGACATGCATGCTAACGAGCTCGTTGTTGGCATGGCTACTACCCGGCTCTGGCATTGTAGAGCCGATATGAAGGATATCTGGACCTCTCTACCTGCGGCTTTGGACCCCAGAGATCTGCTAGCCAATCTGACCATGGTGGAGGGTGAGTTGTCAGAGACTTCATTCCACTACTCTGACTCCGACCACGCGGCTGACAGCTGAACGATCGCATTGGCTTTTCTTCCTTTCTCTAGGTGCACGGAAAGCCCTCGAGAACCGTGACTTCACGGTAGGCGAAGAGTTAGCTCAGCAGTACGGTCTGGAAAAGCATCATCCCATCGTCTTGATACCTGGCATCGTCTCTACCGGCTTGGAGAGCTGGAGTACGGAGAGCGTAGCGAGGCAATTCTTCAGGAAAAGATTATGGGTATGTTTGGACCTCCACTTCGGCTTCATATCCTCCCGCTGTATACAACAGAGACTCGCAATTGGTGCGACAATGAGGACTTCGCTGATCTTACGTCGCAGGGTACTTCGACCATGATCCGAGCTGTCTTGAGTAACAAGTAAGCTCTGAACCGCACTCTCGATGCAGTACGAAGCTCAGACTTCTCTAGGGAGCGCTGGATCCAAGCGCTTTCGATCGATCCAGAGACAGGACTGGATCCACCTGGGTTCAAGATAAGGGCAGCTCAAGGTCTGGATGCAGCGGTAAGTCAGAGACGAATCTGACTTAGTTCAGACTTAGTCGATCGATTGACGGCTGACGTTCTCGATCTTCGTACAGTCTGAGTTCATTCAAGGTTAGCTGGTTCGGCTATTGGTTATTTCTTTAGCTGATATTGGAGCAGGTTATTGGATTTGGCAGAAAATTGTGGAGAACCTAGCTACGATAGGATATGATACCAATTCTATGGATATGGCAGCGTATGACTGGTGAGTCTTGCCATGCCATCCTTCACATTGCTCGGAGTGGTAGCGCTAAGCGAAACATCGTGGACCACCCCTCTAAATCATTACTGCGAAAACCAACAAAGGCGACTGGCTTACTACAACCTTGAAACGCGAGACGCTTACTTCACGAGGCTGAAAACGAAAATCGAGACCATGAGAAGACATAACGGTCACAAAGTAGTCCTTTGCTCACACTCGTGCGTCAGCTCTTCGGTCCCCGGAATAGAGAATGTTGAATTCAGCTGACTTATACTTTGGTAGAATGGGCGGGACAGTGCTTCTGGTGAGTTCGCTATGACTACTAGCGGAGATGCTGTTTTGCTTGCTAATATCGGTCACTCACTTTTGCAGTATTTGTGAGATATTTTCTCAGTCTTAAGTCTCAGGATTGCTTTGACGGGACTGACTGAATGCTTTCAGCCTGAAGTGGGTAGAGTCAGACCCGACCGAGAACGGGTTTGGCGGTGGCGGAGGCGCGGCCTGGGTCGAGGTGAGTGACCATATACAATATGCCTAACTTCGGATCTCTGTATGGATACTCATGCTGACTCATGGACCCGTAGGAAAATGTCGAGTCATGGATCAACATCGCAGGGACCATGTTGGGTGTGTCGAAAGCGATGACAGCATTCCTATCCGGCGAAATGCGAGACACCGTTGAGCTGGTCAGTAGTGCAGCACTTACTATTTAGCGAGGTATGCTTACGACTGTTAATCTTGGCGCACCCCAGCATCCCGCAGGATCATGGGTGCTTGAAAAGGTGAGTTCGCCTGATATCCTGCACAATGTGACCACAAGCTGATCCTCCACAGTTCTTCTCACGGCGAGAAAGAGCCAAGCTGTTCCGCCGATGGCCTGGATCTACATCTATGTGGATGAAGGTGAGCGATCCCGGCATGATTGGACGTGATGCTGCCCGCCTTGACGAGGTGGCGACTAATTTTTCATTGTGAACCAGGGCGGGAATAGGATCTGGGGCGACGAGGATTCCGCACCCGATGATCCGCCAGACGCGACCGATACCCACGGCCGATTCTTCTCGTTCCGACATCCCGATGTGCCCTCGGATGAGACAGCACTCACAAAGCATACTGTTTCGCCCAACATGACGATCAATGAAGCCGGACCTTATGTGCTGACACACACGCCTCCGGCGTTCCAAAGAATGATGGAGCTGAACTACAGCGTTTCGTTCGAGACTGATGAGGAGCAGCTGAAGAAGAACGACAGGGATCATAGGAAGGTACGCTTTGCCTCTCTCAGATCATCGCGAACGTCCTCTAACTCGCCCGGCTTCCGTACAGTCCGGACGCTGAGTACTGATTTGATGTCTTCGAACATCGCAGTGGTCAAACCCCTTGGAAGTCAGGTAAGATGTCCAGTGTCCAGCGAAGCCAAGCGCGCGATAGTGACAATCAGAGACGCGTGGTAGATTACCCGAAGCTCCGTCGTTGAAGATATACTGTCTGTATGGGCATGGCAAGGAAACCGAAGTGAGTGTGGATGTCGAATGAGGGCGGGACGACGTTCTAGCGACATAACTGATGGGATTACCATCAACACCAGAGGTCATACTGGTACATGCAAGGCGAATATGAGCAAGACGATACCCGTTCCGATGCGGAAAACGAGGCGGCATTCGTGAGTGTCAGCGTGCTGATTCGTTCTGCTGGGAGTGGCGGAACGCCCTGCTGTGACCCTTTGTACCTGCCTTGTTGCCCGTGCATCGCAATCATTGCTAATTTTGTTGTCCACTCTTCCAGTGCGACGCCTCGGATCCATCAAACCAGTGCGACAACTCCACGACAGAACGTACCGCACTCGATTTCCCCCTGGCCAGAAAACACTGGATAGACGCAGCGGTCACCGTGAAAGGGTCTTCGCCCGAAGTGAGATCAGGCGTGAAGTTTGGTGATGGGGATGGGACTATCCCTGTTATAAGTCTGGGCAGCATGTGCGTCCATGGTTGGAATGGGACGACTAGGTGGAATCCGGCTGGTATCGAGGTTGTCACGCAGGGTGAGTGCACCTCCTCAGAAAGGAAGGTCATGTTTTGTCTGGGGTCATTCTGGTCGTTCTTTTAGGGAGACGACGCGCTGATAATTGCTTGTCTAATGTTAGAATACAAGCATTCGCCCGAAAGCCTAGACCTGCGAGGAGGCGCGCAAACGTGAGTACCAAGTACACATTGAATGCTTTTTTCTTCATCTGCTGCATCCGGGCGGTTCACAGCTGGGAGACTGACTGTGGTATGCGTATGATAGAGCGGATCACGTCGATATCCTAGGTGCGACTCCTCTCAATGCGGCGATCTTGAAAATTGCTGCTGGCAGAGGCGATCTGGTGACTCAGCAGATCGGCTCTGACATATTTGAGTATGTCAAGAAGATGCAGTGGGATTGATGAAAGTGCGAGTGGAGTGAGGTAGCGATGAAGAGTAGCCTGCATAGAGAGGATGTAGGAGCATGTCAGTCTGAATGAAAATGACTAGAGGGGGATTAGCTATAGCATGGACGAGTTGAGCGTTCCATTTTTGCGAGGAGTGAAAGTCTAAACTCGATCAACTAGATGGGGATTCATTTCGCTACCATGTCTATGGTCGCTTCCCTCTAGGATGGTCAGCTACAGCCAGGTGATAGGTAGCTGCAATCCCAGCTCGGTTCTCCACTTAACCTACTGTATGCATTGAATCGCTATACTACCAAGGTCACTCTCTCCCCTTCTTCGGACGTGGACAACCTCCACCGAGAGATTAGTAGCCAAGCAAGCATTCGGCGGATATTTCCCCGTAGTTTTCGATCTAGATTTACGATCTCAGGCACGGTCATAAGCATGCTACTGTAGATCGAGGTAAAGGGCAGCAACGTGACTCACAGCATCGTCATCACCATCCTCGGAGAGCGGGTACAACAACGTTCAGTTTTGGTATTGAATGCTTCAACTGTTGACTTTGTACTTTGACTCTCCGACATCAACGGATCTCGGCGGACCCGACGACCCGATCTATACATGGCTATCGCACCAAGCAACCATCTCAGGAGCGTATCGACTTGACCGTTGACCGATACTCGCTCAGAGACAAGTAGGATCATCATCACACATTGCCGACTGGACTTTTCTTAATCCAGATCAGTTCAACTCATCCGACATCCGCTATTACCTACCTCCTCGCCGATCATCATCACTGTGACTTCAATATTTAGTTAGAGAGCGGGTAACAGAAAGACAGAAGAACATAAAGACGGAATAATGCGAATCGCTATAGTCGGTACGGGAGTGTCTGGGATCTCGGCGCTCTGGGTGAGTGGGATGCTGTCCTGTTATCTATCTTTCATTTGGGCTACTGGGTGTCCGCTTCACAGCCGCCGCTGTCTGCCGAGTCCCAACTTCGAATCTATCTTGTATTCTCACCGCAAATGCCAGAGATGCATCTGACTGACGGGAATAACCGTGATGACACTACGGCCTTCACGACGTCAAAATGCCATCCGCAGCTCCTCAACGAGTTCTCAGAGCACGAGGTCAATATCTACGAGAAAGATGGTAGACCGGGAGGTCATACAAATACCGTTGAGTTCCAGCGTCAGTTCCTCGTCTCTCTGAGTCATTTTTGCCTTCACATAAGGACTGCCTACCGATTGCCCTGGAGGTATGGCTTGGTTCTTGCTAGTGGGACAAAGTGTACGACACGCTGACTCGTTCGATGGTCAAATCTACCTTACCCCTCTTGGCCGCTTGTCCTCAATAATTGCCGTGGACCGTCCGAACTATCTATCTATTCATCTATAATCTATACCATAATTGGCGGCTGAATTGTCTGATAACCTATCTTCCGCGACGACATCCTTCGCTTGATATCGATCGATCGATCGACTTTCCGACTATATTTGTATGAACAGGAGAGGGCAAGGAGTCATGTCAGGTCGATACGTGAGTACACATCGTCCAACATGTCAAGCACCAAATATCTGCAAGCTGTCACAACTGATTGACTGACTGACTGACTGGACCATTTGATCAATTCGAATAGCGGCTTTGTGAGTCAGCTGCGACCTCTGTTCCCCCTCGACCTGCGACTTAACCCCCAAGGTGGATTTGAGTAGCCACGCCCGAAGGCATAGCATTTTTTCCTTTGACCGCTTTACACGGCATTATCTGGACAGCCGAAGACATCTTCGAGCTGACTTTCACTCTCACTAGATCGTGTGCAACCCCCCAACATACCCCAATTTCCTCCGATTCTTACAACACCTTAAAGTACCCACACTCAAGACAGAGATGACGTTCTCGGTGTCGAGGGATAGAGGCGCGTTCGAATGGGCCGGAGAAGGCTTAGGGGGTGTTTTCTGCCAGTTGACTAATCTGTGAGTACAGTCGTGGCAAGAGTTATACGACCACGTAAGACTTTTGGGGAACTCAAAATATGACAATTCGCTGTATCTTGCGCATGTGAATTATGAGCTGATCCATGCACGTGCGAACGCTCCCCAATATTCCCTTCCATCGTCAGTTTCAACCCCCGGTTATACAGGATGTTATTCGATATCATCCGTTTCAATTTGTTTGCTACTGATCTGCTCGAGCAAGAAGGCAATAAGCAAGGGATAAGTATCGGGCAGTATTTGGAAAGAGAGGGTTACGGCGAAGGTTTTAGGGACGATTACTTGATGGTATGTCATCCTTTCTCGAATGCGCGAATGTGGTCTATCCAGCTGCGGGTTGCTTGATCGCCTTGCGTGGACACTGATAATCTTCGAGAACGCTTGAATGTCTCTTGATCTCATGGTTCCAAGACGACCTGGTATACCCAAGGCTGACCGGCTGGGAATCGTTATAGCCCATGACAGGAGCCATCTGGTCGACTCCCGCAGACCAAGCTGCACTCGACTTCCCGGCATCGACATTGATCAGGTTCTTCCATAATCACCATCTACTACAAATCACTGGTAAACCCAAATGGTTGACGGTAGAAGGTGGATCGTGAGTCGACGTAACATAAAAGGGCTGGGAGCTCTGATCCACGTGATAGTTGATAAGGCTGACCGGTATCACACCCACTTCAGGAAAAAATACCTTGACGCTGTGCTTGATAAACTCCCAAAAGAGAACCTTCATCTCAATACCGAGATTACGGCGATCGAGTCTCACGACGATGGCGTGACTCTGGTGGAGGCGTCGGGCCAGCGACATATTTACGATCATGTCATCTTGGCGTGAGTGAGACTCTTCCTGTCTCTGTGATTGCCAGAGCTAAGCATCGCTTCTCGATTTTCGACAGTACACATTCAGATACGACGCTGAGATTGCTGAAGAATGGTGGCGGTTTGACGAAAGAGGAGGAACAAGCTTTGGGTCCTTGGAAGTGGAGTAAGAATGAGGCTATCTTGCACTGGGACGAGAGGGTGAGCACCCTATACTAACGATACACGATCGGCCGGACAACACAGCTTCGAGGTGACTACGCTGATGCTCATCTATGATCACAGCTGATGCCAGTGAGAAGAAAAGCGTACTCAGGTAAGCTTGCCCGATATGCTAACAGGCGTGCGTGAAGGCGAAGCTGAATCATTTTTTTCTGGTTGGGGGTTAGCTTGGAACTATCTCACAATGACCGAGGGCGAGGAGCAGAAAACTCGGACTTCGGAGTCTGAGGTTGAGACCGTCGCGCTGTGAGTTGCTGCAGCTTCGCGAGCTCAATTGAGTCCAATGCTGAAGGATACTGACACCGGTCGAATTCCCTCATAGCACATACGACATGAACATCCTGCAACATCTTCCAGAATCCAAGCACGGCCTTGTCCTCGTGACGCTCAACCCTCCTTTCCCCATCGACGAGAGCAAAGTCGTCGCTCGATTCTACTACGAACACCCAATGATGACGTCTACCTCTGTATCCGCCCAGACATACCTGCCGCTGATCCAAAATAAGCGGGGGATCTCCTTCGTGGGCGCATGGACGAAATACGGCTTCCACGAAGACGGCTTCGCGTCCTCCATGCGACTCGTCACTCAAGCGCCATTCAACGTGCGCCCTCCCTTCCCATTGAAACCGGCGACTCGGAACCTGCCTCGCGCAGGGCCCGTGCTGCTCCTTGCGAGAACTCTGGTCACCTTGCTCGAAGCTGGTAGGCAGAGAGCCGAACCGCTCTGGTACTGGGTCAGCTGGATCGTTGTTGTAGGCCTGGTATGGCTGGAACAAGTCTGCGCGGCCACAGGTCTGCAGGGAGCTCGGAAGGAAGTGGTCAGGCTAAGAGGAGATTGGGTGAATTCTGGTGAGGGCAGAAGCAGAAGCGATCGCAAGACTAGATAGTTGTCGTTGTCGATGTATCTTGGGCCACCTCGGATGTGGCGTGACTGGCACAGGTAAGAGACCGTGGGACTTGAAACGTAGCATGTAGATACATGGATCTTACAGTTCTCGCACAGGGACTCGGTCTTGTAGAGAATTTCAGTCACACCCACGATGGTGTGACTGTCATGTTATATATTTGCAACTAAGCCTTATTTTCCATCGGAACACACCGTTGGTGAAACGGTATCATGCGTCGTTGCCATCGACGCGGCAAGGGTTCGACTCCCTTACGGTGTAAGATTTTTTGGGGTTTTGGGAAGTTGGTCATCTGGCTCTCTTTTTGGCGCTTTGGCCCGTATAAGTGGGATTGCGGGGTAGATGCACGATGCATGGCACGCCTGTTGCCTTTGATGCTATGTCTACCTTGAGAGTACTGTTCGGAAGGCTGAATGAGTTGGGCACTGGCACTGGCACTGGCATTGATGCAAGTAATTGGAGTGTCATTGACGGCTACATTCAGTACGAGTCAGGTACGCAGTACCTGCTGATCAAACGAAGTGAGTAGGCTGTAGGAAGCCACAAGCTCCTTGAGGGAGGAAGATGAAATTCTGAACGTGGACGTCAACGTGGGCGGCGATGAAAGTGAGGTATGTAGAGATATGCAGTATGTATGTGTCTGTAAATGTATCTATGGATGTAACTCATGCGTAAGCGTGCAGTGACCTTCAATAGTAAAGTCCACAAAGAGGATCCTATCTAATTCTAACTTGACCGTTTCCGATATATTTTATGTGTGTATATGTCCAAATATCACTAGTCAGCCTCATAGCCCGGAAAAGCGCTCCTCGCCAAGTCCATTGTGCAGGTGCACCGAATTGGCACTCGATAAGCACCGATCGCGCATCGATCGATCACACGAGCAAACTTGGTTGAACCGGAGTAGAATTGATCCAGATCAGATCAACGCGGAGAGCATGAATCCGATCATAGCAGCTGCGACCAAGCTCGAGCTAGAACCGAAGACGCCCGCACCGGCGCAGAAACCGAAATCGAGACCAAGGCTGGGAACGAATTTGGTGCGAGCGCCATTACTAGCTGTTCCGCCGCTCTGCGAAGCTACAGCAGACGAGTTCGTCGAAGTATCCGTCGCGTTGCCACCGGAACCAGAAGTCGATGTCGATGTCGATGTTGAATTGGTCGTGGCCGTGCTGTTGCTGCCTCTGACTTCTGCAAAGTTCTTCCGGGTGACTGTGGAGATGTCGATATTGGTGTATGGGTTGGCGTAACTTGGGAAATAAGGCATGTTTTGATCTCCTTGGATAGGGTTGGAGAGGTCCAAGCAGCTTGAAGTGGCGTTGGGGTTGAACGGCCATCTGCATCAGGAAATAAGGAGACAATCAATCAGCTTTAGTTCGCACTCTTTCCCTCATTTTGAGGGAGTGAAAAACTTTCTGTTAGGTAGGTAACTCCAATCGATGAGGGGAGATGACAGACTTTGAAAAGGAAGGGAAGTCACGCAGACTTTAAGAAACGAGCTAACTCACACTTTTTCCGTAGGGTCTTCCGGGATCCAGTTCTGAGCTGCGGACTGAGTCCAGCTCCACGGACCGGCACTACGTCAAGAATGACGATACATAGTATTCCAAACCGGTCATCAGCGAGGCGCGCCATTATTCACCCATGCGTGCGTAAACACCCTGCGCCCACTCACAGCTCATGGTGGACAGACCAGAAGATCCACCCGGCACCAAGCTCGTACACATTCTGCTGCACCTCCCAGAACTGCCTCATAAACAGGTTGGCCTCGTACGACGATGTGATGTTAGAGATGACCTGGTCGAGGGTCAAACCAAAGCATGATTGGTAGTCGACGCAGTAGGTGTTTGTGCCACTAAGGAAGGAAGGTAAGAACGTAAACCTGTGCGTCAGCGAATATTATCCAACAGGCAAAGCGAAAAGGAGAACAAGCTCACAGTGCGAACTCGCCGATGATCTATCGCAGAGAACAATGCTGTCAGTCACAGAGATTCACTTGCTTATCCAATGTCTACCTGGCATATGCATGCACTCACAACGGGGAAATGCTTCTGTGCCTCTTGGAGTTCGGCTGACCAGCCACAGATGGTGTCGAGGTGCTCCTGATATGATTTCTGGTCCGCGCCACCGAACGCATCGTAGATGTCTGATCAAACGGCACGCGAGAAGATCAGTTGACGATTGAGGCACGTAGCTTTCCAGTCGAAAGCGGACTGGAAAGCGACAGAGACCCAACGCTGCACGATCCGGGGACTCACGAGTATCGAGAGCATAGTTGGTCCAGTTCTGACCAAGCGTAGGTTCATTCCAGAAGTACTGCCAATTGCTTGGAGGCTGGAAGGCATCGTGGATGACTACCATGACTTCGTTGGCGCCCTCGATGATGTGTTCATTGGCTCGGACGACCTGGTAGCCTTTGACATAGTAGTCTGCCAAGACGTAGAAGTCCATTCCGTTGGGGTTGTACTCGAGGATGTAGGGCTGGGCAAAAGGTAGCAGATTTCGATACAATCAGTCAGTATTCGTCAGATAAGTCACGAAAAGTCCAAGTCATGGCGAACTCACCTCGTTAGTCAGTTCGATACTGTTATATCGACCGATTCGATCGTTAGCGGAACCCTTTTGAACTCTTAACCGCACTGGGACAAGGGCATTACTCGCACTCACGACTTGACGACGCCGTCGAACTTATCCTGCGTGACAAACTTTGTCATGTTTGCCAACGCGTCCATCGCTCGATCCAGATTTGTCGAGTTTGCTTGGAACTCGATAGGTCCTTTGTACCCTTGGTTGTCTTGGCCGTTCTGACCGCCTGGAAGGCCGTGAAGGTCTACCATCACGTCTAGGCCGTACCAGCTGGACCAGTTCAGTGCTCGCTCGAGGTATGGTAGTTGGCCTTGAATGTACCTGTCCATGTGCAGAATCCGGCCGCCATCAGTATCATCGCTATGGGTACCGTCACAATGTGGCGTTTGAACTGCTCGGTTCATGACGGTCGAATCCTTGTGCCAAGAGCAAGTAAGATCCCCTCATACTCACGGCTCGAACTCCTCCGGGTCAGTCCATGACCAATATCCCATCGGTATTCTGACAGTGTTGAGCGAATAGTTGGCGAATCGCTTGAAATCGTCTTCGGTGATATACGAGTCCCAGTGCTTCTCGAGACGGGTCAAGCATCCGTCTTCACCGAGAACAGAGCAGTACGTCCACTGAGTGGTGAGGGTGAGGTGAGCGGGTTGAGGATTAGCTGACCTATTCGATATGTCACGTCCCAGCGTTTGGCCGAAAGATTATCGCATGATTCTCTTTTCGCGCCAAACTCACCTCGTCAGTGATGTAGTGATCTTTCACGGCATCTTCCTCGAAGAAAGATGGCATCATCCAGTTCTCCAAAATGAACCATCCTCCCAAATTCACACCTCGGACTTTATCTCCGGCCGTCGAGCCGGCAGGTACACCTCCTGGTTCCGTGTACCATGATTTGAGAGCCAACGCGGGTCGGGTCAGGTAGAGCAGTGATATCAGCACCGCGGAGATCAAGGTGTTTGACCTGATCTCGGGCATATTGAGGGAGAGATGAGATGATTGTTGGGGGCTTATCAGGTCTGAAGTTCACGATGATTCTTAGTTGGGTATGATTGTTGAAGAGGGTGTTGTTTGCGAAAGAGTAGACTGATCAATCAATCGAATGTTCGAGCGAGGCAATTGTTGTAGCGATATTATTCTGATATCAACTGCCAAATCTAGCCGAGATTCGGTAGGTCCAAACAGTCCAAAGAGACAGCAGGCAATGAGCTGGTCGTTACGTTACGTCTTGATCGATTTTATCGAGCAAGTTCGAGCGATTTTGCGAGGCTAGGGTTCAAAGGGCGTCCGTTGTATGCGCTTTGATCGATGACGACGTAAAGTGAGTGCAATGAGCGTGGTTATCCGTGCTAAACGAGAGTGTTTGGAAGAAACGAGTGTGGGTAGCGTAGCGTTATTGTCCTAGTCCGAGTCCAAGCGAGCGTATATCGTATACACACAACGATGAGCGATGCCAAAATTGCAGTAAGATAATGAATGGTTGTTGGAGATGATGGGGATAAGGGTCAATCTAGATTGGACAATACGATAGATCGTCAATCGTCTGCCTGTGTGTCTGTGTGATACTGTATTGTATTGTTTATATGATACGTTGACTTTGCCTCGATCAATTTAAGAATAAACGCACGACAGGTCCAAAGCTAATTCCCTAATTTTCCGGATCAAGGTCGAGGTCGGTGTCGCGTCCTGCGCGTGATGATTGATTGTGCGGCTTCGATATGAACAGAGATACGCTAGAATGATAATGGCACACTGTCGAAAGCAAGGAGAAGAGCTGACTGCATCGAGAGTGGTGTGGCGTGGAGATGGGCATGCATCCTTTCATTTCGTTGATGATGCATTCACTCGACTCGGTGCCAAGCCAGTCGCGACCTTTGTTTACAGTAGCTGCGCTCTGCGCTTGCATTTTCCTGTATTGCCTCGCAGTTGAATAAAACACACACACGTACGTCACGCTGCCGCCGGTCCAGGGCTGCAGGAGCAGAACCCAAAGGAAAGAGGGAAAAGACATCCCAATCATGCTTAAAACCCCTTCTATGTTCACGCGTCGCACATCTCCCTCTCCTGTGCCGTAGACGGTATTCCGGGTTCCTAGCCCTGATCGATCGAAAGGAAACAGCGATTCACGCCTAATAGGCCAGCCCTCCACAATCGTATTTAGGCGAGCGCCGTAGCAGCCGGTGTTACGGAATGTGGCGATATTCACGCGTCGAACCAAGCAAAGCTCGAACGGGATACATTAGATGACAACATGCATTGCATGTCCTGCTCATTATTGTTCGTGTTCTTAGCAGCGATCACCAACTTGGCTAAGACGTCTCAAAAGACGACTGGCACCCAGCATCACCTGCCTTAAGACTTCTCGCCATGTCATCGAGGACAAGGGGGAAACGAGCCGTAGCCGCAGCGGCTCCGGCATACCATGAAGAGCCCATAGCCGAGGCATCCACGTCCGGGTCCCGCTCGCGCGCAAGCAGGAATCGACGAGCTTCCAAACCAGAGCCTGAAGTTGAAGAGTACGACGATCATCAAGATGAAGAAGTGGACGTTGACGTGAACAACGAGCAGGCCGACGCCGTGGAGGAAAATCAGACATTACGCGACGAAGAGGCTTTAGCTCTGGGAGAAGCTGAGGACGATGTGGAAGGTGAAGATATCGACGAGGATTTTGAGGAGTCCACTCCCGGTCGAGCTCGGGGAGGAGGCAGACGACGCGGACGAGGAAGAGGAAGAGGAAGAGGGGGCGCAAGGGGCGGCCGTGGAGGTGCTAGAGGCCGTAGGAAGAGTATGGGCAGAGGGAGACCTGCTGCTCCTGCACAGGACGATGAGGATGATGCTCTGGGCGAGACGGATGCAGAAGGGGAGGTAGAAGAAGAAGGGGATGACGAAGAAGTCAAACCTGTGACTGGTAGGAGAGGTCGTAAGAGTGTTAGCTACAGGGAGATTCCCGTTGAAGCGCCGGAGGCGGAGGGTGACGATGATGCCGAGGAGGACGAAGAGGAAGATGCAGAGGGAGAGCCAGATGACGATGCGGAGGGTGAGTCGAGGAAGTGACGATGCCAAACAAAGCGCTAGTTGGAGCTGAGTGTCGTTGCTGATGATCGTCTCACAGACCTGCAACCTCGCCGCCGACAACCTCCAGTCCGCCTTTCGAGCCAAACATCCAATACAACGCCCCGGCGGCGCAGTCGGCCATCCCTCAGATCC
Source organism: Kwoniella heveanensis BCC8398 (assembly GCA_000507405.3). NCBI lineage: Eukaryota > Fungi > Basidiomycota > Tremellomycetes > Tremellales > Cryptococcaceae > Kwoniella > Kwoniella heveanensis. Next base: position 11,854 of record KV700147.1, on the reverse strand, counting down.
ACAGCAGCTGCTGAGTCGGATGAAGACAAAGACGACACGCCTTATAAGAAAGAAAAGATACCCGGAGGTTCGGGGCGAGGTGGATTCAGTGTCAAGGGAGCTGCCGCTGCCGCTGCTAGAGCGCGATGGGATAAAGTTCGAAGGGAGAAGATCGAGAGAGGAGAGGATCCGGACGAACCGCGTTCTGCTAGGAAGCCTAAGCCTCGTCGGGTTGTCGTGCCGGAGGCCGATCATCTCGAGGGTGAGCCTAGCTTATGCACTTGAGTCGGTTGTGCGAGACGTCGTCCGCTAATGGTTTCTCTCACGATGTATTTGCTTACAGTCGACTCGATGATGACTATCAAAGGCGTCGAGTACAAAGTCGGGGATGACGAGGTGGTGCTACCTGATGATCCGAAGGGAGATACCAAAGTGGATGCAGAGGGACGTCTCCAAGGGGGTGAGTGAATGCGTGTGCCGTTCGAACAAGTAACAGACGGGACCCTTGCTGTGTTTCTTGCTGATCACCTCTCACGGACACTCACCCTTCCAGGCCGAGAATACAAGCTCGTAACTTTCGCTTCAGCGGGTCGACGCAATCCCGAAAAGCTGTACGCCATGACGATCGACGCCGCCCGTGCATGCGGCTTCACCGACTCTCTCGCCTTCCTTCGACGGTATCCCCAGATCCTGAAACTCTCATGCTCGCCCGACGAGAGGGAGCTGCTCATGAATATGGGCCGGATCGCTGGGAATCTGAAGCATCGTCAGGTGACGATGGTGTCTGTGAGGAACGTGTACAAGCTGCTCGGAGCAAAGATAGTCAAGGGTGCGTGGGAAGGGCGTTGCGCTGAACTTATGACACACAGATATCCATTCGTCACCGTTTCTCAAAAGTGACAATGGCATACTGTTTCTGGCAGAGCTGACCGCTTTCGAATGTGGGTCTATACAGACGGTAAATGGGTGACGGACGACTATTACGAAGACGAAGCGATTGCCAAATGTCAAGAAAAGGGGATCGAGCCCGGCACCATCTTCGAAGAGGAGGAGATCATCCCGCAACACACGATCCAAACAACGTCCATGTCCACTCGACAAAGGGGCGAGGCATACGATCCCTCTCGCCCGTCACACAGCAACTTGCACCCATTCTACATGCTCGGTGGGCCGACGACGACCTTTGCGGGCAGCGGAGTGAACCCCTGGACAGAGGCTGGGTACGGGAACAAGCGGCACAAGCTGAGAGCGGGCGGTGCGGACGAGGAAAATTGGCTGTTCAAGCTTGCTGAGGAGGCGAGGGCGATCGATCAGCGCCTGAGAGAATACAGGGAGGAGAGATTGGAAGAGCTCGAAGGAGCGGATGCAAAAGGATGGGTGTATGTGCTGGAGAAGCAAACGGAGGAATTGCCCGCCGACACCGTTGCCGTCATTGGAGGAGGAGGAGGAGGAGGAGTAGAATCGCCAGATCAAGTTGATTCGGGGGCAGGAGGGATACCGAGTTCGTCGAGATTGCATTCGTCGACTTTACCTCCGCCGCTGGATAGGAAGAGAAGTGCTCTGTCGCAAGACGTGACGAGGGAGATGACCCAACTCAGCGGGACCGAGGAACCGATCACGCCCTTACCGACAGATTTCGATAATGACGAAAGTGTGGTGGAGAACGGAGGAGATATCAGTATGGAGTCGGCGGATCAAGTGGAAGGGCGAGACGGTGATTCGCCGTCAGCTAAGAAGCGTAAGAAGGAGGGACCGGAGATCGTCGTTGAGAACGTGGGAGCGGTTAGTAGCAGGTATAATTGGGGGTTGGGCAGTTGGCAGAGGGGGAGCGTCAAGGCTGCATATGAGGTGAGTGAGGTGTTGTTGCTTGTCGCGACGGAAGAGGGTAAGATAGCGAAGAAAGGCTCTGTGGCGATCGGTCGGCTGCCTCGCTCTCCTTTCCTCGGAGCTTGAGACGGCGACCAGCACGCGCGAGGAGGCTACAATGTGGACTGTTAGAAGCTAATACTGAAACTCCCTTTTTTCATATGGTACCTTCCAGCCTCACACGCAGATGCCTCACGTCCCACTCTCCACCCAACCTTCCAGTTCCAAGTGGAGCCGATACTCGCCGTACCCTCTTGTCGGCGTCGGGCTCTTATCATTCGAACCTGCGACGACGGCGTCAAATGGCGATTCAGTACCGACCCAACGACAGCCGCATCGACCGTCTGCATCTTCCGGGACAGCTACAGGCCAGAGGATATTAGGTCTGGCGAGCGTAGAATATGTCTTGGGAACGACGCCGGAGTCGGAGTCGGATTCGGGCTCGGGTCCCCTATCGACGTCTGTAACTCCGCAAGAACATGAAACTGAACATGAGAGACGGATGAAGGAGGTGGAAAGTGCTTTGCAGTGGGAGAAGGAGAGCAAGAAGCGACGGATTGCAGCGAGAGCTACAGCCACGGCGACGTCGCGGAGAGCAAGTACTGCAGCACCGCCTTTCGCGGATGGCGTCGCAGTTTAGTCGCTCAAGGAAAAGAGTGACAGAAGCGGCATAGTCTCTCGAGCTCCAGCAGTGGGGTCCATGCTTCGGTGGGATCCATGCTTCGATGTTTACGTGATTCTTCGATGACGCCTGGGAAGGAGTAGATATCTGTCTGTCGCCTTATCGTGATCACAAGCATCATTATACCGGTGTCACGTGTGGGGTTCATATCAACCATGGTTGTATGTATAGATACATGATACACATGTGCTGTGAAGCAAGATGACCAGGACTTGGGGCCCAGTCCGCTCTTCAAACAATTGCAGTAACGCCATCTGCGAACATACCCATATGCCTCTTCATTGATCGAACACAGACGATCTACTCTACTCTCCACTCCCATTCAGAGTGCGCGATCCACAATCCACGATCCGCTGTGCGATAAAGACGTTCCCCCTTACAAACCCTTGAAGACAGCCCTCCGTTTCTCTGCAAACGCCCTCAACCCCTCCAACCTATCTTCGCTGCCCAACAGCCCCTCGTACATCCTGCGTTCTAGATCCAACCCCTGGTCGAGGCTGAGGAACGGCGCGGATGTGATGGCTTGTTTGGCAGCGTGGAGGGAGAGCGGGGCGGAGGTCGATATTTGGCGAGAGAGGAGGAGCCCTGCTTCGAATGCTGAACTCGGGGCTGGGGCTGGCTTAGATGGTGCCGAAGGAGCCGGCGAAGGTGGGTGATTATTTCCGTGATCGTGATTGTGATTGTGGGCGTGAGGTGTGGGGCAACAGCTTGCACTTGACGTTGGTTCTTCGGGTGGTGGAGGAGGCGCACGCGCGAGGGAATTGATCAGGCCTATCATGTGCAGATCCACAGAGCGCATGGTATCAAGGACAGCGTCAGCTTAGCAAGTACATTGTATCTCATCTCCCGGCCCAAGTCACGATCAGGCACGACCTTTATGCGTAACCCATCTGAGTGAGCAAGCAAGCAAGCATCTTTTCTGCTGCCTGAGCCTGCGCTCTGCCACCCCTACTCACCAATCCGCTCAGCTTCTGCGCCGTTCACATGCCGCCCGGTATATATCAGCTCTTTGGCCCTGGAGACGCCGATCAGGTGGGTGAGACGCTGCGTGCCGCCTGCGCCGGGTATAATACCGAGCTTCGTCTCGGGGAGTGCGATCTTGGTGTGCTCGCCTGATAGTCGAGCAAACGTTTGATATAACGGCGAGAAGAGTCAGATTAGTAATTGCAGTTGCGCGACGCATGTGCATAATCTTTGATCGAGAAGGGACGGATAAGCGATGAATCCAGCGCGAAGGCCCGCGAAGCAGCCTGTTATACCTCGGCGTCGTTTTACGTGAAAGGTTATTTTTTTTACTCACCGCCCACTCTCAGATCACACGCCAAGGCTAATTCAGCCCCTCCTCCAAGCGCATACCCGTCTACCACAGCTATACTAGGCATCTTGATCCCTTCAAGCTCTGCCAACATGTTCCGTAGCGAGTCGAGGAAGTCTGATACTTGGGAAGGGGACATGGTTCGGCGCTCGCGGAGGTCTGCGCCAGAGCAGAATAGGCCGGGGGACGAGGAGTGGAGGAGTAGGACTCGGGCGGAGCTGTGTGCGTGAGGAATCGGAAGGAGTAAGCTCATGGGAAGATTAAGTGGAGCAGATGAAGGGAGCGTAGATGACGATGTGATAGGATGCTAGGCTGTTATTCCACCGGCAACTTACGGCGCGGGCATCGAATCAAGCTTGGCCAAGGCTTCTCTCATCTCCTGCAGAGGACAGCAATGAACAAACATTGGTCAGAACTGTCTTCCTCGGTCCATATATCTTAGCCTCGGCCAGCCCAGCTGAGCCAAATATCCCCGAAGATAAGACAGCTCTGCTCCAGACTCACCCCTACCATCCGCACACTAAGCGCATTCTTCGTCTCGGGCCTGTTCAATACGAGACACATAACCCCTCCTAGCTCCTCGCTCATCTTGGCCATGGCAGGGTCGGCGTATGGGTCTATCTGGCTCGTCCCCATCAACGGCCGCAAGTAGGCGTGAGGTTCTGATGTCGAGGATGAGACGATACGTCTCCTTTGGCTGTGTTGAAATAAGCAGTTGGGAGCTGCTGATATGGTACGAGGGGGTTGTGGACAGATCAGGTGTAGGTGTCGGTGCCCGTGCCCGTGCCCGTGCCCATGCCGGCTAGCGGTGAGAGGTACCGCTCGTCGGAGCGGGGCGGCGGAGCTCATTTCGTCGTTCGGCGTGATGCCAACGGGACTTCTGGTGCTCTTGCGTGTCGTCTAGGATGAGAATGAAGAGGAAAGAAGAGAAATGCATCCGTGTCGATCATGTATTGACCTACATTGGCACATGTAAAGGGCATCTATCTCGTGACTGACCTGGACCCCGACAGACATTGCATGGACACGTCCGGTTATCTACTTCCGAGATTGCTGGCACAGCGTAATATATAATGTGTGGGCTTACATAAGGAACATGAAGCGGCAATTAACTTATTTCACGACAATCATCGATTAGTGTAGTGCCACAATTGAATTGGCTTTTCGGGATTTGACGGAGTTTCTCCCCTATTTTCACTGTACACTGTACGATGGCGCTCTCACCGTACGAATCTACCACTCATTGTAGCGAGTCCCATGCCCGACACTGAGCGCTTGTGCTTGTACACCGTACACCGTACACCGTACACTTCGTGGCCACTCTGTACGGTGGGACCTTCTCTCGCACTTACTCTGCTGCTCTGCTCTGCTCTGCTCTCCTGTTGCTCCTCACTCTCACTCCTCTCTGCTGCAGCTGGCTCTCTCTCTCGTACGCTTGCAGCCCTCTCGCGATCGCTCGCCTGTCCTGTCATTTGCACAAAACATATCGACTTGCCTTGACAAAAGGAACCTTAGGCTTGTTCTTAACCTACTTCATACTAACGAATTTGCAGGTTCCATCAAGGTGAGCGGAAGGGCCGTCTGTATCATCAGTACGAAGGAGGGAGGGAAATGCGATGGACGATGAAATGATGCGAGAGTTGAGGACTATGAGCTGATTGTCCTCGTTCTGGCCTATTACAGATGCAAATCTTCGTTAAGACGTATGTGTCACCTCACCTCCCTATTGTCCCCCTCCGTTCCTCCTGCCGATCGCCATCGGAGAAGACCAAGGATCGGTCGTTAGGAAGAGACGGAAGATGGAGAGGAACAGTAGAAAAAATGGAGAACCGGAAAGCGCAAAAAGATGAATCTGACAATCTTTATGTTCCCCCTTCCTCAGCCTCACGGGTAAGACCATCACCCTCGAGGTCGAGTCCTCGGACACCATCGACAACGTCAAGTCCAAGATCCAGGACAAGGAGGGTATCCCCCCTGACCAGCAGCGATTGATCTTCGCCGGAAAGCAGCTCGAGGACGGCCGAACTCTCTCCGACTACAGTGGGTATCGAATCACGATTTGTGTTCTGGTCTGGGTGGGATGGTGACATTGCGATCGTTGTTGAGATGTGGGAAGGAAGGATGTGGGAACGAGGATATGATAATGAGAATCATCGGTGGTCGAGCGCGAGGCAGGAGGGAGCGAAAAGAAAGCGTTGGCCCGCCGGCGAACGACGCATCGAGGTTACCCGGCTTGGTCAGGAACGCGGAGAGGCCATGGCGCGGTTGTATGAGCTGCAAGGAGGGGCATCAGAGACGAAGAGATATCGCGGCGGAGGGTCAGCAGGTTTCGACAAGTGTTCCTCGTGCTAATCCTCGTTCACCCCCCGCAGACATCCAAAAGGAGTCCACCCTCCACCTTGTCCTTCGACTCCGAGGTGGTATCATTGAGCCCTCGCTCAAGGTGCTTGCCAACAAGTACAACGTGGGTATCTTTCGTCATGCGATCTGTGTCCATTTCGACTCGATGAGAGTCCCGAACGGACAACCTCACCTGATTGTTGATCTCGGCCAAGCATATCCTGATTATGTCTTCAACTGTGCTGACTACCTTCCCCATCCATCAGTGTGACAAGCAGATCTGCCGAAAGTGCTACGCCCGACTCCCTCCCCGAGCCACCAACTGCGTGAGTACAGCTATATCCTCGAAACGATCCCCGCTACGACTACGGGAAGGTATATAATGCTGACGTACATCCACGCTCACACCCACAGCGAAAGAGGAAGTGTGGCCACTCTTCCCAGATCCGACCCAAGAAGAAGATCAAGAACTAGTCGGTTTATTGTATCTGTATCTGGCTTCGCATTCGGGTTTGAGTAGGACGGGGCATCGAGGGTGCGTTTAGCGATAAATGGCGCGATGCATCTTTGTTGCTCGATGCGTGGGTCGGTGTGTGCGCCCGCCTGTGATGCTGCTCAGTGATCAGGGCGAGATGTCCCGCAGTGGTATCGTGGCCTCGTGCGGAAGGTCGTGAGATTATCGGTCAGGCCCACGAAGCACGCTCCTCAAAAGTGGGAAGGGCGAAGGTTTATTTTCTCGACTGTATCCAATTGCCTTGACGAGACGTGTGTGGTGTACACATATGAGTTGAGAGTTGAAACGGGGAACGTGTGTGGGTGAGCGTGTGCTTTGCGGCAGTGTCCCGACTCTTGCAGCGGAACAAGCTAGATGAGACAGACACAAACGGACCAGGACAGGACGAATAGATCGAAGTCATACGTCACGATACAGACGGAGAATGGAGGGAGCAAGTCAGTCTTCCCATCCTGTCGATCTTGACTGAACGTACAGTACGACGCGAACAGTACTGGTACAGTAGTTTCTATCATAGCTTGACCTGTCTCTACGAGAGGTAGGCAGGCAAGCCTCGACGAAATGAAGGACGTGCTCGTTCGGAAAGGCGGATCGATGGCATCTTTCGACGCACAAATCGTCTCGCCGCTCGTTTGATGGACACGATGATTGACTTTTACACCAGGCAGACTAGACCGGATTGGATGCCCATGTTTCCATTCCAATCATTCATTCCCGCGTACATACCCTCACCTCGATCTACCTAAACGATACGCTTCTCTTCGTCGGCTCAGTGCCGCTCTTCTCTCGCTCTAGCCTTTTGGGTTTCCACATGTACCCGGGTCCTCATATTTGAATCTTTCGGTGTTCACGCGTCGTCCGTCGATGTCTGGTGTCCGGCAATTAGTTATTCACTTGACGCCAAACTCGACCGTCGACTGCATCAGCTGCAGCGTAGCTCTGTATCGATTGTATGCATCTACATATGAAGAAGGGTAAATTACAAGGAAACATTGGCTTATTTTTAGCTGAGCTAGATCAGGGCCACTGCTGCTGCTGCTGCTGCTACCGCTGATGCCATTGCGCCGCGCCGGTGGTGATACGAGATCTACTCTGCCGAGCAGTGTCGTGCGCGTCTGTCCGTCTGCTCCGCTTTCTGCTTCATTCTCGGCGAGTCAATGCCAGTGATAACTTCAGCGCATTCTTGTCTCACGTATGGAGGAGGTACTGATCGTGACCCCATGCATTGAGGAGTGCTACGGAAGAGTGCATGTCGAATACGATGTCTTAAGAAGCTGATTGAATGTCTTGATGTTGAGGTTCTTCTATCCCATCGATCGATTGCTCGCCTACTTGCCTACTACCTCAAACCACCTCATTGGACTCCAGAGTACACTACCTACCACTCTACTTACGGCCCTTCTCATCTGCCTAGCCTAACGATATCTGATCCGCCGTCTGATCTATCCCATACAACCGAGACGTATCTCTGAGCTTGATTGGACTGTACCATGACACCTGAAGAATACCAGACGATTTATCGCGCCTTTGGCGGAACCGAGCTTTCTCCCAGAGTCGACAATACTCAAGACCAAGGCCTAGCCCAAAGCCCAGCACGAACCCAACAGCCCGCATCCACCCAGACCGATCCGAATACCCATGTCATCCCCCTCCCCCCTGCCACAGAATCAGTACCGACCGCCCGGCCACCACCCCTTGAGCCCTGGGGCTCGACTTCCGCCAGGGTAGATCCAGAGAAGGCTCGAAGAGTGTTCAACGAGGTTGCAGAGCGCCGGATCGGTCAAGGCGAGATCAGCAGGCAGGAGTTGGAGATGTTGCTTGAGACGGGTGATCAGGGGATCAGACATGGCAAGGTGCGTCTGGAGGCTCAGCGGGAAGAGATCTCCTGGAGAATTCGTCGCTTTATGTTAATGCACAGGGAGTAATTGGCCGCCGAGGGATGCCGGATGGTTCATGTGATCCCGGAAATTCTCCTATCTCCCTTTACCGCAACCCTCTCTTGATGCTCCTGCTATCTATTCCCTTTCCCCCTTCAGTCCGAGTCGAATGCATGGCCTTCATCTATACCCCTAATTCGCATACATGCAACCCATCAAACGTCTACCGCTTGTATCGCACTGCTGACTCCCACCCCATCCGACTTCAGATCGCAGGATACACCTCCGCCGCTCTCTCAGCACTCTACCTCTCCACCAAATGGCGGCGCATAGGTACCTTACCCACCGTCCTCGGAATCATGGGCGGAAGCGCACTCGGAGCGGTGGTAGTGGGTCTGGGCAGCTCGGTGTGGAGCTATAAGAAACATTATGCGATGATCAAGGATTGGGATGAAGACACTATCGATCGGTGAGTACACTCTTGTGTCTGATACATGCAGAGTCCCTGCTTTTGCTCGCTAGGCTAGGCGGGGCTAGGCTATTGAGGCAAGCTGACTGGTGACATGGGTCAATACGGTGATCGTCCGCAGCAAATGGCGCATACTGGAGGAGATCAATGCGGAAGCGGGCGAGAGAGCAAAACCGTCATGGCAGCAGAGGCTGCGGAGACCTGAAGCTTGAGGATGATGGCATTCTGGTCAGAAGAAGGAAGGAATGTCATCCGACGGAGCACTTCAACCTCGGGTGTTACGCAGATGCTCCGTGGGCGAATGAACTCCGAGGATTCATATTTCTTGTAAATTGTATGTGATCTGTCCGTATGTCCGTATGTCAAGGACGTGGACGTGGACGGCCATATCACGTGCTCAATTTCCGTTACCACCAATCCGAGCTCTATCTTAGGCTGATCATCGTGACATAGTACATACGAGCACTGATAGAGAAATGGGCGATGATTTTAGTGAATGGATCCTGGGGTTTGATTCAAGAACCTACTGGCTGCCATAGAAACTCTCGGGACTGAGTCTGGCGCTTCAAATCCACATTGTAGCTTGCTCCTCCTTTCTTATGAGAGTCAATCAGTAGCCTGTTACGACCGAACTATAGGGAGACCAGACCTATAGCACAGTGGACGATGATAATGAAGCTAAGACTAGAATGTCCCTCTGGTAGCGGGACAAAGAGTCACGACAGAGGAGTCGCGAAGTGACGCTTATGAGATGTTACGTAAGTATAAGTCATGATACGACTTGGGATAACGTGCTTGACATGTGTCGGGTTGTGACACAAGGCATACATACACTGGCAGTGGGTCCTTTTGCCTGAAGATCGTTCTGTGGCGCATCTTGCATCAGCCATGGCACCATCTTAGACACACTATCGGTAACTTTTAACTGTTTCTTGCACTCAAAAATCACTACAATTGATGTGATGATTTTCTGGCCATTTCTGAAGCCTGCAGAAGTGTTTCCAGCATTAAAAACTCTGAAAAAAAGGCTGCAAAAAGAGAGACGCAGGTGAGACTCGAACTCACGCTCCCGAAGGAACTGCATTTCGAAGGTATTACGTAATTCGAGTGCAGCGCAGTAGCCTCTGTGCCACTGCGTCTTCACCTCTGAGGCTTATTACCAGTCGGCGGCCACATAATATATATATCTGTTTGTTACTTGTCTCGGTCCTGGCAATCATGTCCACTGTGACCCGGGGCTTAATCTCCTGTTCTCTATGTACTAGCTTCTATGCGACTCTACCTCTATGTCCTTGATTCATAGCAAGCGCGGACTACGGGTTGTATATATAGTGGTGAAAACAGACAGGGCTGTCCTTTGATCTTCCAGTATTCTCCACGCCCTCAATTCATCGCATGACGTATATCACAGCCGGCGCCTTGAGAGCTGATGCGTTGTAACGAAACCGAGCGACTATTCGCTCACCAGAAAAAGGAACGAAGTGGCGAGAACAAACAGAAGCTCTGGCAGCCTTTCAAACTTGAGAAGGTTCACCTGAGCAAGGTTCCCACCGGCGACCCGTGACCACCCACAAGCACTTCTTACCATTCCGACAGATCAACGGTGTTAAGGTTCTTGAAGCAGAAAGATTGGTGCCAGGAACATTACAATGAAGAACGTCAGACCCGCGACTTTAGCGAGTTTGTATGTTGCTTACTCATTTCTGCCAAAGTATCGGTTGACCTAGACGACCTGTTGTAGTCACCTGCGCGATCCCGCTGCTTAACGGTGTTCCCTGCGGCGCCGACATGTGAGTACGGCCACGTTGCAACAAGAAATGTGTTTGTATTCCGATTCTTTAGTACAGGAGGCGAGGATACTACTTCGCACACATGTACGACAACCACCTGCGAACCTTCGAGGAACCCTTTCGGTATATGGTCGATCGAGCTGCAACTGATTGGAAGACAGTCAACGCGCACGAAAGGATAGAGATAAGGTGGCTGCGAAGGAAGAAGATCCGAGCATCAACTTCGACGCTTTGCCTATGCTGCCGCTGGGGTACGATACACAATCGTCTCAAAAGTCCAAAGAGCTCAGTCAATCGCTCAGGAGACTCAGAGCGATGCTAAGTCTCGGCTTCGCATCGGAATTCCCAAATGCGCTAAACGGCCCCCTGTTTCCTCCCCTTGAGTCCGTTCAAAACGATACTCAACGATATCTCTCGCGAGGGCTGAATGCACTATCAAGCCGAATCAGCCAAGAAATGTACCATGACACCCCCCGATGAAGCTTGTCTTATCAGCTTCTCGACCAAGCGTCGAAAGAAGAACATTCAACAGGAGAAGATGACGAGTGGAAAAACGAAAGTGGTGGAGAAGATGAGTCCGGTGAGGATGAAGAAGGGACAAGTGAGGACTACGGACATGAATCCGATGACGGTGGAGAGGTCAGCGATGGCTCGGATGTAAGATACGAAGATCAATTAGATGACTCAGACTGCGATAGCGAGTAAGGAGCAAGCTAGCGGGGATGGTTTGAAGCTTTGAACTGTACAGTCATCTCGGAAAAGTTTGGCACACTTTTCGCCACACTGCGTCGCACTCCCCCCCTCTGATGTCATTGGAGCGGTCCCGCTCCCGCTTTTCTCAACCCCATCGAGATTGGATGCATTCTCTTCATCATCAATCGCTTCTTGACATGGGTAGCAAGCCAATTCCTCGAAAAATTCGTGTAGAGCTTGCTGCTGCAGCAAAGGAGAAGAAAGTGGCAGTTGTGGCACGCCAATACAGAGTGTCACGGAAAGCAGTGGAGGCAGCAAAGAAGAGGGAT
>KV700146.1:0-115333 GCA_000507405.3 Kwoniella heveanensis BCC8398 | reverse complement strand
GGGGGGAAGAGAGAGAGATAAGTCCGGTCCGATGCCTATTCGAGCCGCCTATAACCATGAAGACCTCACTAGGTGCGCCAGCGCCCACCGGTCGGATAATTGGTGCTCCTTCTTTCTTCACTCTGAATATCATCACTATATGATGCTTATTCCCACCCCGCCCCGCCCCGCTGCGGATTTACCCAAGTTACCTATGTTACCTATCTGTGACTTGCCATTACTATGCAGATGGATAGGCTGATAGTTGCAGTTGCGGTGATGCTGTTCATTGGCGATCCGATGATGTGATCCGCGGTACGAGCAAGGTTACGAGACATATAGAGCTAAGATTCCATCGCTTAGATAGGACAGGATAGGGTCCGGGACATAATAATATATAATACTTTCATGTTTTTGACCCTTACCTTGTCTGTGTTTGCAGCTGTGCCTTTCTCCTATCGCTCATCCATTCCACTTGCTTCAGCTATGGGTCGTGTCTTCTTGATAATAATCTCATGTCGTAAAAGGCAATACCGATAGTAGATAGTACGCACTTATCCCATACATATACATATCATCTCACTACACGTTCTTGTCGCTCTCACGCTCGCTCGCTCGCTCGCTTGCCTGCCTGGTTTTCCGCTGCCATGATCCTTTAGCTAGATGCTAAATACTCTACTCGTGCCCGGATGTACCGATAATCGCATCAAAGAGAAGAAGAAGGGGCGGGGACTGTACCATATCCCATCATATAATCTGATTTTCCCACCGTCCGCCTCGCCTCGCCTTGCCTTGTCTCATCTCTTGCAATCTCTTGCAATTGATTGTCATCGAGGTTGCCTCCCACAGCGAGTCCATTTCAGATTGCACCGTCTACCTCATCCATTTAGAACATAGTCCATAAAGGATCACTTCCGACACTGAGAGAGATTGACAAATATCATCGGGATGAGCCGACTACCCCCCACAGCCAATGATCATCCCCCAGCGGGTCAGATCTCGACTTTGAGCTTGACAGGCGGGCCGGACGAAGGTATCTGCCAAGTACGGACCGGCGGTAGCGGCGGCGGTGGTGGTGGAGGAGGATTCAACTCGGACGCTTCCTCGTCTTCGTCATCGGCCGGACCATTCTCATCATCGCCCTTCACACCAGCGACTACTCTTACTCCATCGTCGGTTGTCGATATCCCTCTACCACCCAAGCCACAGCCATGGTCGATTACTTCTTCTTCTTCTTCGTTTTCTACATCCCATAGACCTGTCGTGCACTCGAATACTCAGCAGCAGCAGCAGCAGCAGCAGCAGCAGCACCGCCATTTCCATGACCACAGCGAGCCGGTAATACCCAGCACATTCTTGCCCTCGTATTACTCGGAAGTGCGATCCCCTCCGTCCAGCTGCCCATTCCCATCGATTTCCACCAGCTCTGCTCTCGGCCCGACCTCAACAACGACGACACAGGATGAGGAGAGTGAGAACTTTTCGTGGCGATCTTCTTTATGGGATAAGTTGTCCCGCTCTGGACCGAGTGCACATCATCTTCTGGATGGCATCAAGCTCCCTTCGCTCGCGCCTCCTTTCTTGAATCAGAACGGCGGGTCTTCGAAGATCATCATGGGTGGTGCAGTAGGATCTGATTCCGGGACGCCCATGATGGATCTCGCAGGTGCCCGTCATACGGTCTCTACATGGAACGGAGCAGAGGGAGAGGGAGGGAGCAGTGGTGTTGCTGGTGATCCTTCGAACTGGGCTCCAAGGCCGCAAATTGCAACGAGCTCGTCATCACTGTCACAGGCTGGGGGACCAGGACCGAGCACGCTCTCGAACCAACAAGCACGACATGTCCAGCACACAAAGTCCCCTACTCCCAGCGTCCATCACAGATCACTTTCCAACGCATCCGCTTCACCCCATGCCCCTTCCCATCTAGCACCCCCAACACATTCGATATCCGCTTCAGCACCTGGGGCTAGCTCATCCACAACACATCTCTCGCCTCGTTTTCATCCCTATCCACATACAAATACCAATACCAACACAAGCTCGAAGTCCATGACTTCTGCATCCCCTTTACAACAATCCATGGCTCCTCCACCGCATCCTCGCTCAGCGTCCACGTCCAACAGCAACGACACGCCCCCGTCTCAAGGATTCGGTATCAACAACACCAACAACAACAGCAACGGCAACAGCATTAGTAATAGCAACGTGAATCCGGGCAGAGCGTGGTCCGAGCCCACGACGTTTCAAGATCCCGTACCGCAGAGCGCAGGATACCCGGGGATATTGTTTGGAAGTGTTAACCTTCCGGAGGGGTTTAACAGTGTACCGCCGAATGGAGGGAGAGCTGTCGAGGAAGCGAGGTTAGGGCCAGAAGATTACGCGCAGGTGAATGTCGTTCCTCATGAACATCCGCTATCGCCCCTCTCACATTCCAGTATTCGATGATGGTCCGCAGCAAGGTGTATCGCGCCGGACTTGCGATCTTTCTGATATCATGATGAATTGGCTCGCTGACCCACTTTCTCAATGTTTTGCGGATATTTAATCGCTCACCAGGCTTTGGCGATATATAATCACCTCTTATCCTCCCTTCCACATATAGCTCCTAATACCGACCCTGCACCTGACACCTCGGGCCAAGGCCAGACACCTGGGTATCCCTTCGACACGCTCATCTCGCTCGCATCCAACGGACTGAGCCTTCTCACTGGGCAGTCACCTCTCATCTCCCTGGGTCTATCGGATATCATCCCTTCGAACGCCGATGGCATTGGCATCGGCAGTGTCGGTGCCAATGCCGGTATCATCACCGACGGTACACAGGGCAAGGGGAAGAGGCGGAATTCTCATTCTGGCGAGAATGGAGATAGCAATGGTGGCGGACCTGGAGGAGCGATCACCAGTAGTGGTAGTGGTAACTCGTCAGAGAAGAAAGCCATGACGAGATGTTTGGGGTGCGGGGCGACCGAGACGCCTGAATGGAGGAGGGGCCCGATGGGACCTAGGACGCTGTGCAACGCTTGTGTGAGTAGGATGGCGAGGCTGCTGAGGTTTTGTTGTGTCCACTCGTGTGCACCGCATCCTTGCTTGAGAGAGGGAGATATCCTATGGTTCTATGCCTCTGCCAGTTTTCTCTTCCCCCCAAGATATGTGTTCAGCCAGTAAAACTATCGACGCATCAGCTGACCATGCCTGATTGAACTCTCTTTCCTTCCAAATCTAATATCTGATTTATAGGGTCTCGTCCATATGAAACTCCAACGCAAGAAGAAAAAAGCGGAAGAAAAAGCTCGAGCTGCCGCTGCAGCAGCTGCTGGCGGAGAAGCGGGTGGATGATTTGGCTCCCGAGCTGGCTGTCATCGATGATGCATCACACTAGTGAATGGTTGTGTGGCGCTCACATGACTAAGTTACGCGCGAACATGGCGATATGGCGATATGGCGATAATCGACTGCTTACCACCACACCAACACATCATCAGGATTTTCTTGGCCCTGGGCTTGGTTCCACTCCCGGATTCCCAATCGCTTTGCGATCCGAACGGCATATCGCTCAGTACTCGTTCCAGCGCGCAATCAAGCACGACTTCTTTCTCCCCATCGAATCGACCGAAGCGGCGTTCGATTCGAAGCACGACACATGCCAACCCCTGTGAAAGGATCAATGGCTGGGTGGACAACAAGGCGTGTGGGGGATAGCGGCGGTCCTCCCAGATTCTGTAGGAGTCCACTCGCTCACCTCATCTCACCCGATCAGCCTCTCAAGCAAGGCCCAGCCTTCAAAGCTCAGGCTTGATCGTTACGACACACACTTCGCTGTGTCCCGTTTTCTGTACCGCTATTTGTGCTGCTTTCTCTGGACGGCAGCTGCCTTTATCTGTACTGAACGAGTACTGTCTGTAAGCATACTGGGAGTCAGCGCTCGGATAGTACTGTACGCGTAAAGTCTTGTGCCGCATTCAAGGTGTCTACCAAACCAACCTACAGTAGAGCTGTCCTGTATCACTATCGCAACATATCTCATGTCTCGTGCACTTCACCATCAACGTATCAATATGTAGAAGCACCAACCCTCAATTGGACATGTCACGAGTGTCGAATTCATTCGAGCGCCAGATGAGTGCGAAGTGCGCACTGTACGTTGCAAATCGGGCGACAAATTTATATATGTCTATGTCATATCTGAACGGTGGCAGTACAAGCAATGTACAGTACGTTGTGCAACTCGATCAATTATATGATATCCGAGGTAGAATTATACTTGGTGCTCTGCTCCCATCTATCTACTAGTTATACGTCAATCATTGTCCGATACCAAGCCACGATATCTATCTATGCGGTGTAGTGGCTCAAAAGGCAAGGCTTGGACTGAGTATTCGCAGTCGACTATGCAGTGCTTTCTATTTTCTATTGTATGTCTATCGTACAATTTGTCGTTCTTGGCATGGTGGTGATATGGTAAGACGAGGTTGAGGTCGCGGTGAGATTGGTCGATCGACTATGAGGGGTTCTTGGTGGCGTAAACGGCAAAGAGCCGTTGGAAGTATTTCGCTTCGGGTCGCCCGAGCTGCAGGCGAACGTATGATACAGTAACATATAGACAGTGTAGAAGTGGAAGAGGAAGAAGATGACACTATGTATCAGTGCTCGACTCGGGCATCGTATCGGACAGAGGTCTACTCTGCCCAGCCTTGGTCAACTCACCTCCGCCAGAACCGATTGTAGCAGCTGGTCGATGTCCAGCTTGCTATACCCGTGCTCAACCAGGGAGGGCACCATCGTTTTGAGCGTCGAGGCGACCAGTCTTGAATGCAGTTGGCCTGCTTTTTGGAGGGTATACGAGTCTGGTTTCAGTTATGATGGAGTACAATTTCATGTGCCGTCAGTGATACCCGTATCAGGTGAGAATGGAGAAAGAAGAATGCAAGGTGTCACGAGCCATCTTCACTAATCGGTATTCAACGCTATTTAGATTCTTGCCGCGCTTCTCGTAGCATTGGATGAGGATAGTCGGTGGGGATACGTTGGCTCATCAACGATCGCTGATTTGCCTCTGACGGTCTCACGACGAAAAGAGGCCTTTTCCATACCAACAGGGAGGCGAGCGAACGGAGGAACAACTCACCACCTCTCATATATCCTCCGAGCGGCAAGCCAAGCTGCTGGCAGTAGGGGCTGGACGAGCTGGGGCATCTATCAGCTCTATCACATGCAATGACCAGGGCAAACCCCTGAACTCTTGGCTCAGTCCACTCACAAGACCCCAGAGGCCGCTACCGACGAAACCAGCCTGCTAGCCGTTGAGACGTCGACTGCCAGAAAGACAAGCGATCAGCATCCCTTGATTCGGAAGGCTCAGATGATAGGAGAGTACTCACTGCCCTTCGAAGCGTACGCCTCGCGGACACAGGCGTCCCAAGTTCTCAGACTTGCCGGAAGTTGACTTCCGGCAGCCGAGCGCTACAACGAAATCCACGCCAAAAGTGCTCACGTCAGCTGGGATTTCAAGTGGACAAATGAACAAGCTTGAGATCAGGACCCGGTGTGATCGACGCGTGACTGGGAAGGGAGTAGTTGCGCCTGCTATCCATGCATTGTACTCACGTAGGCTGGTTCGCTCTCCACGATTACCAGCATACCACCCGGACGGAGAACCATGGCTAGCCGCTCGATGAGCTGGCTGTAGCTCGGCATATCAAGGAGAAGTCCCTTGATATGAATGAGATCTGGAATGTTACAACCCGAATTAGTGCGAGCGATACATCTCGTCAGCTTGGTCTCATAGGGAACGATGTCAGTCAACTTGGCGGACGGCTCACCAAACTGATCTCGTCCCCATGGCAACGGCCGCGTTACGTCTAATGACATACCAATATGACGGGCAACGACAGTCATACCAGTGAATTGATGTGTCTGGGTTGGGCTGTTTCATGATTCATGACAGACTTACCGACCGTTGAGAAATCGATGTTGCCGTTCTGTGAAGTTCCGGGACTATGGACTTCCCAGTCGATACTGTGGGAAAAGAAACAGGAAACTCATTGATCAGCGTCGTTTGCTGGCAGCTCGGTTGTGATGATTCGAGCTCACTCTACGCCCAAGACATCGGCGAATGGTTGGGCGTTGGCAATCTCGGTTGCCCAAGTACCTGTTTCAGTTGAAAGGGGTAACAGCGATGATGATGTTGACAAGGGCATGTAATGCGGCGCGGGGCGTGCGGAGCGTGTCGTATCGTGTCGTTTTTCGGAATTCCGAACGCCGAGGACGGGGGTGGATTGATATTTAGAAGGATCGTCGGTCAAATCGTTTCACAATGAGCACAGAAAAGGGATAGATTAATCAAGAAAGAAAATCAGGCACAGATTGCATGGGGATTGGCGGAGTCGAATTGAGCCAGAGATCGATCGTGTTTCGGGGAGGGCGGCGAGATCAGGTAGGATGATGCATCAGCATGACTGGCTTCTGCGCTTCACCTTCAAATAGCCGATGGCATTCAAGCTCACCTGTCCCCTGTGATATGGTGCAACGAGGCGGACGTTAGTAAACGACGATCTGATTGTCAACACAAGCAAACAGACGGCGCGAACACGAGGGCGCCCGATGAGTCTACAAGAGGTTGAGGTTCCGAAAAACCTGGGGATAACAGAGGTTCATTCACCGTTCCGATGTCCAGGACGGCGCTTCTTCTGCCCGTTGAATGCACCTGTGAGAGGTGATTGTGGATCAGGGTCGAATGATATGGCTCGAGTACTAGCGCATGAAGCCTTTGGACGGACTCGAGCCTGTTTGCGGGGTCGTCGGTTGTTGAGACAAAGATTAATGCTCTGTCCATCAGCGCTTGATCTCGCCCCATTGTGTAGGTGGCGGAGGAGAGGCAATTTGAACCGATCACGAAAAAGGGGAAATGGCATAGAACAATCACCCACCGTCCTTGTTCGCTCATCTCTGAATTGCTGCCACATTTGGAACCGAAGAAGGAATCGCCGAGCATTGAAGTTGGAGAGGATGAGGAGGTGGTGGGGCTGATATGAGGAGGCGTGTGATCCGGTGTTGACAAGAAATGGCTGTGACCGTAATGATGGTGGAGATTATGAGAACTTGAGAGATTGAAGAACATGATCCGAAAGAATATGGGGTGTTCAGGATCGAAGAATGGCGATTTAAGTATGTTTCTGATCTGAGCTGATCTGATTAGATCAGGTGAGACCAAACACGAAGTCGAGATCAAGACTGGGATGGGGCTCGCTTCGCAACTCTTGGCATGAACACTGGGCGTGATCAGCGGGTATGGCAGAGATACTGTAGCGACTCAGTCGGCGAGCGTAACGGAGGTGGTTTAGCCGAATCAAGTTCAAGATGATTTCCATCGTTGATCAAAGCTGAGAGGAAAGGGTTGAGGGTGATTGTGATCGTGAGTTTTGATGGGATTGAACGCATAGAAATCAAGAGTCAGCGTTGAGGTCGGCGAGGGCGTACAGTATGATTAATTGAACGGAATGGCCGGAACGAGGGTGATGCGTTTTAATCGATCAATCGAACATCGCACGTTTTCCCCAATCGAGTATGTGTTGTGGATCGGCGGTCGAGCTAGCTAGTTGAAAAGAATCAAAGCGAGCAGAGTCAGCCATACGGCCTGGACTTGATGGTCAGGTGCAATCAAAAAAGGGATCGATTGACCTTATCTAGACGATACTGTATCGATGAGTGAATGGAATAATTGGTGATTCGGATGGGAGGCGAAGAACGGGGCTGACCTACTGCATCGCACTGACTGTGCAAATGACCGTCGTGGCTAAGTGCAGTACAGAGCTGTCTGTTTGAGCAGTATTTCTCTGATGATTTCGACAGTCCGCTCCGATCTGCTGCCTTGAATCAACCAATCTACTGTATTTGTATATCCTGTATCTGATTATTTGTATTCATGTCCACCCGCCACATCCACTACAGCCATATCAAGCAGGGTAATCCAGGGTCATAATCCTGATCTTATTGATCTCATTTTGCCATCCATCATATCGAGCCTCGAAGGGACGGAAGGAGTATCGCCTATCGAGTGAGTGGATGAGATCAGCACAAGGAAATGGACGCGAAAGTCGGTAGGAGACAACGCTTTGCAGAACGACAAGTCGATGCGCCCGCGACATGCCTACTTGTCCCTTGATGGCTTCGGCCCTCGAGGGCCCAACACTCTCGCGGTCTCAGATCCAGAAAGCAAAATCGTCGATACTTAGTTGCTCTACGATTGCTGGCGACATAGGTTCGATGCTCAATGGGGGTTCTAGGCAATCTCCGCTTCATTTCGTTTCGTCCGACCTCCTTTGAGTACTGGAAGTTGTTCCCTGAAACCCCTTCCGCATCAGCATCAAACAACTCCCATCAAAAAGCTAAAACCTAGTTTGAAGACTGAAGATCGAGATTGCGTTGATGCCGATCGGGATCGTGCTCTTTAGAATATCATCAGAATTCGGAATTCGAAGCTGGATGTATATGCTTTCGCGCCCAGCCACTTTCTAGTACCAACACCAGCGCACACGCCGTGAAGTCATGCCCGTACCACTTGATGCCACGCTGAGAAGGCATTCCGCACGCGGGAGTGTGTCCCCACTGCTTACTCTGATCCGATTTGATTCAGATATCTATATCTGCATGGTAGACAGAGCAGTCGTCTCGATGAGTAAAGAAATTACTAACAAACCTGCGG
Source organism: Kwoniella heveanensis BCC8398 (assembly GCA_000507405.3). NCBI lineage: Eukaryota > Fungi > Basidiomycota > Tremellomycetes > Tremellales > Cryptococcaceae > Kwoniella > Kwoniella heveanensis. The sequence continues at coordinate 106,650 of KV700146.1, read as the reverse complement.
AATGTGACCCAGGAAGCCCGACGGGTTTGTGCACGAAGAGCACATCACGGGCGGTGTTGTTCCGAGCCAATTTACGTTACTCATCGACATCAAGATGGATGAGAGATGAGAATGAAACGTTGTGAATCCTTCCCGAGCGGAAGCGAATACCTGTCTGATTGATTAAAGTGGTGAAACGCCGATCGGGGGAAGCGTGATAACGCAGGGTGGGTGGGGTAAGTGGGGGATGGATGTGAATGTTGATGTCGATGTTCGGCTCGGCTAGGCAATGCGCCTTGGCGTTTCACCTACTGTTAGTTTGAGAATGAATGTCAAGGGTGTGATTGGCTTTATATCCGTCTGTGCGCCTATAGCGAAATGATGGATTGACGCTATGGTCGCATGGCATTGCATCGATCTGATCGATCTCCTGCCTAAGTACGTACGCCTTAGGCTTAATGAAATCGGCCTCCCTTTGGTGTACTTCGCTTTCCGCCCTTTCGCCTTCCGTTTCGTCAACCGAGAAGATTGAGGTTCATGAACCTAGAACTCTAATCAATGATCCCGCGATACATTTCGGTTTAGCCTCAGCGCAAAAACGTTTCACCCTGATCAGCCGTCCTTTGACCTCGTATCGTGACCGCATGTCTTGATTGACCAGACGGATTGGTCTACATTGTGGCTTGATGATCGATGACCATCGGCTGGTTGCTTGCCTGGAGATGTATAGTATACCTCAGAGCTTGGAGCCGTAAGACAGTCAAGAGTCTGTTACACAGTAACAATCATCTCTTGTCACACGATCTTAGCCATGGCACGGTAGCACACTGTGACTGTATTCGCCTAGGCCTGAGTCGACGTAAGCAGATCATTCCGCACGACTGATACCGCAAAATCATCCTTGGGGATTGATTCTGATGGTGATTTCTTCTTCTTTCCAGTCTAACTCAACGAGCGGGATTGTTTTTCTTAGAAGCGAGGCGAGCAGCGAGATTTTGCGCCCCGATCTCCCCTCCGATCCGAAACCTTGCTTGCCTGCCGCATGCTCGCTGCCTACCGCCTTTGGCATGTAGCCTGAAGCTCATTGGCTCTGTCATCGGCCAGCACTATCAAGATCACACCTTTAGCGGCTCATGATGACGATCGTTGCTAGTAAGACGAGATATCGATCGGCGCGACAAGTAGCCATGATCTGTCCGTGACGGAGTCTCGAAGTCCGGTGACCACAAAGAGCGAGGGAACGAGGGAGCGAGGGAGCGAGGGATGTGAGATCTTGATTGGGGTGTCCCTACGCCTTTGAGGGCGGTCTTGAATGCTGTTGACTGACGCATCTGCGATACCATCAGTGTCACTCGGTTATCAAGCAGCCAGAGGTCATGTTATAGTGAGGACGTGCGTAACGCTGAAGGGTTAGAGGTACAGTAGGTCACCTTGAAATAGGCGCGCAGAATCATGGGCTGGATATAGATAAACATATTTGATTCCGCTCGTCAACATTCAGGTAAACAGGTTAATAAAACGCGTGGTCTATCCTTCAATGATGAGACGCGAAGCATCAATGTTACAACATGTAGACCGTATCTCATGCGACAGACATTCCTCGCGAACATCTTATAATAATCAAGTGATCATTGAGAGGGGCCTGACTTCACTTTTCGATACTATCACCGCGTGGAGCTTCGTGGCGCTCAGTTTCATGACCTAAACAGCCGCCGGTCGACCGCTGCAACATGTCGGCACGACCCTCATCATCAGCCTCAACTCACAGAGCGCGAACATCCTCGACCCCTGTACCTCGAGCACCTCTCGAGCAGCTCATCTACTCTCTCGTGCCCTCATTAGCTCCCCATAGGTCTCACCGATATTCAGCGGATGTGAGGTCCGGTAGAAGCTCCGTGGCGAGCTCGAGGCCCGTGAGCAGGGCTGATGTGGAGGAGGAAGAGAGGGAAAGAAGGGACAGAGTGAAAGAGTTGGTGGAATGGTGCGAGGAAATCATGGCGAGGTGAGCTTTATCATCATAGGTGCGATTACTGATGATATCTCAAGCTGACTTTGTAATCACGTCATTTATTATGGCTATGAAGCCGCCTTCCGTCGTCAACCCCCCTTTCTGCTTCTACGCTACCCGATGCAGCGAGACGACTATTACTCCAATCCGGTTCCGATCCTGGTTCCTTTCGGTTTGACAGTCGCGCTAGCTCAGTGCAAAGCGCTCGAACAGATGGTAGGGTTAACGAAAGTGGATCAGAAAGGGCATTGCGATTCAACGGGACGTGGAGCAAGCTGGAGAAGGGCGTGAGCCATATTTATTCATCCAGCTGGCAGAGTCCGGATATCCGGCACGAAACTGAAATACTAATCTCGACTGTCTTCGCAGCGACTCTTGTCTTCCCCTTTACCGCACTTGCAATTCCTCTTAGCCTTGTCCGAGTACGATCCATCTAACACTCCTCGACCACCTGTCGCGACCTCGTCTCCGATTCCGTCGAGCAGTCGATCCATGCCCCCTCCTCCAATGCCTAGGATCTTCCCGTCTAATCAACCCAGCTCTTCCCGGATACCACTGAACGAAACTCAAGCTGGAAATGTGCCAACGCTAGAGCTCGACGTGAAGGGAAAGAGCAAAGCAGACGTCCTGAAAGCGTGGAGAACCTCTAAATGTCCGTCAACTTCAGCACTGCATCGTCGTCGTGAGCTATGCTGATATCTTTTCGACCTGATAGCTCAACCTCCCTTCCCACCTCATCTACTCCTGCGTGACTCGCTTTATCTGCTACAAGGTATCGATGGACGATATATTCGCTTCGCCTTAAGTCCTCCGAAGGAGCAGAATCCATACCTGACTGAGAAGGGAAAAGCTGGGGAAGGAGCGGGTTTCCCGTTGGGCAAAGAAGGAACTCCAGCTGTTGTCGACCAGGGAGGCGAGGAAGAAGAGGAGGTAGTGGGAATTGAGATTGTGGTTGATGAATCCAAGGTAATCTGCACAAATACCACGACCCGTCCGTGATTCACATCTCTCGCTAACATTGAATGCACCGGTGTCACAGGACGGATATGTCACAAAACCGACCAGAACACTCCTGATGCAGATCAGCGAACTGGGCATGCTGTATCGACGAGTGACCCATTTCATAAGCACACGTCAAACAACAGACAGAAAAGGCGGCATGACCGAGCAGGTGAGCTAGACACCTATGGAGGACCTACAGCTCGGTGACCTCGTGAGCTCACCAATCGCGCTTGAATTTGTGTCAGAGTCTATGCCATTTCCTGCATCACGAACTGTCAGAATATCATCGGTTGCTCGCGGTCCTAGAATCACAGATGAATATGACATCTACCGACGATGAGGATAAGCCGGCGGAGGGTGCTGGATTGACATTGATGAGATTGGGACTGTGGACAGAAGAAATGAAGTTGAAATTGAAGCAGATGAGCTTGGTAGTAGACGAGGCGAAGAGTGAGCTTCTACTGTACCGACTTTCCGTGACGTGTGTCATAGTGTGACTGACTGGTCTCTCACAGATGCACATGGTGGAGCACTGGTATCAAAGATCCACTCTCACACTAGCCACGGTGACCCGCTGATACGAAGGTTCACGGATCAAATTCTGGAAGAGGTATGTTTTCCGTCATTTAGTGATGTTCTTGTTCACTAAGGGCGAAGCTGAAACTTCCTTATCCAGGTCTCCAAGCCTTTCTTCGCGACTCTACAACGATGGATCTTTTCAGGCGATCTACAAGATCCCTTCAAAGAGTTCTTCGTCCAGCTGAATCCCGAGAATATCTCGCTCCGTGATGGACGCATCTCGCCCGCCGGGGATGTCGGTTTCGAGGGCGGCATCGATGCTGCAGGGGGGCTGGAGGAGGCTCACAAGGTGTGGGAGAAGAAGTATGTTTTCGTGAAGAAGATGGTTCCGGGTTTTGTCAGCGAAGATTTTGGAAAGAAAGTGAGTGTCAAGTTCAGCCTTGTAACAATGTTCAATGGTGAAGATTGCTGACAACATGCGTTTCCTCCCAGATATTCTCAACCGGTCGAAGCTTGAATTTTATCCGGTACAGCTGTGGTGACAGTGATTGGATCGAAACGCAAGCCAAACTGGCCAACGCTGGACGAGGTGAGCTATGTGCTTCAATCCCGGGTGAACAACAGGCATAGCTGACAGTACTCGAAGCCTTAAAGTACAGTGATCTAGCAGGTCTGGAAAGATCGATCGACGACGCTTACTCGATAGCGAGTCAAAGACTGCTCGAGATCTTCTTCGATAAATTCGTGTTGCTCGATCATCTCAGAGCACTCAAGTCGTACCTCATGCTGGGAGCCGGTGACTTCACCGAGCTACTGATGGAAGCCTTAGCGTTAGTCTCGAGAGTGGCAAGGCTTCTCCATTCTTAATGATGCCATTGAAGAGAAAAGAAGCTGACACAGTTTAATCTACGCTGCAGCCCTCGACTATCGAAACCAGCCATCAGCTTGTACCGACATCACTTGACATCTGACCTCGAATCAGCCATCCGAGGCTCGAACGCGCAATTCGACTCTCCCGACATCCTCCGTCGACTCGATGCCCGGATACTGGAGTACTCTCACGGCGAGACGGGTTGGGATTGTTTCGCGCTCGAGTACAAGGTTGAGGCACCCTTGAATGCCGTGCTTGATAGTAGGGCGATGGTGGATTACGATCGTCTGTTCCACCACTTGTGGAGGTTGAAGCGGGTGGAAGTGGCGCTTACGCAAGGGTGGATGAGGGTGACGAGCGGATCGAAGTTGTATGAGCGCATACCAGGTGAGTGTGTGACCTGGCCTTAGTGTACAGCAATAAGATCACGTCTCCTCCCACACATACCGCCCGTGGTTGAGAGGTGCTGTTAGAGGTGCCCATGAGCTGACTCGGTTTTCATCACGATCGCATGGCAGGCTTGAGTAACGACTGGCATCACTGCCGGATAGTACAAGCAGAGATGGTCCATTTCCTCCGACAACTTCAAGCGTTCTACCAGCTTGAAGTGATAGAATGCTCATGGCAAGCCCTGATGGAGTTTGTCAACAAGCGGGAAGGCGATTTGGATGCTCTCATCTCAGCTCATCGAGGATATCTGAGTAGAGTAGTGAAGAAAGTGTTGTTGCTTAGCACGAAGAGGGACAAGGAGGTGAGTCGAGTCGAGCGCGCACACATCGCATGACATAGAGCATAAGCTGCAGAGAGTGCGAAGGCTGACTGCACCTTGATATGATGCTCTCAGGAGATCCTCCTTGATACAGTCCGAGAGGCTTTGGACTACATTCTGCAGTTCAGAGACGCCACGGTGAGCGAGCTTACGGCGTCTTTGAGCATGACCATAGCTGACAATTCTGGGACCCAGGACGACCTCTATGGATGGTCTTTGGCTGAAGCTACGCGACTGGATCGAGAAAGGGATGCTGAGAGGGTGAGTGGGGGAGTTGACCGCACCGGCCATTTCATTCTGGTCCCCCGCCTCATTGTCTCCTTCCCCTTTTGATCGGTATCGATTGCCCCTCCACGCAGATACTTTGGATGGCGTACCGTTGTCTGCAAACCAACAGCTGATATATCTTCCATGCTGTTGTGTCTGATACGTCATCAGGGCCTGTACACTCTCCCCACAACCGATTCACAAGACCTAGCAGCGAATCAGCTCAACGCGATCCGGTCCCGTATAAGAACATGTTCCAATGCCTTCCAAGATCGTATCATCTCCATCTGTCATCTGGCCGGATCACATTCCGACCTGGATGTGAGGTTCTTGGCTATCAGGATAGCGTGGAATGGGCATTATGCGCTGCGTAAATCTCGAGGGACCGCTGGGGCTGGTGGTATCGGTGGTAGTGGTGGTGGTGGTGGACATGGGGGATCGAAATCTACCCGCGACAGAGAAAGGGACAGATGAAGGGGATGAGCAGTCAGTTCGATGGCCAACTATGCAGATAATGTCACACGAGAGTATCGGGGCGACCGCGGGATAGACCTGGAGTCAAGCTAAAATAAATGATGTACGAGTACCGTACTGCACCTGCAGCTGGACAAGGAGGGCTCGCTTTGATCTCTTGGTGCATCCCAGCACATATATCATGTCGCCCGAGAACTTCCGAATCACATTGATCCGCAAGGCGAGCGACCTTTCATATCTGGCCTTGGCTACCATCAAATCCTTGATAAGAGACTTGGACTGAACGACTGAGGCTCCGCCAGAAGTCTGTTGCAAATGCAACAGGTTTTCACAACTGGAAGGACGCCCACGCCCGGCACAGAACAATATTCATCATACATACAATACGCCACCGTGTATATGCGTGCGATCTCGAGATGTTATTCCTGTCCCATCAATTGTACGGTACTAACAGATACGCTGTGTTGCCGAACGCTCTCCTTCCCTTTACAGTCTATTACTGTGCCGACTACCAACTACCCAGTCTACCAAGAGAACAGTTCCTCGAAATACTCGACCGTCCGACCATGCACCTGTCCCTCCCCGTTGCCGTAGATATCACACACAGCTCTCCTCGTATCATCCATCATCTTCGCCGGTCCACAAGCCGACACCGCAAGCTTCTCGCCGCCGACAAGTTGAGAGACAGCTTCGTCCAAGACGTCCTTGATGATAGGTCGGCCGGGGATGATGGTCAGTGCGGATGATTTGGAGGTCTTGATCACGCCGTTGTGCTTGTATGACAAGTCAAGCTCGAGATCACTGCCGCTTCCGCTTGGAGGCTGTTTCTCCATCACTCCGATGGATTTCGGCTCGGGGGATGATTGAGACGACCCGGTCACGGGACCGGAGTCTGAGACCGGGCCTGATGCAGAGTCCGAAGTCTGCGAGGTGCTCTCGCTTTCATCTCCGACGTTGCCGCTGCTACCGTAAGACAGAGTGTTGATCACAGCTTGTGGGGTAGCGCCGTCTTCCCTCGTCACGAACATCTTGATCTTGAGTGCTAGGCCATGGGAAGTCGCGTCCTGGATGAAATCCTTCAGCTCGTGTGCGAGCACGTCGGCTGCGTATGTTCTGTCTTTGACAATCCAAACCAAAGTGATTTCACGCGTGATGGGCTCCGGTACCTGGGCAGCGATCTGACGGAGCTTGTGAAGGTAAGGGAGGGCCGAAGTGATGCCGCTTCCACCAGCGATGAACAGCACTCTGTCGTACATCTCCACGGGGTGAGATGACCCGTAAGGCCCCTCGAGGAGCAGACGCATACTGGTTGATCGTTCCCCCTTACGAAGGATCTTCTTCTGCCATCGCTTAGTGGCGCCACTGAGCGGAGCCACGAGGAAATCGAGCGTAGTGGTGGACCTGTCGTTGACTCGCCAGCTTGCCAGAGTGAACGGATGGTTTTCCCATGGTTTGAGGGAGAAGGGCGTGTAGAGGAAGTAGTATTCTCCGGGTTTGGGGGTGATCTTGAGTGATGTCTCGATGGAAAGTCGGATAAGACCCCTGTCGCTCGCACCACCACCGGTTGAGAGGGTGGCTACGGTGTTCGTGCCGGATCTTGAAAGGGCTCGTCGAGTCAGAATAAGCACTCGGCATACTCGGACGAATCGGTCAAGTGCCTGAGCAGTGGTGAGTAGCCCAAGGGGAAGAGAAGAGCGTTAGCTCCTCGCGCGCTGAGTGATCTCATCTTTCAGGATGGAATGACTCGCGCCACTCACCCAAACAGCCACCGAAGCCCAGATGAAGGGATCGTACTCCCCCTCAAAGATGTAGACGTGGTACCAAAGCATGACCAGCGACGCGAGGGCGAACACGATGTGGAGCAAGAGGAAGATCTCGTAGAACCTTTCTCGGAACGGTCGGACTGAAAGCGGGATCATAAGCGACATGAGGATGGTGGCCTGCATTGCAAAAGCGATCGGAGAGTCAGCGTTGTACTGTATCGTCGGTTCCTCGGACTTCGCAGCGGGACAAGACGGGACGGACGGGACACTCACAACGACACCGGTGACCCAGTATCGCTCTTTCATCTCCTCGGCGAGGTAATCTCTCTCGAGCCATGTGTACGCCCTACAAAACCGTGAACCGTGAACCGTAAACGTCAGTTCAACTGCAAAGAGTGTGCAGGCCAAGTACGAACGTTTATTTTATTTTATTTCACTCACACAGAGTGGATGATCGCTTGCACGACGGTGACTCGAGATACCCATCGATGGAGCAAATTAAGCGAGGCTAGTCAGTCATTCACTCACTCAATCAGTATCTATATCTATAGCATATCTGCCGGGAGGAAGGGCAATAGTCAACGCACTGTACGACCATCCTGTAAGCCACAGGATGACGTCGTTTCGACCGGCAAGGCACCATAGGAGCGGGAGGTTGTAGAATGCCATGATACCGGTTCGGTCGGCGAGATATCGAGCGATTTGAACGTCTTTCTCGCCGTACCAGCTATGCGAGAAGAACGATGTATTGTTCCGACCGGGTTTCTTCCGGTCAGTATCGTCCTTTCATCGGTCTTGGGAAGGCTTGGAGGCGGTGCGGGCGGGAGATCACTTACTACATGTTGTCGTAGAAGATATCGTAGCCTACACAAGTGAAGATGACGTTGAGAGCGACATAGGCGAAAATCTAAGGGAACAGACCATAGCGCCCACGCATATGCATATAGTGACTGGTCAGCCCGCTGTCCACACGAATTCATGCACATGGCAGATACGGGGCAGCCGTATATCACCACATGTGCCACTCACAAAGATGCCCTGGATTCGCGTAGGGACAGATAACCAGCCCCAGCCAGCTGCCTGAGAATGCTTGTACCCGAACATAGCAGGCACCTCGATATGTTTTCTGTACAGAGTGTACCATCGGGACTTCTTGCTGTTGTTCGCTGGGGGGGCAGAAGCGGCTTCGGGGGAGTACCCTTCGGTCGAGGTGGCGTAGCGCTGAACGAAGAGGCCGAAGAGACGGTTCATGCCGCCCACCAAGACGGTAGCGCCTAGTAGGATGTAGACATACCAACCAAAGGCGTGGTGCTGTGAGGGGATAACAGACGTCTCGGTGGTCAGCCAGGGAGTATGATGTGAACTAAGAGGAAGGTAGTACTCGTAAGGGTTGACATACGTTGATCATCTCTTGGGTCCACGCGTTCTGTGAAGTAATGTAGGAGTGGGCCCGATCACTGTCAGCATACTGTACTGTATGCCGGGTTCACGAGCCAACCAAACGATTGTCGGATCCTGTCCGAAGCCTGACTTACTTCAGTCTTGAAACCTGCCATCCAAGAGGCTTGATCGACGAGAATAGTATTGTTGTAAACCACCCCCATATTCGCAATGACATCGACGTCTCTCGTGACGTTGTTTTCGTCCATGGCCGACAACAAAGTCTCCATGGGAGGCAGCTGGACCTCGCCATACTCAGAGCAATACCCACCGATCTTCTCCCAGCCCTTTTGCTGTTGATAAGGCGTACAATAGGTCTTACTGCACAGGGCCAGGGAAGTAGAGAACATGATCGAGGTGCATCGCATACCGTAGTAAGTGAGATTGGCGTCCATGTCGGAGAAGCTCACTTCGCCAACGGCGTCATTGCAGCCTTCGACACAGTTGTTCGGGGGGTTCTTGATGTTGACTGTGAGGCCCTCGGCAAGGGCTCCACCGAGTAATGCGGCGGCGCATAGCAGCAGTGCCGTCAAGCGACGGCTCATGATTGGGTTTTATGGGGAGGAGGATGAGAGGGGAGGTAGGTAGGTACAGTAATCGGGTGCTTATGGTAAGGGGACAAAAAATAATTGGTTGACGGTTTGCGTAGAGAAGTCGGATCGTAGCGGTCTTTGTCTCCCAACCAGTTTGGCTGACTTGCAAATCGTCGATGGGGATGGGGCTGGGGCTGGGAATCGCATACCGACTCGAAACGTAGGTCGGCCTTATATCTCTTTGTCATATTCTCAACCACTCAACCCCGCCTTCGTTCTTCTGGCTCTCATCTCACTCATCTACGAGGGGATGATTTCCCCTCGCCTCGCTCCTATTCGCTAGTTCGACTTTTTGTTCTGTTTCCCTCTCCCTGTGCCTTACTGTTGAGCTTTGTGAAAGTCAACTTCTTCATGCTTCTTCCTCCTCAGTGACCGGGCCCCACTTATTTCTTCTAAGATCTAGTCCCGCGTCCCAGGCCCGATCCAATTGACCTGTCCAATCCCCCTTCGAGGGACACGAATACGTCGCCTCCCAAAGCCCTTGTCCTGTCGATGTTTTTTCTTCCCATGGCTATGGAAAGGTTAGTGCTTTACTGCCGTGTAAGTTACGCTAATCCCACACAGGGTACTTCAGCATATCCGCAGGTCGAACAGAGCGCTGCGTTGATTTCGATCCGATGCGGGTTTCATCCTTCTCCTATCCAGCCAGTCCGCGAGGATCTGTCACCCGCACGGCATGGCATGAGGGTAACCAGTCGCCACCGGACGAGGATGATACGGCAGGGTGCGTCTCCGGTCTTCTGTGAGAAAGAAGTTTCATTCGCATGAAAAAGCAAGGAACTGCTTCTTCTTCTTCGGTTCACCATTCATGTCCCTGTCCTTAGCACTTCGGGCCTGCCTCTCTCTTCCTCGCAGACCACATAGCCCACAGCCGAGGCGGAAGTTGTTTCACGATACTGTAGTATACAGTAGTATCCCATCATCATCGAGGCGGGGCGGGAAGACCATGGGCGTTCTCATTCGCTTAGGCCATAGCCTCCCTTACCATGTCCTTGCGTTGAGGCCTTTTTTGGAGCAAATTGCATGAAGTGCGCTGAGATAACCCCACTAGCCGCGATCTTCAGGCACGACACGCAGGGGTGAAGGGATCAATCATCAACTTGTTCACTTGGTGACGAGCCTGATTCTCCCGTCACCGTTGTTCGTGCTGGTCAGGAACCCTATTCGGCCGATAAGATAGCGTTGTTCCCTTCAGCTATTTTGAGCATCAGCCAAGCCATTCCTTTGAAATCCCTTCCATCCTTCGCATTCCTCCAAGCCATCCTCGTGCGATACCAAAAGGGAAGATCTGGAGAGGCGAGTCTCAGGGATTAGGGAACGGAGTGTAGAGGGGGAGGAAGCTAGTGGCTGAGAGTGACAAGGCTGCAAGGCTGCTCGTAGATATGAAGGGACTCTGTGACGCTCACTCAGACCAAGCAACGCCCTTTCGGCACTCGACAAGGACTATGCAGCAAGTCCACAGTGTCCCTTCTTAATAGATACTGCCTTGGCCAATGAGATCGCGCTGAGGGATACGACAGGCCGTACTGTAGAGGTGCAGTACTGTCAAGAAGCGAACAGCCACAGTGCCAATTTCGACCGAAAAAGAAACCGAAAAAAAAGAAAGAAAAAAAAAATCAAGAGAGATCTAACTGCCATAGAATTCTTTCGTCAGGGTCCAACGTCAGATCTCTTTCATTTCTCCTATGTATTATCTGATTAGCGGACACAAATGCTTCTGCCCTATGACAACAGCCCCTTGCATAACATGAAAAACGGCCTATCAGCATCGGCTCTTCCAGAGGCGGGACGAGGACAAAGAGATCGAAGTATTGGTTCAGCACGTACGCACGCAAGCAAGTTTGGTCGTACCTAGGGCTTATATTTCATACATGGTGTGGGCCGAGAAGTTTCGGTGCCTTAGTCCGGGTAGACAGGTTTGTAGCTAGCTAGCTAGCTAGCTGCTTCCATCGTCGGCCGTAAAGTACAAGGTAGATATATTGATGGAATTGTACGATATGCCGATTACAGTTCCGATCCGCAGTAACGGCACAGATCTGGCTGGTGAAAATCGTTGGTTTGGTGGTAGCACCACGTATTCTGACCGGTCATTGAGCAGCTCGCTGGAGCTGACACCTAGCCGGTCAAGAACTTCATTTGCCCCGGGGATATCCCATCTCACTGAGCAAGCGGTTCTCTCTGCTGTCGAATTGCATAACACTCTGCGACAACGCTCATTGCGTCTCGAGCCCGTTTGTCATCCACTATACAGACATGCAAAGGATGAGACCTCATACGATCTGATACGGCCAAGCCGAGGGAGTAACGACAGCGTGCTATACAACATACTATACCCGCAGGCTCCGATCTTACTCCCAGCAGTCTCTCATGATCATCGCGTCACACCACTCGATCAGATTTGACTGAACCCGCTTGTGCCTTGGCGGGTCCGCGGGAGCATTTGGATATAGGTAAGGGGCTGATCTAGTTTAGTCTAAATCTGTCTCGCGGAGTACAAGTGGGCATGAGCGAGGTGAGTACCGGCCGAAGATGGTTTGCGTCGGCGGAGAAAGCGAGAGAGTGAATTAGTAGCAAGCGAGAGAGAATGAGTTGAAAGCGTACGTATATACCTGCACAGTCCGAATCTCGGGTGAAAAGGCCCGATGTGATCTGATAGGAAGGCAAAAAAGAAAGACTGGCCAAAAGAGATCTCGGATGGACCAGGAGATGTGACAATATGTCGAGAGATCTGTTGTATACAGTAAAATAAAAGTCGACAAACTCGTTTCCTAATTCTTATTCGCTTATCTGATTAGGCCGAAACTGCGAAACTGAGACAAGTACCAAGCAGATACGCGCGTCTAAAGCTCACTTTACGTAAGATCGTTCAGAAGGCTTTGAATCGAACACTATAGATCAATCATATCATCACACGACGCGCGGCGAGCTCCGGAGCGAGCGGAATTGAAGCGGAAAACGATTGGGGGGCCGCCCCATACCACTTACAGCGGTTAACCGAGATATCCAAACTCTCTCTCTCTGCATCCTGACAATTGCTCTTCATCTCACTACTGACTACCATGCCAGGTCCATCACCATCGGCTCACCAGGTACTGGTGTATTCCGGACCAGGCGTCTCCCCTTTGTCCCTCTCACATACAGTTCTAACCCTCTCGCTCCTCCTCTTACCGCATTACACCGTCCAACCAGTGACGCCCGAACTCCTCGCTGATCAGCCATGGGAACCGTCTTGCGCGTTGCTCGTCATTCCTGGTGGTCGAGACCTCCCTTTCGTTGAGGAGCTCACCACAAAGCGAGGCGTGACTAAGCGGATCAGGGAATATGTCGAGTTGGGTGGTAGGTACCTGGGTATCTGTGCCGGAGGGTACTTTGGTACAAACGAAGTGAGATTCGATGTAGGCGGTCCGATGGAGGTTGTGGGGGAGAGAGACCTGGTAGGTTTCATTAGCACTAGAGTCCATTGAACCTAGACTGAGGATCGGTCCTCTTCGCTTTCAGGCCTTCTTTCCCGGTGCGAGCGAGGGGCCCACCTTTGCTGGATTTCAATACGCCTCAGAGTCGGGCTCTCGAGCCGTATCGCTGTTCCTCGAATCGTCCTCCTCATCGTCCCTCAAGCATCAGGTCCTTGATCACCTGTACTACAACGGCGGAGGGCACTTCGTATTACCTTCTCCACTCCCATCGACGGTGCAGGTCCTCGCTCGTTACGCCGAAGCTCCTTCCTCTGCTTCAAGCGCTTCAGGCGACAAGCCAGTCGCCGCAGTTCTCACCAGGAACGGAAAAGGTAGATCATTGCTGTGTGCCATACATCCCGAGTACCCTTTGAACGACCCTCCTGCCCGACTGGCCATCGCAAAGCTCGAGCACGAGCCTGAGAAAGAGGAGATTGAGCGAAGCGAGAGAGCGAGGATCGAATGGGTGGAAGAGCTGCTCGTTCAACTCGGCTTGAGACCGCCAAGCCGGGAACGTAGAGAAGCGGAGAGTAAGAATGTTGGCAAAGTCGACGGAGAGGAAGATCCGGCGCTTTTACTTCACCCTACGCATCCCTCACCTATTTTCGCCCTGTCTCATCCTAATCTGCCTGAACTTGCGACCGAACTGGTGTCAAAAAAGGAATTGGCGGACAAGACGAAGGGGAAGGATCAGTGGTCATTGTTGCGAGATGGTAACGACGAGATCAAGTTTGGTACCGTTGAAGCGATCTCGGGACCTTCGAGGTCCGAGGATGAAGTCAGCAAATGGCTCGCGACGAGACGTCGTGACCAACCTGTTTTTGAGACGCCCACGATAGAAGGCTTGACCCTCGATGGAAGCGGTTCAGCCTCTCCGCCTATACCTCAACCGCCAGATTTCCACTCGCTCACAAAGACCGTCCTGCTCCCCTCTTCGTCCATCCAGTATACTCCTAGATGGACCCCGTTGTTCAACGGGTCTACATACTGGAGCGAATTGGACGTGGCGAGGAAGAGGAGTGGCAGGCGATCGGGTGTACTAAGAAAGGGCGAGGACGGTGAGAAGTGTTCTTTGGGGGATCTGTTGCTGTACGGGGAGACGGTGACCAGTACACAGACAATGCTGGACAGGTGAGCGGGCTTCCCAAGGCGAAAGCACATGATCAGTCCTTTAACCATCCCCACTATCCTTTTTAGGAACCCCTTGCTTCTCACCCATTTGCCTACTCCGCTTGTGTTCCTCGCCTCGTTTCAGCTCTCAGGCAGAGGAAGAGGCTCAAACATCTGGCTATCGCCTCCAGGATGTCTGCAGTTCTCCCTCCTTCTGGATCTGCCGGCATCGTTATCGTCGAAAATGGTCTTCATCCAGTATATCATGGCGCTAGCTGTGTGTGACGCGGTGGATGAAGACGGTCGACTCGGAGTGAGGATCAAGTGGCCCAACGACATATACGCGGAGGTTGAGGGAGTGGGCGGTACTGAAGTCGGTAGTGGACAGAAGGGCAAAGCGAAGATCGGTGGAATTCTCGTGAACACCAACTTTGTCGGAGGGAAATGGCGCATCGTCGTTGGTGGGTCTGTCTCCGCGTAACATAATGTCCAGATGGAGAATTGACGATGGCTGCGCTCCCCTTTAGGTTGCGGTATCAACGTACTGAATGCTCTTCCGACAACATCCCTCAGCCAGCTTCATTCGCTCTTGGCGGCTCGAGTGACCTCGCAGTCTTCTAGCAGACCTCTACCAGCAGCGCCAACGATGGAAGGGACTTTCGCGCGAATCATGGTTGCCTTCGATGCGAAATGGGAGCAGTTCATCGAAGACAAGGGCTTCAAGGGGTTCACGAACGAGTACCATGGGCGATGGCTCCATTCGTGAGTGCAAGTTATACGAGGCATGATCGAGCGTATCATCCCATCGTCGCATTCGCAAGGACACATCTGACTGATCTGTACACCTCGATAACACTTGCAGCGGCCAAGAAGTCACCCTCACTACCACCGAACCTCATACTCGCCTTCGCATCCTCTCAATAACACCCGACCACGGTCTTCTCCGCTGCATCCCTCTTTCTCAACCATCTACAAAACCGTCGTCGGGTCTGACACCACTGTACAATCGATCCGTCGACGGAGGCGAAGATGATCGAATATCACCAGGTGCAGCTCGTCAAGGCTCAGGGGCGACCGGCGGCACGAGCGATTTCGTGGATCTGCAGCCCGATGGGAATAGCTTCGACTTGATGGCGGGCCTTATCAAGCGGAAGGTGTAGTACAGTAGATGATGAACGTTGTATCCGGATCAAGGCGGACATGGATCATGTTGTATCGCACAACGTAGGGTTGACAGAGTATCAATGACCGGATACCGATCAACAGCTTGTCGATCTGGTCAATCACCTTCACACCTGGTTGGAATTTCTAACGTTAACTCCACCTCTCCTTTCCTTCATCCACATTCGCAATCCCTCAAACCGAGCTTAGACACGTCGTCCGCCTCTTTCTCCGCGGGCGATGTCACAGCTATCGGAAGATCAACCTCTACCGTTTCCTGCAGTCACTTGTTTTATGAAACCCGTACAACAAGCCTGTCTGTCTGGTTCGGTTCGCTCCATCCCCCTCGCTCCTGTCATGATCTGGATTCCACACGCGGATGATGGCTGTGACTGGGGTCTATGCAATCAATCTTGATTGGTTTGTACCGTGCGATCAACGACTTTCATTGACGTTGATCTATTCGCACGGACATCGAGGGGGTGAAGTACATGTTTTGTCTCTGTTCTCTCATTACGTCTCCAACACGTGGAAACCGCTGACATTGAATACCGCAAGATGTATGTCATCGAGCGTGAACACACAGACAGACACATGTGAGACTGTCTATGCATCGCTCGTATTCAATCGTTGATATGTATGCATTCTTTCCATCGAGCTATCACACCTTGAATGAACATGTATTCAGTAGATGTCGTTCCTGCGGATGCGACCTCTTGATCACCTTAAATATGTGCTCCCCTTATCGCCCAAGGTAAGGTCATAATAAGTTACTGTATGAACCATGGCTGCCACACTCGAAGTGGTCGCGTCATTCTTTGTCAACTTGTCCATGTCTAAAAAGTTCACTGTCTATACCTTATACTGTCCAGATTCAGCTTGCGATCAAGCTCTTTCTGTTTGTGTTTCGACATTCGAACGCTCCGACAGAAGCAGACAAAGAACACAGTACAAATATAACCCAACCAATCCCACTCCGATTCAACCCAACCAACCAACATCAAATCCAAAACAATCCTAATCCGTATCCGAAAACTCGAAAATCGAAACCAACCCAAGATGTGGACAAGAGGACCCCGCCAACTCACCAACAACGATCGAGCGTCCCCCAACACGCGGTGCCAGAGATGCCTGAAGTTAGGCCATCACACATACCAATGTACCAACCCCCGACCGTATGTTCCTAGGCCGTCCCGTACGAAACAGCTTGCACTGGGCGGGGGCGTCGGCGGGCGGGATAAACCTTCGGTGGAAGTTCCAGAGGAGTTCAAAAGCAGTGCTTCTGGAATGGGTATAGCGGATAAGATATTGAAGGCGAAAGAGGAAGAGAGGAGGCGAGCTGAGGAGAAACGAAAGGAGAAAGAGAGGCAGTCGCGTAAGAGAAGGTGAGCTCTTGCATCTTCCACCAACGATGTCTTGGCCGTTCCGAGGAGGAAATTTGGAGTTCGGAACGCGGAACACGGAACGGAGCTGATATTTGTACGCTATTGATGCTCTAAATGGTATAGATCGCCATCTACATCCAGCAGCTCAGGCTCAGGCTCAGACTCAGATTCCGACTCTGACTCTGACTCATACACATCTTCATCCTCTGGCGACTCGCGATCACCTCCACGAAAGAAACGGCGCTCGCCATCGACGTCTTCTTCCCGTTCTAGGTCCAGTGTCTCTAGTAGCGATAGCAAGAGCAGGAGGTCAGCGTCACCTCGACCTCGAGGAGGACGAGAGAGGCGATACGATTCTGAGTCTGACTCGGAGCCTGGTCCTGAGCGGAGGAGCAGTAGGAAAGCTAGGGATCGGTCACTTTCCAGTGAGAGGGGTAGAGGTAGGAGGGGAGGACGAAGACCGAGTTCTAGCAGTGGGTCAAGGGACAAGGGAGTTTCTGGAGATACGGATGGCGAGCGGGGAAGGAGTCTCAGTAGGAGCAGAAGCAGAAGCAGGTCGTCTTGATTGACCCGCATGCACCGAAGAGGCAAAAGCGAGAGGCCTAAGAACGATAACGATCAATGTAGCTCAGAAGTCAACAGCATAAAACAGCGTTTCAGGTGCAAGTATGATAGCATGTATCATTATCATCATTATGATTATACCCGTCTATCCCTAAAATCGTCATCACGTATGCGATATATATTTATCAAGGTACAACAAAAATATCGATCTCAAATGTCTCTCCCATCACCCCTCGATCGCCTCGCGAATATCTTTCTCTGCGCTCAGTTCGTCGACGTTGCTGGGGTCGTCGCCATCCTCTTCCGCGGTGTCGGCCTCAAGTGGAGTACTAGCACCTGTCGGGACACTATCACCAACACCACCACCGCCAACGGCAACACCGCCGATACCACCATTTTCGCCTTCCGTTTCCCGCGCAACCTTCTCATCTTCCTCGTCATCACTGCTATCATCCGCAGCTGCACTTGTACCTACGTCGACACCGTTCGCGGCGCCAGAACCCGCGCCAGTGCCCGCGCCCACTTCACCAGGTAGAGGCGGCAGCATCTCCTCGTAGAACTTTCTGAGCGCCTCCTTATCGTTACAGAAATCTTCCAGCTCTTGCCTTAGCGCGCGAGCCTCGTCGTTTCTATTTCCGGCCCCCCGTCGAGTGGGAGCAGACACTACCAGCCTATTGTCAGACCACAGGAAGCCTCTCTCCCCTCCCAGACATTGGACAAGGGCAAGTCCCGTCTTGTGGCAGAACTGCGAATAGTCGAATCTGGTTTTTCGGTAGGAATACTCCACGTCGATCGTATCAGGGTATCGATCGGCAGCCTCCACATCAAGCACAAAGCCAAACTTGCGAGTGAGGATACAGTACTCGAAATAGTTGTCCGCCTGGCCGGTGCCATGAGCGATAGTGAGCAGTCTTGTGTGCAGGTCCGGTACGACAGGAGGTGGCAAGGCGAGGGTGATAGGTATTGCGGTACGGTATGCGCACTTGAGAGGCATGTCCACCAGCTGTTCGACGGGTGTCTCCACAAAGCGGAGACCGTATCGCTCTGCTTGCGCGGACAGCTTTTGCCGGAGTTCTTCCAGTAGGGCAGCGGTCACGCCAAGCCAATTCAGCTCAAAGTGGAACCTGTAAAGCAGGGTCAGCAGGAAGCTTTTCACGAAAAAGGTACCTTACTCACGCATTCCTGGCGTTATGCACGACATCCGCATGAAGCATAGCCACCTCTGCGCGATCGCTTTTCTTGTTCGGATCAAGGTCGAGAACCCTCGTTTGGGACATTTTGACCTTGCGCTTGCGCCCGCCCTTACGCTCCTTGGGACCTTCGTACATCTTGGCGAGCAACGCTCTAGCACCCGGAGGTGTCGTTGCAACGCCTAAAGCAGTAGCCACGGCGTTGTTGCTGAATGACGCGGTCAGATTGGCCGCAGAGGACGTCGAAGCGGTGACATTTCCGTCTGCACCGTTCGTGGTCGTACTTGTCGGTCCGCCATTAGCCACTTGGGCAGTCTCATCTTTGCCACTCGGATTGGTCGCGGTCATCGCGGAGCTGGTGGTAGACTTGGACGTTCCGAACCATGACTTGTTCTTCTCCTTCTTCGACGCGGCATTGTATGGTTCTCGAAGTCGGTAGTAAAGATGCCAATAGTCCAAGAAACCATGCGAGTTGGTGACGTGCTCGATCAAACCTTTCTCCAGTAGTGATTCTGCCCATTCAGCCGCCTTCTCACGGGTGACTACATCCTCAAAGGTGTTCTGCAGCCACTCGCAGAATTGTGCTCCGGTAAACGACTGAACATGTTGTCGCGATTCCCACCACCGGGTCCGGATGATAAGGCCATTACCCGGCTGACACATCATTTCGGCGACATTGGCAAGCGTCATGCCCTCCAGATGGTTTCCTTTCCCTTGAGGCTTTTCTTTCCCGCTGATCTGCCTCTCCAGGTCCATCATCAATTCCTCGTCCAGAACACATGTGGAGGGGTCAAAAGTGGTCGTCACGATACGTAGTGGCGCTTGCTGCGTTCCTCCTTGCGATTCAGGGCGTTTCAACAGATATCGGTTTAGAACCTCGATCACTTTCTGAGCACCAAGCCAAAGCAAATCTGTTTGGTTCAGGTGTTCGCCTTGAGGAACGATTCCCGGGAAGTTGACGATTTCCTTGCCAGATGGGATGAGCACGAAACGGGTACGCCAGTATCGCAGCGGGTCCAAGGTGAGTCTCTCGCCGTTGATCAGGTGATCGAGGTGATTATAGTTGACTTTAGTGTTGACGTCCGGGTAGCTGAACGTGGCTGACGCCGGCTGATAGCCTCTCATGCCACTCGGCCATACAAGGCACTTATAGTTGACCGAATCCGTGGAATGGGAAACCTTACGAGTCATCCAGTGAACTATGATTTCCTGTTTCGTCGGGTGGAAGAGGAGTCGGTGGATGTGGTTCGCCCATGACATCCAGATCGCACCTTGACCATTCTTGAGGACTTCAGACGCTCCTCCAGATACGAGCTCGACACCTATATCCGCATCTTTCTCGAGGTGAATAGGCATCGGTCTCGCCAAACCTGGTTCGGAAAGCTCGTGGGGAAGAACTATGACTTGGAAATTTTCTGCGCGCGCGAATATGCATCAGTTGCTACGATACTCTATCCGAAGACATGAGAAGACTTACGAGACAATCTCTGCGACACCATCTCCCGCATCATCGCCAGAGGCAGGTTTGCCTCCGCCGCATCGCCACGTATCAAGAAAGCTCCATCCTCGAGGTAACACTGCACGGTATACGTTCCTGTATTGTACAGCTCATCGCTCTGTTTCTGATTCGGCAAGAAGTCTGTCGTGAGCGGCAGACACGCTGTTGCAACCAAACTCGGCCACTGGACAATGTGCTGTTGCGTCTGCTTTGGTAGCACGAATCTCCACCTCCTCCCACCGGCATCTCGGACCCGCCCGATAGTATCATCGGACGGTTTGCAAGGGTTTATAGTGAAGTGCCGAGATGACTGGACCAGAGCGTTGTTTCTGTTCCGCCATGACAGATCTTCGTGAGATCGGCTCAGAGCTTGTCCTGCTTGAGGTTGACCTTTCGAGTTGCGAAGAGAGCGTGATATTGGATCCTCTTCGACAGCTGTCGATCGCCTTAGACGAGAGGTAGGGTTGCTGGCAATTGGCAAAGGCTGTGTACCCTGAGAGGCATACTTGTCTTTTGATGGTGAGGGAGTAGAAGGAGTGATGATGGCGTCCGGATTTGGCAGCTTCGGATGTTTTGGCGGTCGAGGCGCAGGCTCAGCAGGCGCAGGAGAATTTGATCGATTATTGCCTGTCACTGAAGAAACATCGGTCCTGCCAATTGTCTCCATGGCAGGGGCAGCATAACTGGGTTGCGAACGAGTAGCTAACGAGCCGAAAAGCCAGCTGGCCCCGAAGCGACTGGCAAATGAGCCTTTACTACTCTTCGAGTTGAGTTTCTTGGCCGGAGTCAGTTTCGGTGTCGATGCGCCCGATCCAGCCTGGTCGAGGGAAATGACCGAAGCTCGCGAGGGAGAAGAACCTCTCGTGGGAGGCTGTGAAGACCGAGAGCGCGTCGGTGAATGGTCGTTTGAGAGTGGAGGTAAAGGTGAGGCGGAACGTGTCGTGGCGTTGGGCGACTGACCTCGGCTTGCTGTTAGTAATGGAGAAGCGTTATGGAGGTGTTGGGCGGGAAATGGGGGTCGAGCTGGAGAGTCTGCCCCGATGCCCCTTCTCAAGCTGAGAGAAGAAGGAGCAGGCGACGAGCTCCGAAATTCGGTTCTCTTCTTGCCGATCCCGTTGTCTTCGAGCTCGATCATAGCTTTGATGGGAGAGAGTTTCGATCCTGGACCGAACGCTCCTACTTTAGGTCTTGGGGCGGAGAGCGAGTTCGACCTTTCTTCCTTGATCTTCTCAGCGAGCAGCCTGGCTGACTGATAGCTTGCCGCTGTACTGGCCGGCGCCGATTCTGGTTGGGGCGATGCAGCTTTGGAAGGTATGGGCTGGGTCGGTTCACCAAAGATGGATTGGTCGAATCCGTCTCGTATCGCCTTTCGATCTTCCAATGACAGAGGTCGTCGAGGCATCGGGACATCATCCACGTTGAGATACGGCACGATGACAGTCGTCATGTTGTGGTCGAGTATACCGAGCATTTGAATCTCGTACATCTTGCAACGAGGGATAAAGCGGTCAGGTCGGAAGGGCTTGTCGTGCGTGACAGCATAGAACGAGCAGCTGACCCAGGAAGGGAGCGCTGTGGAAACGAACGGTCAGCAATCGGGACGTAAATGACACGGAATTTCGTACTCACAATAGCAGTCGGCCAGCTCGGTGTCTTTATTTGCAGCCGTGCTTGCGTCGAAGTAGAGTAAGTCTGGCGTGATAGCTCCGCTCTTTGTCCCTGGGTGATTCCCTTCTCCTCCTCCGAATCCCTTAGGGCGATGCGAAACATAGCTGAACAACGGGACACTGTGCAGCGGCATCTTGGTGAGGCATACAAAGTCAACTGCCATACCATGATCCACCATCCTTTCCGTCGTCAGCCGGAGCAAATTCTTGTCGACAGCGAAGTGTCCTGTTCCGGGCGTGATGATCGACATGGACAACCCTGTACGCGATAGATCCCGATCAACGTGGTGCTCGTCGAATGGGTTCAAGGCGAGATTGATGGCTTCGAGAGCATTCCCTTCGCAAGCAAAACTCCATCGTCCGACGATCTTCACCTCATCCCCGTCATATTTCTTCCCTCCGAGCAATTGGAAATGGTAGTCCAGTAAGATCTCCTTCTCGCTCTTTTCCAGCTGCCTCTTGATCTCCGGTAAGGCCTCCGACCAATTGTTCCTTCTTTCCAGATCTATGGCGACCTTGAAAAAGTCTTTGCACCATCTTCCAGAGTAATCCTGTATGAGCGATCCCGACATGTCGTGTCGTTTGAGGTAATCGACATCGTCGTCATCGTAGTATATCCGAGCGAAGTAGATGATCGTCACCACATGCGATGTACCTTTCTCCGCCCAGCGTGAAAACAAGTCGGGGAGGTAGCCTGACCACCGCGGTTCAGCGATTCAGTCATAACTTCTCGAACAAGGAAGATCAGACTTACCATGCACAACTTTCTCGATGTACCTCTCACCATCCTCGTCAAATTCCCAGGTCTCCTGACATAGCTGAATGAAAAGGTACACCTGGGCACTCTTACTTCTGAAAATCGTCTTCGTCTTTGCAGTGACTATCCCACTTGAAAATCGTTTCCCCTTCACTTTGCCAGATCTCGAATCTTTCTCGTCCCGGATGATAAAGTTGACTTCTGCTCTGACCGCCCCTCCAGCTAACGATACTTTTTCCCCAACGTGTAGCGTCATGCCTTCCAGGGACATTCCTAATCGCCACATGTCCGCTCGGCCAAGGTATTGGGAGAAATAGAACTCGACATAGTCCGTATGCGCAGATTCTTTGTCGGTGACCTGCGAATGCTCTTCGTCAGCTAGACATCATCCGTCCATATGCCTAGCCGACTTACCCGTCTTACTTCTACCTCGAGGCGGGATTGAAGGCCAAAGGCTGTAGCCACAGAGTCAGGCACCTGGATTTGGTGTGCATTCGCAGTAGGCACATCCTCTCCTAGCCGGAAAACATATCCATCTCGTCCTCGTCCAGCCTTGACGCCTTTCATAGCAGGCTGCTCTGACCCTTTTTTTTCAGCCCGCCTGTTAGTCTCCCCTTCTGGCTCGTTCACCTTCTTTTTAGGTTGAACGGAGCGACGATGGATCTGACGGATTTCGAGGTAGTCTCCTGGTTTCGCGCCCCATGGTAGAGCGGCATAGTTGATGAGCACTTGCGATGAGGCGATATTGGGTGTCGCCGAAGCGCTGGGCAGAGGGGACGGGTGGACCGAGTTACTGTGATTCGCTGCTGTTGGCTTGTAGGTGTATAAGAGCAATGCGACGCTATCTTTATCTACAAGAGACAAGTCGAGTACACCGCCACCTTCTATGCTGCCCCTTGTCGGCACTGCAGGCGCAGATGGCATAGAAGTCATCATCGCGGCTGGCGGACTGGGCCATGATGAAACCCTATGATGACTAGTGACGGACGACTGCAGTTTCGGTCGCCTGCTGCCGGTACTGGCGCTAAGCTGTTCATGCAGTGCTTGAGCGGCTGCCGACGAAGAAGCAGGAATAGGGTTGGTGGTGATACGAAAGGAAGAGGCGGAGACGTCGATGGCAGGTGGGCCGGGGAAGGTGCTACCTGAAGGTACAGATCCGGTCCCAACTATGGTCGACGAACGAGTCCGCGATTTGGCCGGACGGGGGGAGCTCTGGCGGGCTGACGGAAGACCAGCTGGTATCGATCAGTCAGTGGTAGGGCGGATGAATCAGTCAGCAAACACTGGCAGCCTACTCACGAGGCATGGCGAGGACATTGGGCGGATATATGACCGAGACAAATTCAGTAACGGCTTGAACAGAGCTAAAGCGAGAGATGCCGTATCTTCTGACGAAGGCGTGTGACCTCTATTTGATTCCTCTCTTTCGCTCTCGATCTCGCGAGTGGGATCAGGTAACGAGGCTACGTATGACTAAGAAGGTATATAGCAAGTCAGATCATCGTCGTACGAGGTGACGATGCATGCGTGCATATGACGAAGACCAAGGTCAGAAATGAAGCACTTCCTATTTCCTAATGTCTGGCTGGCTTCGAATGCCGTCGCGCTTCTCTTCTCCATGTTCTCGCGTTCGGCATCTAAGCAGGCGGCGAGATCAGAAAACGGTTGTAATTAGCATTAGATTTCCATATTAGACAGACTAAGACAAGTTTGTAATGAACCCCAAACCTTCCGTAAATTGAATTATTGTGCACTCGAATTCGGTTATCGGCCCATGCCCGAGCTACGAGCTACGATTACTAGAAATGTAAGCAAGTCACTCGTATAGGACGAGAACGTGGTCCCGACAACGGTTAGAATCATTCAATCCAATCTCACGCATCTACGCATCTTCGCATCTATCTCGTGCCTCTCGCCTGAAGTATACCTCATCTGTACATCAGTGCCGTTAAGATACCCGCTGCTGCACCGCCGCCGACGATATGCGCTGAGGTGAAAGGCGCCGCTCATCTCTCTCCTGTTTCTCGCCCACCCATCCCTCCCCCTTGTTACGATGTCTCGGACGCCTCGGCGCACCCCTCCTCCAACGCTTACGCCCATTGCTTCGACATCAACGGCCCATCTAGCTTCTAACTCGAAACATTCAGGAGTGCGGCGCCGGTATGAGCAGGATGTAGCTGCTCAGTCTCCTCCGGCAGCGAGCAGTAGCTCCCATCTGAGACCTCTACGGCGGAAGAGAAGAGATGGGTCAAAAAGGGGTGGAAGGTTACGGTGGAGGAAGGGAGTCGTCACGGAGGCCTTTAGGAAGTTCGGAGAGCATTGCGCGAGGAATCAGGTGAATAAGGCCGTACTTTACTCAGCGTCGCTACCAGTTGTGCTGATGCTGCATGTCAGATCCGAACACTGCTCATTGATTGTCTAGTCATGACAAATCTCTTCTACCCCTCTCTCGCTCTGTACTTGCAGAAGAAGTTCCCGCCATTACATCCGCCTTCTCCGCCGGGACACATGGCTCATCGCATACATATACATGGGCACTCTGGTCCATCCCGAGTAGATGAGAGAGAGCATCCGCTATCATTGCTCAGTACACCGGTGCTTGACAGCTTCTTCCCGTATCCGCCGCCGTTATTACCACGATTAAATTGGGCCGGCTGGTGGGGCAGAGACACCGGGCAGTATGAGCCAGAGGGATGGGGTCTGAGCAGAGCTTTACCTCAGGATGGTCAGGGAGAATGGAACGAGCAGAAAGAGGTTCGAGTTATGAGAGTGGGCTGGGCAGATGTGGAAGATATTCTGGACAGGGACGGGGATGCGGGCGAAAGGTCATGGGAACAACGGGACTACCTGTTATTGCGATTGGTGAGAGACGTAGCGGAAGAGTGGGAGACTCGGTATCGCTCACATGGAGAAAGATGCGTACGGCGGCCCGATAAATCCCAAGCAACTACTATTGCATCGACGGGACCTTGTTATATTCTGAGCCCGGATCAGGACCTTGCCACGGCGGATGTTTCCATAACACCTATACACGACCTCTCTACACAGTCTCATCTACGGAACTCCACCGAATTGAGAGACTCTCCCTTCAACTGGTTGTCGAATGACGGTCACATTTACCATAGCACCGCTGTGCTTTTTCATGTACCTCGAAATATCACGTCTGACTTCGAGAACCGGTGGTGCCAAGCCATGACAGATATTTCTAAACGTGTGGAAGGAGAAGTGTTCATTGAAGCTGAAGGCGCAAGAGCCGGTGGGAGCTGGGATGATCAGACAGGGCAGTGGTACCTCTCGGTGAGTTCGGCTTTGACACGAGCAAATGATAGTGCCTGAACAGATCTTGCCGTCCCAGTACACATCGGACCACCATGACGTAGACGCCCAAACTTCTGCAACTCTCGATGAACCACCTCCTTATCAACCAGAGCCTCTGTCATCATCACCGCCCAAGCTCGTGCTCTTCTTCTATGTCGTCCTGTTCACCACCCTCATTGCTCAGCTGTCCAACGCATCCAAAGTGCATTCTCGATTCGGTCTAGCCTTCACTGGTGTTGTCCAGCTGTGCTGCTCGTCTGTCATGAGTTTCAGCGTCCTCGCTCTACTAGGCTGGAACGGCTGGCTGTCGCATTCAAGCCAAAGCAGTCTACCGACATATGTCCTACCCTTTGTAATAGTAGTGGTAGGCGCGGAGAACATGTCAACCCTGGTAAGTACTGCTGCTTTCGCAATCCCGCACATTGTGTTGCTGACGATTCTTTAGACCAAAGCGATTTTTTCGATACCCTTCAACCACTCGGTGCCTGTCCGAATTGGCTTGGGACTCAGCAAAGTCGGGACCACCATCGCTCTGACTTCGCTTACTGATCTCGCTGTGTTAGGAATCGTGTGGCTCTGTGTGAATCTTCAGCCAATCCGGGAGTTTTGCCTCTTCGCGGCTGTCGTCATTATCACGGACTGGTTCATGCTTCATACATTCTTCCTTACCGTGAGTGTTTTCGCACGCACCTGGGCTGCCAACTACGTTCGCAAGTTCGGTGAGCTAATGCTGTCTTCAGGTTTTGTCCATTGACGCGCAACGACTCGAGCTGGCCGATGTCCTCGCCTCAAACGGTGTCGCTCCCCACTCACCAGTACAACCCAACACGAAGCCCGACGAACACGGTGAAGGCAAACAAGGAGGATTCAGCTGGAGGAGGATGCTGCGAGCGAGAACAACAAAGAGTGGAAGCTTAATCCTGGTGAGTTGGTCGTACGTTGTTCGCAGCAAACCTGAGCTCACGCCTCCAATAGCTACTTATGACTGTCGGACTCCTTTACTGGCTCACCGAGCGCCATCGTATCCCTCTCAACACCACCGCCAGTCTATATGGCTATACGCCACCGCTTCGCGGTAGCTCTACGCCAATCCAACCCTCCCAGCCAACACCATTTTTCACTACCCCACAAGACCTCCTCAAACTCACCCCTGCGGAGTCACTCTGGCGAGCGCTCAACCCGCTCGGATGGCCTTACGCACGAATCTTTGTCCCTCCCGCTTCCATTGTAGTCCTTCCCAAAGCGGGGCACCCTATGCGCCCGGCAGATATCCGAAAGCTGTCCTTGCCAGCTAGCAGGCTGCTCCTCCCCCGGCTAAGACCACTGTTCTACCTATTCAAAGTCGTTGTCCTACCCCAAGCTTTGACGGCAGGGGCATTGTACGCCCTGTTACTCTACCTGTTGAAAGACGCCGACTTGCTTGACGCGCAGAGAGATCGACTAGGTCGTATAGACCAACAGGGCGGCCACGACACCGACTCTTCGCCTGATCACGCTAACCACCCCGTTTCCCTGACAAGAGAGCTCGACGCATACATGCTCCCTTGCTCTCACGAGTCAGACGTGGACGTTGTCGCTTCTAGCTCGGACGGTCTGGTCACCCTCTCAGTCGGAATAGACAACACGCTTTGTCTGTGGAGGTTCAGGGCGCATGAGCCAGGTAGTGGGACGAGGGAGCTCCTGCCGAATACATTGTCCAATCCAGAAGATCCTATCGTGGCGGCTGCTGTGGAAGAGAGCGGTCAACATATCGCAGTTTGCACCGAGAGTGGCATGGTCCAGATCTGGGACATCGAGGCGGAGGGATCAGTCACACCTCTTCTTCCCTTGAAGCGGTCCGAAACTCGATATCCATCCAGAATTACCGCCTTGACATTCGACGAGCCGGACAGCCCCGGGTCATCTGAGGATCCCTTTACAGCCACACCAACCAAATTTATCGTCCCCGAGCAAGACATGACGTCGCCGACGGTACTGGTTGCTAGCAGCGACGGCTCAGTGTTCAATACGAAGACTGGAGAAGTGTTGATACCACCCGAAACATCGGATCGATTTGGTGTTCATACAACTTTCGTACGAACACAGGGACTACTTCAAATCCTGATGACTACCCCAGAGTCTGTACACATCTACCGTAGAACCTCATCCGGCTGGTTACCTACAACACTCACCTCAACATATCCAGAGGATCGAATGACAGCGATTTCATCACCGATCCCTGCGATGTACGGACTGTATGCCATCGGCCATCGCTCAGGCGTAATAGAGTTGATCGACGAAAACATCGGGCCCCTTACAACAATAGCACCGAGCGTGCCCCAACAATCCACGAAGCGAGTCGAGCTGCATCGCCCATCAAGTATGAGATGCCTAGGTTGTGGGACTATCTCCTCTGACGGATATCTTGTCGTCTCATCGACGATATCTCACATTTATATCGACCGAGTAGCCCCTCAGTCACCGACCAGCGTCTTCTGCAAATGTACCCATGCTGTCCGCAGAAGCTCGTCATTGGAAGATCCCGTGTCAGCATCTTCGCCTTCACGGCCGACCTCTTCTCGGTTGTCACAACTGAATACTGGCTTGGTCGTCCCACCTTCAAGCGTGAGAAAACGCTACTCTCCCGGTAGCTCGCCTCGAAAATCCCCTTCGCTCCTGCCGCCTGTATCGAACGGTGAATTCCCGCTCTCTTCCCACGGCGGATCTAGAAGACTTTCAAACCTGCATCGACTAGATGATGACCACTCGGCCAATTCCTCATTCAAAGGCGCATCACCGTTACCCATGGATAGGACATCCATATCTGCATCCAGTTCATCGCCTGCCGGCGAGATGGATGTCTCCCCCTTGGGCGCTATTTCTACGTCTGACGGCGCATGGGCAATCCAAGGAGACGTATTGATCGGTATTCGACGGATAAACGACGGTATCGACGATTCTCAATGGTCGGTATTCACCGTCGACCTCACCGCTCCCTTCAACGGATCAACTCTGGTAGTGGACCCGGTAGGACTGGGCGAATTAGTGGCGACCTCCGCTATGAATGTCGCCGCTCAGGTTCGTGGCCAAAACAGCCAAATCGGACCGACCACAGTATCGATGCGAGACAGGCGGACGGAGCGGATACACAGCTTGAACGGACGCGCATCCTTCCCCGAGCGAGCGGGAGTTGGTTCGTTCTCCGTGCCAACTTTTCAGGGGCTAGGGTATGTCGAGATCAGAGAGTTTGGCAAGTTGGGAAAGAGGGACGTCATCGCTGGATTCGGCAACAAGTTGGGAATATTGCATCTGCCAGAATCATCAAAGACCAAACCGCATCAATCGGGTCGGGACGTCACCAAGCTGACACCGGGAGGCTTGGGCCTCGGCTGCACCACTAGTACGCCCCTCCCCGCTTCGGCCACGAGGGCTGCATCATTCCCGACATCAACGCTGCGCAGACAAGGCGAATTCCCACTTGCACCTCCTCCGTCTAACGTTCTCAGAAGGGAGTCTGTTAAGAAGGACGACTGATAGATGGTATGGTAATCTTACTGCATCTATATCTCTTATAGCACATATCGTCTCGTCGCCTGTCACGAGGAGGCACTAAAATAGATCAAATCAATTGTCGTTTGAATCCTATGTATGTACAGTATGCCTCGATCTCTATGCCTGATTCTCTTCCTTCTGCGAATCATCTTCTTCCTCCTGCGAATCGTCTGCTTCCTGCGAATCGTCTTCTTCCTCCTGCGAATCATCTTCTTCCTCCTGCGAATCGCCCTCTCCTTCCTGCGATTCGAGAATCGCATCGTAAAGCGAATCCATGGCTTTGTCGACGAAATCGCAATATTTCTCCGTTGCCCTGTGGATGTCCTCGTTCGTCTTGATCATCGATATTCTGGGGGTGTCATGTCATGGTCCACCCATTCTAATATCAGCTGACTTGCTGTCTTATGAAGAGCTGTTCCGACGCACTCACATAGCAGCCATTGCGCGCTTGCAGAGGATCTTGTCCTCCTCGTCCATCTCATCGCGCATTGTTCTGACGTATTCGGCGAACTCGTGGAGCGATTTGAGAAGCTCTGAATTCGCCTGGGACATTGCCGGCTCTGCCGATCTTGCTTCCGCGACCATGGCCTTTCCCCGTAGTACGGTAAATATAGGGTGCTCGCCCTTCGGCAATCTTATGGTTGGATTCACACCAATTGCAGTCTGCATATCGTCTTCGGGCAGGGATTCTGGCACCTACAGACAGCAGCGGACAAGCGGAATACTAAGCTAACGGATTGTCGAGCAGGATCGAGGGATCATCTTCGATGATACAAGCACTCACGCCATCGACTGCCCCTCGATCAGTATTGCCACTCCCTCCCTGCTCTGGCATATGGTTGGATCTGGCGACAGATGGCAGATCCTGCAAGCCCGTCCTTGACACTGGCGTGATAATCCATTTAGATCTTTTGGTCATCGATGGCCGAACGCAAGCCGATTCAGGAGAACTTGGGGTGCTAGGGGGCTCGGAAGGTGTGGCAGGTCTTGTTTTCCTTTTTGTCGACTGTGTACCAGCTTCCATGAGCTCTCCGTTCGCCATTGCTTTTTTTTTCAATGGAAGAAGTCACACACCTCGACGACCCCAGACTCTTCTTTTTCTTGCTTGACTTGGACCTCGGTCTTACTCTGTGCGGCCAAGGGTTGAACCTGGTCATGTGAGGAAGAGGAGGAGGATCGTACGGATGGTTTGGACCTGATGTAAGGGCGATAGAAGCGATGTCATATTCTGAACGTCAGCTTCACTCGATGTCTGAGGCGTACAGAACAAGCACGACTGCACCGCACTCACTCTTCCTTGTGAACGGCGGCCTCAGGTTCAGACTCCCCGTGGTCAGCAAACTGGAGACCGTTCTTCATGTCGTCAGCTGGTTGGAGATTGTAGGAAGCAGGCCTCGTGTATGAATCTTGCTTATGGGTGAAACTATCTTTGTGGGTAGTCGCATGAGAGATGAAGATGACGAGAGTTGTGTTGCGTGTCGAGGTGTAGGTGCAGAGTCGAGAGTGCCAAGCACGCACGCATTGCCGCCTGCTTGTTTGCATGTTTGCCTCAATCAACTTCATTTGTCAATCAACCTCAATCAACCATCAATCCACGTCCATCAATGACCTCTTCTCGGACATGTCAGACATGAAGTCCGCACTCGATGCTCCGAACTCCACTCGACACCCTCGTTTCACTGTGAACACGGCGGAGTTAAGGTTAACCAATCCATCAAAACATCAAGATCAGCAATCAGTACATTAGCGCGTTGGAGCGTACTTGCTCACCACTCTGCAGGCAAGTCCGAAGTCCGAAACCGGAAATCAGCTATGCCGCATGGCGTCCCGAAAAGGCTCAACACTCGAAATCTGCCTCGCAGAAGCCGAGTCTGGTCATGTATCGAATGCAATTGTATCCGAGCCGCTGTTACCCTCGGACGACCCTTTGTTGCGCCGACATCTCATGCCTCCTCGTCCTTTTGGACTCGTTGTAGTTCTTTGCGACGTGGACGAGCGTTTGCAGGTTGTTTTCCATGGTTCTATATATATTAACAGATAAGAACCCGGTATCAAGGCCCTATCGTCTAGTGGTTAGGACGCTCGGTTTTGAATTCAGGACAATTCAAGACCGTCCGCGCAACCTGGGTTCGAATCCCAGTAGGACCTTACGTAATATGTTTTTGCACTCTAATCCGCTTTTTGCCCACCCAAATTCTCTTTTTTTGTTCACCCAAATTTTCTTTTTGTACACAACCATGATGCCACTTTCCCACATTCCTCTCCCGCGGCTTTCGGCCTTGGTTCATCAGCAGGACTGCGACTGCGGGTGGCGAAGGCACTGCCTGTTGCCTGTCAGTCGTGTCGCGGCCTCCGCGCGTGTTCACTAATGAGAACCCCGAACCCTGAATTCTTCTGATGGGTATGACGTCGATCCTCTAAAATGCCCAGCCACAGCCATTACACGAGGCAAGGCTTAGGCTTTAGTTAGGGCTAGCTTAGGTTTATACGGTTTATACGAGGTATGACTCAAAACACTGCATTCGGTCATGCACCATGCACGAGGTAATGTATATATATAGAGTGCATGGATGATCCTGGAGAGGTTGTATTTCGTTTCATCCCACGTATCATACACGCCCTATACACAACTTGTTATTCTCACCTAAACCCATCAATCGACGCACACAATGGCTTTCAGTGAGTTCTGAGACCAAGAGCTGCCTCAAGCACATGCGAAACGTTGCAATAGGGCAGTGTTGGCGTTAACGCAAGGAGGCGTCGCATGGTGAAACTGCTGAAGGTTTTGGGTCACTGACACCTGCGTCTGCTGTGCTGTTTCCCAATCAGCCTGCTCCGACATCATCAAGATCGTTCTCGCGATCATCCTGCCCCCTCTCGGTGTCTTCCTTGAGCGAGGATGTAACGCCGACCTCCTGATTAACGTGAGTTTGCCGAGGCTCTCTATCAAATTTACCATGGGAAAGTCCTGTCTGTGCTGGGAGGACGGTTCTTCGTCCAGCGATCATGCTTCGAACCTGGACAATCTGTCATTCACCCTCACTGTCCGAAATATACAGCTGTTGAGGGAAGGAGGGGTGTTGCGTCCCAGGTGTATATTTCGGGCATATGGGGGCGGACAGAGAGGGCCTTCAGAGTCGTTTTCTCAGCGTACAGAGCAGCTGACTTCGAGCTTTTCTCCTCTAGATCCTCTTGACCATTCTCGGTTATATCCCCGGTATCATCCACGCCTTATATATCATCTTGAAGTATTAAGCATCTCCGGCGCGCGCGACGGCGTTCGGAGGTGTCGGAGGGACGACGGAGGTGAGTTTAGGGTGGTGCGGAGTAATACGGTGTCAAAAGTGGCTCAATGCCGCATTCGCCGCTCAAACGATCAACGCGCGCGTCTGTATAGAGACTCGGTGCTGACCGTCCCCCCTTCCCCCCTTCTCTCTCGCGCAGCGACGGAGCGATAACACCTTATAGTACTGACAGAACGATGTAGGTCCGTGGATCGGGAAAGCAGGAGCAGGAGTAGAAGCAACAGGATACATGTAAATATCGATAATAATACCCTCCTATCACCTGATGGGCGTGGCTACGAGCTGTATATTACCCTACTTATGCACGTCACATGTAAGCCTAATCGATAACGTCATTATTGACTTCAGCGAGCGAGGCGGGCCAGTAACACTGAAGACTGACCGCCTGACTCATCGATGAAGGTCTCCCATTACCAACGGGTGTCCGTAGAGGGCTGATGGCGCGCACACTGTCAAGGGTCTGAGACGTCTTGCCCTGCCATACTTTGCATCTTCGTCAGAAGAACACGCACACTTCAAAACGTGTCAGATCGCTCACTCGAACCGTCTAATTGAATGTTGATACCGCACGATATTCATGAGAGATTAGTCATGCATAAATCATAAGAACCCGGTAGGGGTCATGCTGTGTATAGATGCGGGTGTGGTTTGAAGTGCTGAATGGCAATGCTAGTGACATGTATGCTGATGTGCTGTGATGATGCTGATGCTAATGCTACAACGGGGTGAATTCCTGCCTCCCTCCTCTTCCAAATGAGGCTGGCGATAGCATCTCTTGACTACCTTACTCTCCCTGCGTTTGACGGTATTACAGTTGCCAAGGGAACTGTTAGGAGGACTTGGTCAGCGCGATCAACCGTACTCTACTTGTCGTCGTAACTTACATCCCTTCCCTTCGCAATGTACAGCTCCTCCACCGCCTTCTCAGCTTGTTCCGTCCAATCCGTCTCAACTAGTATCCTATGCCTTTCCATAACAGCCTCCCGAGTCATTTGCGGCGCTAAAGGGCGTACAGCACAAGCATCATCCAATCAGCCCAAGCCCCCTCTTCCCAACTATTCGCTTCTCGCTCGCTTAGCAACTCACGGATATACCTCCCGATGGGGTTAGAAACGGCATCGCGCATAGCTTGGTTGAGCTGCTCCATGTTCCCCTTCTGGACGTTATACACATACGGCGCCGGGATCCCTCTCAGACCGTTATGCTGAGTTTGCCATAAAGTCCAATTGTCCGGATCGGTCTGGTCGAACCATGTTATGGGGTTGATGAATGGCACACCGAAGCAAAGCGCGTCGAATGCTGTGGAAGCGGTGCACAAGTCAGCTCGGCACGGTTACACGACGTTCACGGGCGTGTCAAATGGCCAAAAATAAAGACTCACGCGAAGGTGAAAGAGCGGGCTTGCCGACACCAAGCTGATCATGAACAGTTGCCGGAATGCGCAATGATCAGTACGATAATCTCACCACTACAATGACAGACGAAGCCGCGTATAACACTCACCAGGAACTTGCTCTCCGCGAGCGTCTGGAACCATCGATCCTGCTGCATCGTGCCCAAATTTCTAATTGGCCCATCGTAGAGGACTTCCGGTACGCCATCTCTCGTCGTACCGCCCGTAGCGATCATTTCAAATTCTACTTCTTCGCCGTGCTTATCTAAGCCAGAGGGCATGGAAGTGATGAGCTTGTCGAGGGAGTGGTCAGATCTCCACATCCAGTCTTTGAGAGTCGCGTTGAGGTATTGCGCCCGCTTGCCTAGGACCATGCCTCGGTGCTGCCGCGAAGAAGGGAGTTCGATGACTTTGCAACGGGATTCAATGGAGTAGCCTGTGCCATTCACCACAGACTGTATTAGCATGTTTGCTTTTCGGAGATACGATGGCAAAGTTGGTCATGGGAGAGTAGCAGAGTTCAGAGGAGATCATAGCTGTGCTAACGCCGTCCGGCTTACTCACCGAGATATCGATTCCCCGTGCCGTCCTTTGACCACTGCGAAAAGTCCTCTGGGGCCAGCGTAAAACCGTGTCCAAGCGGGTTCTCCGATCCTTCCCAGAAATGAAACGTGAAGCTTTTGCTGAGCGGGATGCCATCCTCGTACCCATCTCGCTTGATGCACCCGAATCCAGACCTGCTGCTCTTCTCGCCAGACTCCTTCTTTTCTTCTTGGATCTGTGCGTTGATCGCTTTCTGCCATTTGCCAGGTGTGTGGTCGATTTCGAGATCCTTCCAGTTAGACTCGTTTCGCTTCAAGCATGATTTCAACTCGGTTCCCTCCCAGATGACCAGTTTCACTCGGTCCTTCAAGCCTTGGTATAGTGTTAGAGTGTCCATAGGAGCGGTGGTGTACAACAAAGTGTAGTTGAGTGAGGTGAATGCCTCGATGCTGGACCTTGCCCTGCGACAAGGTACATGGAAGACAATGTCATTCAATATGTTGTTCCCTGGTGCCGCTTGGGCTCCATCGGCATGACTTACCAGATGTCTTCGCCGCCCGTCCGACCTTGCTGAGCATTAATAAAGTGGAACGAAGAGAGCAGAACGACCGTCTCTTCGCCTTTGCCGCAGGTATTATACTCTATGCAATGAGCAAGTCGCTCCAGAGCGGGCCCGTTGAGCGATCGCGCCGGTCTCTCAGGACTATAGCACCGTAAAGGGGAAGATCAGCTCTCGAATGCTCTCCGTGACAATGTCCAGTATAGCCGGCTTTACTCACTCAGCAGGATATCGCTGGTCAAAGGTACTCCTCAGCTCTCTCAACTGTAGAGCTTCGGCATACCGATCCCTTCCATCCATACCAAGCCAACCCTTGAGTTTGCCTACACCATCTGAACCAAAACCCCAGACGCCTTCCAGAGGACTAGGGGTGGGGATATGGTACGCTTCTACGTCGTCTTCGAAGGCCGTGGAGGGCGTTATCGCAAGATAGAAGAGGAGTGTGAGGGTGAAGAGGGTGGTGAGGAATGTGATAGAGATGGCGACGAGTCTATCGCATCGAGGGAAAAAAAGTCAAAGACCAGCTCAGGATCAGCTTGAAAAAGGGGGCACGCCATGAAACAGACTCACCTCGACTGCCTGGTGCCGAAAATGGCATGCACCAAATTCGTCTCCTTGTGATACATAATGCTTCCAGCTTTCATCCGAGCGGGAGTTGTGACTTCCTGACGAGTGATGTGAAAAGTAGATTTGACCTTCCACAGACAGGAAGATGCTCCTCGTCTTGAGGCGAGCTGAGACACTGTTGATGACGGAGGACTAGCAGATGGTGGATCGACGCAGCTAGCTAGGTAGCTGGCTTTCAGGCTAGTAAGTGGTAACGAGTGTGGTGTGTAAAGAGCGTGAGGGTCAAGGATCCTGAAATAATAGTAGCTGAGGAGGAAGTAAGGCTAAGTTAACACGGGCGTGAGTGAAGTCGATGACTTTGGTCCAATCTCGCCAAGACAGCAATGTTGAAGTAACAACGAACGTGAGTGCGTACGACAAGTCAGTAGAGAATCCACGACAGAGGTTCGTGACATTGTACTGAGTGATCATCCTGAGTCTGGTCTATTGTCGCCTGGCTATGTGTTGACATACTCTGCTAGGCAAGGTGGCCCGGCCGGGAATCCGAATGCGATTCCGTTCTCGCCCATATCGGTCACCAAAACCAATGCCAACAGACCACGGCAACAGCTCCTACTGCACTGTACTACAGGAAGCACTGGCGACTTTCACCCTCACCGTGAAACGCTAGGGCAGTGAACGATGATGAGGTAAATGAAACGATCCGACGAGAGATATCAACAGAAGGAATGAGACATGCGTAAACAAACAACAGAACAAACATTGCCGACGGTAACGTAATTGTGATCTGCATCCTGATCTAACGGTCGGAAGTGAGAGTGCTCCTGCACCAAAACACTTCCTCCTTCCCGGTACACAGCTGCACCC
Organism: Kwoniella heveanensis BCC8398; assembly: GCA_000507405.3. NCBI lineage: Eukaryota > Fungi > Basidiomycota > Tremellomycetes > Tremellales > Cryptococcaceae > Kwoniella > Kwoniella heveanensis. Next base: position 70,098 of record KV700146.1, on the reverse strand, counting down.
ACCTTGTGTACAGTCGCGCATGTCTCCACCAACAAGTACACGGAGAGGACGAGCATAGACTCGTTCGATTGTCGTTGGCAGTGGAAGGTTAGGACTGTCAATATTCGAGCGTCGGTAGTCGGTTACAGACTGGACACATTCTCGACAATCTCGATCGATACCGATTTAGCTGGAACTGGAATCCACCCATCCACCCCATGTACGCACGCACGTCAAATAACGCCTCCTTGGATAAAGCCCCTGAAGACGACACAGCAGGAAGCCTTTCCCTCTAAAACGCGTTTCGCTCGATCGCTTACAATTTGCAGTATTCACCCGTTCGTCCCGTCCATTGAGCTATCATCTCTGCAACTCACTCACATTGACAACGAATGCATGGGCGATCGAGCGAAGCTTGTTTGATGTGGCGCATCCCCTGCCATGCGCCGGCCCGTGAAATTTGACCTCCGACAGACGTCGTCCCAACGGGGTTCGTAGGCTTCGATGTACTGTATTTTTGCTGTATGGACTACAAGTGTACTTGTGTAGAACGACGATACGGTAAGTCAGACATGCGGCGTAAGTCTAATCAACGTTCCTCTGGCTTATCATGCTTACACCGTTTTTCACCAATATTAGAGGGAGTCGTGCATAACGTCGATATCTGCAGTGGTAACCCATTCTCCCCACAGGGCAGGCGAATTCCTTCGTCGTGATACTCGCTATCAAAAAGCACGTGCCCGAAGGTCATTTCGATGCCGTCTTCCACAGCTTTTTCATAGTACCTGCAGCGCTCTCAGAACGTGCATACTCACTCCTTCGGTCGAGAAGATTGTGTCAAGTCGCAGTCAGACCAGCACGACTTTCGGTACTCCTCGCGTTGAGCAAGGTACTGATCACATATGGAGTTCACCTGATTCAGCCTACACCATTACGCCGGGCGCACGGACACGGCGACTCCTCTGGACGAAAGCGGATGGATGGTACCATGTCGTCAGCCGTCTTCATCGCTTCCCTGATCTGTTCACCTTCATTTTCTCTGTTCGCGACCCAATTATCCACCACTATAAACTTTCTTGCAGGGCACCTCTGTCTACTCCCCAGCTTATGCGTATACACTCTGACAGACAGGCAAGATGTTGGCGTCAACAACTTACAACTCTCTTGAAGTCGGTATTGACGTCTTTACCCCCCTCCCCCTTTGTCCGCCTCGACCTTCGCTCCCCATTCCATCTCTCCTCGAATACTACCTTACGCAAGGTTGCATACATGCTCATTCGGGCAGAATATTCGATACAATCGTTTGCTATAACTGGCTGATCGTTCGTTTCAGGCTTGGGTGGAATGTGGTAACCGTCGATTGAGTGAGCGAGAATGTAACCTGGACCTAACATACTGTAGAAAGAAGGGAATGCCCTTCGATCTATCACTAACCACCCTGAGTTGTTCTCAACACGCTTTAGACGAGACATCGCAAACATTCTCACATGCGACCCGAAGAAGTCCGCCCAGCTATACCTGCTACGCTGAGATCGGTAATCCTTCTTCCTCGGTGAGTCGAAGAACCAGTTACCGTACAATAAAAGACAGGACTTTCGGGATCAAGCTGACGCTTCATTTGACGAGGTAGACATACACTTTCCATGTCAAGAACACCGACCTCTCAATCTGGCTAGGCGACTTGCTAGTCGACACTACCATTGACATCATCCCGCTGTACACTGACTTCTTGAGACCGGTCGAGGGTCACGAGATCATCTTGCGACACGTGACGAATTTGGCCGGGACTGCGACAGACAAGACTCGGCAAGATGGCTATCCTGGAGCCCGGGAAGAAGAGAAGGATCTGCCCATCAGGGCGGTAGAGGTGAGTGTGTAGCCTCGGCATTTGAATGGTACAAAACCGTCAGAGATATGTACAGAAATGGTACACCAGTACCAGTGCTGGCGGTCGACAGTACAGGATAGACGTGGTGGGCGAACGCTCAAGCTGGTCACACTGTGTATACCAGGTGAGAAAGACGCCGCTTGAACAAGACCCCTTGCGACCCGGTCCTGTCCCTCTGCTCGGATCTCTCGAAGGAACTCTAGGCAAGATCGAGATCTCCATCTTTCGAGGGGAATTACGGATGCGTTCAGCTGAGGGTCCTCGCTCTGGGTAAGCGACTGTATCAGCTACCGATCTCTCGGACTCCAAAGCAGCCGAATTGTATCTAGCTGATGGAGAAGTTCGTGGTGTTATGCCGTTGCTCTAATCTCAGAGCTGGCGTTGAAATGACATCGTTTCAAGCGTATGACGAGGATCATATCGATCCATGGGTTAGATTCGTATTCATCGTGAGTCCTTCCCTGGTATCTGAAGTCCAATTCTCGTGAACCGCTTTGGATCATGATCGCCGGACGCGTTCTCCAGCTTCTAACATTGAGGCTGCTATGACCTCTTGCATTCACATCAACTCACAGTACGGTACCCGAGTAGCCCTCGAAGCCAACAGCATTTCAGTGCAAAGTTCAGATAACGACGAGACTCCTCAAGCTCACCTCAGCCCATCGGGTATTTCCGGTCATGATAGGTTGTCGCCGATACCCCTACCGGATGACTTGGCCGGAGAGGAATCTGCGGCTCAACGAGAGGTCGACACGGTGCTGATTCCTGCTACTCCCGAGCTCACACCGACGAGCCTCGACTGCGACACGCCACTCGAACCGGCATCCGTGATAGGAGGACCCTCAGAATCTGTGATCGGCGGAACCTTCGCCTCTGGATCTGCCGCCCCTGAGGCTTTGTACCAGTATGACTCAGGTGATATTCATAACCTAGCATCGTTATTCGATCTGGCTATTGGGACAGGAGTGGAATCTGCAGCAGATACCCATGGCCGATTATCAGGTGCTTTGAGGGTAGCCCAGCCGGGGAGTCATCGAGCGTCGGACGATATCGATCTCCTTTCGCAACCCCTTCTGCCGGATCTGCCGCCTATAGAGCTCGAGGAAAATCTCCGTGAAATGGCAGAAGCTATGACCCCCTCTCAGGTGGACGCTCTGACGCGATGCATCCTCGAGCAGGCCACAGGAGTCGATCAAAATGCGGGCGAAGAGCAGCAAAGAAGAATCAGCAAGCAATGGATGGACATGGACCAGTTGCCAAACGAGACTTCCTTGGGAAGCGGAGTTGCGCCTTTCAATAATGAGTCGGAACAAAAGGACACTGGACTGTTCATCGATCCCCGTTCGCATGCTCTCATCAAGACAAGTTCAGGCCCAAGCACGTACAAGCCCGTCGAGTCACGTACGCGTCGACCAGTCACTGATCATCGGCGTCCGATAATCCAATATCAAGCACGCTCACGAGGTGCAGTCACGTCTCGGCAAGATCCAGAGGTCAGAGCGAGAGATTTTGCCTACGCCATGGCCGGGTCATCTGGCAGGCAGTCGACTCATCGAATGACGCATCATCCGCAGAACCACCGACGAGCTCGCCGAGGATCATCAATCCATGCTTCTCGAATGGAAGACGGGGCGTCCTGCTCCGAATCTTCACGGGCTATCATACCTGAGCGCCACGTGCAGTCGCCAGCCTCGCGGAAGCCTGGGAAATACAAGAATCATAGGAGGTACCTGGCAAGCTTGGACCGCAACTTCGTTGGAAGGCGGGATCCACATGGCAACAGAGGCTCGAATGAATCGGAAACACAAGTCAGGGTGGAGAAGGCGCCGCGGATACTTGTCCCTCCGGTATCACAAACTTTGACGTCACGGCAGCTTGGAAATGAGAATGATAATGGGTCTCGATATGTCCAGAAGAGGATCAGCGATTATCCCAAGAAGTCTGCCTTCGCGATCAGCGAGCCTACGAAGCGGAGAGCCATGGGAGACCGCCCCACGCAGTCGAGGCACGCGAGTGAGATTGTCAAGGATGAGAAGGGAGGCAGAGGTGGCAGTGGCAGTGGCAGATCTGTGGAGGACGCTATTGATCTCACAATCTCATATTCGGATTCCCATTCTAGATAGCGGGGCGAGGGAGTGCGATACATAGTAGATCGATTACGGCGACAAGCCTACTGGGCATTGACATGTATGAGTGTACCAGTTCTACAAACAACATTCATGATTCACCCGGCGTTCTCGGGATACTACTGTAGTAACCCTCGATCAAGTATGACTCTTCCCGAGGCTATGTCTATCCAAGCACGGAGCTCTTTTCTTTCTTTCCATCGGGTTGCGGAGCAGAATCGCGGAAGCGAAGCGCACAGACCTCGGAGGAGTAGGTTGATGGTACTTGTGCACGGACCCGCAGGGCACGTACACTACTGTCACTCACCACTCAATCCTTCTCTACATGCATCCCGCTCTCATCATTACATACTTCGTCGTTCTTCTTTCTTTCTTTCTTCACCTTCCGACTCGTACTCGATATTGCTCTACTTCCAGTTTTACGTTCCTATCCTCACTGCTCACCGGCAACGCACACCGTACACCGCACACTGTTGACAGGGCAAAAATGATTGCGAAAGAAGCCAACTCTATCTCGGTGAGCTTCGCGCCTAATCTGTTGCAGCATCCAATATCTTGACTGATCCTGATCCATTATGAATTTTTTCATTTGGGTAGGTTTACCTGAGTGTAGATGGAGAAAAGCTGGGTGAGTAACTTGTCCCGGAGTATGGCTAGCAATCCTATATTGAAAGCGGCGGAAGTAACTGAATCTGGCTATATGTACGGCTATGCGGCATATTTCGCGCTCGCCGATCGTAGAGGAGCACCGCGTAAGGAAGACCGGTGACGAAGAGTCCAGGCGTCTGGAATGCTTTGTCATCCCTAAACCACACACCGTGAGTGATCATCTCCCCGCTATCTTCTGAGCGCTCCAGGCTAAAAAAGTTGCGAACGACGTCTGCGCCTTGGCGGCTGCTGACGAGATGACGGGTGGTGGGTGTCCTGTGTTAGGAATACGCCATCAACGTTCGGCTTGGTCGACAGAAGCCATGGTCGATGGATTTCATCGCTGAGCCTTCTGTAGGCGGTCAGGCTGTCCATTCGCTCCATGTCAAGAGGAAATGGCACCGTAATCACTCGATGGAGACGTTTTTCAAGCAGGACGAGGATGGTAAATTGATGGAGTGCAGGTTTGAATTTGGTCGTACTGTGCGTAGAGTTTTCTTCGTTTTCAAACCCCAATGTTTCCCTCCCAACATGAAGCGAAAGATCTGCCACCACCATGCATCACGAGTACTGCCACTCTGTGCGCAAGGCGTCATCAAAGAGCCCAGGATAGTTTGAAGTCTGACAAACGCACGATGGATCGTTCCAGGTCAATCCACAGCGCGAGGTAGACGAGGGGAGCGATGAGCTGGACAACGATACCAGTACTATCGTAGTGGCCATTTCTAGGGCCGAGATCAACAAAGTTAAGCCTATGAAAAAAACGATTAGCCAGCGCGTTCGTGACAGACAGGACCAGACTAGCAACTCCACACAGTGAGTGCTCATACTCGAGCGGCGAAATTAAGGCGTCAAGTAGCTGCAATCATCTGATATCGCCTTGACATGCAGAGGCAGCAATTCGACTGAGGGAGCGGACCAGAAGATGGCGTTTGATGAAGAGGCCACATACGAAGCAGGGGACAGCAGCGAAAATCCGTTCCTTAAATTCGTTTTCAAGGTGGGTCTTGGCCGGTTGCTGTGTCAAGATACAAGCGCCTGACAGCGCGTCTCGATCCTGTAGCTCCGAACCCATCAACATCTATATGATAGAGGTTTGATCGAGAAAAGTGAGAGCAGCCGACCCTCATTCCCGCTCTAGACCGAGACTGACGATGCCGGCTTGACGTGCATGCAGAGCCTTCTCAGCAGCATCCTTCTCAAGTGGCAAGGAGTGTCCGAATCAAGGCGGATCCAGACATGAAGTTCGGAAACACTCCTACCACTAGCGCTCAAGCGTACCAGCCCTACTCCCGGGGCTCTGCAAAGCGAGAGCATGATGTTGAAGATATTAGGTCTGAGAGCGAGGCCATCAAGCGATGCAAGATGCAGGAGCAAAGAATCCAGCAGCTGGAGGTAGGTTATTCGCCCGAAAGTTGTGTCTTTATTGATTGAACAGATATCAAACGAGGGATGACTGCTGATGACGAGCTGAGATTGGTAGGATCTGGTTCGAGCTCTCACCGAAGAGCGACGCGGTTTTGGAGCAACCGCCGGACTGAGAGGGAACAGCAGGAGAGACGCCATCAGCGTTGGGCCGTCCGAACCCGGTCCCTCCCATTACGGATGGCATTGAGATCCATCTTAGAGAGTTGACATATCTGCAGGAGCAGAGAGGCAGGGCATATCAAGAAACTTAGTGACGAATATTGCGTATCTCTTGCCAGCGCTACAGGTCGCATATCGCATGATTGCAGTTGTACAGTGCAGTACATATTATGTAATCTCGACGCTGGACGTCCAAATTTGATTCCGCCTGATAATAAGCCTGGCTGGTTGTGAGGCGGAGGCAGAGAGAGGGAGAGATGACGATTACAACCCAAATCGTCTGGAGCTGCAGTTCTGTATCATTCCAATCTTATCATCATCTCGGTGGCCAAACGTCACTAACAATAGATCACATTCGTCTACAGCAGCTTTACAGGTCGAACTACACCTGCTTACACACGCGATATTTAAGTCACCCAATCAAGAACAAGATACGATTGACCACCAATCATGTCAGGCTGGATGTCATGGTTCGGCGGTAAGAAGGACACGCGGGAGGGCGCCAGGGACGCGATTGTTGGTTTACGTCAACAGCTGCTGATGTTGGAGAAGAAGGAGGAGCATCTGAACAAGAAGATTGAGGAGGAGATGAAGAAGGCCAAAGCGAATGCGACGAGCAATAAGCGATGTGAGTGTCGTTCAATGCAAAGGAAGACGGGTTCTTAGGTCTGCTTTGATGTTTGGCCTGTTGTGTGAAGGTGGAGTCGCGACAGCAGGCAACAAAGATAGCAACAATAATACGATCAAGTCTCTTTGGGCTTGGTTTCAATAGAGCTGCTTTGCTTAGCGGATAGCGAAAAAGAACACCTCTCAAATGGAGCGCTGTGCTGACAATTCTCAATATCCTTGTGTAATCGTTTCTAGTGGCAATGGCCGCGCTGAGACAGAAGAAGGCTCACGAGAACGAACTTGACCGTATTGCCGGTACAAGACTGACTCTCGAGACACAGGTAAGTGAGGATGAACGCCTGCATACTGGCCGGCATCGACAGCTCTCCCCATTGGATGCTTGCCGGGAAAGCCTGTTGTTATCGCATCGTCTCCTCATTCCAGCTTCTCATGGCCATCGCCGTCTAACCTATCTTTCCCATATTCTTCTTATTTACCATCCTCTCACACACACACCGTCTTCAATCGGGTTCATCTCCAAACATTCATGTCACTACAGCTCCGTTCTCAACTACCGGACCGCACCTTTGGTCAACAGTCTCTGAAACCTTCTGGTGCTGACGCATATGATCTCTGCGACTCCAGGTCAACGCCATCGAGTCAGCGAACTTAAATGCAGAGACTATGGTGGCTATGAAGAAGGGTGCCGACGCTCTCAAGGGCATTCACAGCAACCTGTACGTTCATGCTCGCGTGGTCTCTTCTTTCTTACTACTCCTTTCAGCTCGCAAAGATATCCGCCCGCGGCATACGGCTTGGATCGCGCCGATCTTGTACCGAATGGATGTCTTTTTTGGCTGCATAATGAGCACCTGACCGCTCAGTCTACTCGGGCGATCCACTTTACCGAAGCGATACACGCTGATTCTGGGATGATCATTATCACATCTCTTGCTATTTGGACAGCACCGCCGAAGGAGTCGATGCTACTATGGATAAGATTAGAGAACAGATGGACCTCACCAACGAGATTTCGGATGCCATCTCCAACCCCGTTGGAATGGGCATTGTATTGGACGAAGTGAGTCTGCGTGTGTCATGGATAATCAGCTCTCTGCCACGAACAAATACAAAACGAGGAAACAGATGTCTCTTCCAGCCCAATCTGCATTGTGCTTTGCTCGAATGGTGTGCTGATGGTGTTTTCCGTTGTGATTTGTCCCGCCAGGACGATCTCAAGGAAGAGTTGGAGGCGCTCGAGCAAGAACAGCTCGACGACAGGCTGGCAGGCGCGGACAGGGTACCAAGTCATGTACCCACATCACCCGTTGGGGTCGGACAGTCTGCGGGACGTAAGTGTGCAGGCTCCCTTCATGCTGATCTACGGTTGGACTGTTATCCCTGAAGGTAAAGCATGCTGACGATGTGAATACTTCGTATGCTCTCTCCCTCCAACACCCTCACAACTTTTCACAGGTGTCACGGCTCAAGCGGAGGAGGACGACGAGGAAGCTCAGCTCCGACAACTCCAAGCCGAGCTGGCTATGTAGAGATCGGCGTGACACCGCTCGCTCTATGCTGGGGATCAGACGCCTGCGCCAGCGCCAGCACAGACTGTGGCCCTCGAGTTCCGAGCGGCAATCATCAAGCTGGATCCAACCATGCTCATAACATATATACCCAGACTATCGACCGCTCCCGTAGCTCCGCGTCGACTCTTACTCTCGAGAGGGAAGTCCTCACACATCTGTTGTTCAACCCATCCATTCATCCATTCTCACGGCTGATTAATCACTCCCTCAATCTCAATTAAGAGAAGTGCCGAGCAAAGGACCGGGCACCGAGCGCTCACTTCGCCGCCCCTTCCCCTACCTTCAATCAAGAGAGGGTTGATCCCGTACATAACTTATACACAATATATGAGTCTAGCGATAGCTTTTAGCTTCTACCGTTCTGATACTCGCAATATTCAATCTTTCATCAAGACTGGTATCGATACTATTAGGCTGTCCGGTATTCGCAGTTTCCGCTCCATTGACTCTTACCCTCCACATGGGATGTAACACGTATCTACCTGGAACCCCTCAAGCCTTGGCCCCTCAGTCGGTGATGATGTTGCAGTCGACTATCTATTTTCGTGCAAATGGGTAGGGTCTCGCTTTTCGCGGACAACACGACCGCTCCGCCCTTCATCGAGGGCGCGGCGCATCGCTGCTTTAGCTTGCACACCAGAACGAACTGGCTGGCCATGTCCCTTTCTAACGTGTGAGATTGTGTGTGAGACGTGTCTTTTCCGCATTCATTTCCCATTCGTCCGTCCGGTGAACCAGTCAAGGACTTACCACTATGATCAAAAGCCAATGGCCCTTTGCCGGCGTTGTAGGTACATCGACGATGCCAGAACCATGTATACATATCATCATTAAATGAGGAAGATGCGAAATACGCCGCGCTGACTCATCTTCTCAACCACCAGACCACTACAAAAATCCACAGGACGAGTAAGAGGAACCCCATGAACCAGCACCAATTTCCACCCTGCTTCGAGGCCATCTTGTTCATTCGCCTGAAGGTGCCACCCAGGAAGTTGGACGTCGAGGAGAATGTGTCGTTCTGCCGCAGTGCAGGACGGCGCGGCGCGTTTGTTCGGATGAGATTGGAGATGAGATGAGATGAGTTGTTGAAATGTCAGGATAATAGCGAAAGTAGCGTAGTGTGTGCCATTGATGCAATTTTTGTGGTAGTTTGATGAAAGGGTTTGATACGAGAGCCAATGCAGATAGATAGGAAGGGGGACGGGGTGACAAGGAGGTCATATCAGCGAATCAGCGATTCGGCAACTCAGCAAACCAGTCATCCAGCGATTAAGACGAGCGAGTTATCCGATGCGAATCGCTCAGAATAGTCGCAGTCATCGCAGTTGACGGATGCCAACCGAATAGTTTTCAAGCTCAACCTCAAGCTTCAACCCCCGACCCAACTCACCATATTGCCAAGCTGGATGTTACTGTCCCTCACTTCGTTGCCTATTCCGACTGTGATCTGTTCGAGCAGTGGGAGAGAATAGTGTACATGGAGAGTATCAGCATATGCTCTTGTTGTTATGGTTGATAGAATTCTTATGATATGGAGCTAGTATGTTTCTTGGGCGATCCGCTATGTAAGGCGGGGGGGAGCGAATCGCCAAAGTCTTGTTCCTCCTCTTCATCTATCTGTATCTCTCCTACCGTCCTCACAAAGCTCTCACAAAGCTCTATCTTGGTGAATCCGGAAGCCGGAAGAGGTTCGAATGACCGAGAGAACGCAAAGGATATTCAAGCTGCCCAATCAAGCGAAGATGCCGGCCCACTCACGTCTTTCAGTATCTTGACCTTGCCCAACAGTCCTTCCAGCCTCTCATCATTTTGGCCCTCAACAACACTCGTATCCCTCATCCCCATACCCCCCATGCCGCCAGAAGACATCCCCCCTCCGAAGGGCGATTCACTATACTGCGAAGCTGCAGAGTTGGGCCGATTATACAGCGAAGGAGAGGGTGACGGTCGGCCGGATGATAATAATGATGATGTCCCTGCACCGGGACCTGCGAAGCCTGCTCCAGGACCAGAGTGTGAGTACCCTACTCCAGAAGGGCCCGGGCCTGAGGGCGGATAAAGGACTGGTGAGGGTGCGTGAGATGAGGACGATGACGGGTGCGTATTTCGCTGAGAAAGGGTAGTTAAGCTGAAGAGGGTCGAATGTACGTGTCATGTATCAGCTCGTCACTTCTGTGTACGCAGCACAGGCATCAAATCACGTTCGCAATTGGCGAGATAGCGTGATGATACGTGTTTCACTGCCTTCGCCTTGAATTCGGATGTAATCATCATAGCAATGACCTCCGAGCGCCACACGAGATAGGGATCGCCCACTGTGCGGAACGATGATTCTCAGGCAGATAGATAGAAAGACGGTCAGAAGGAGGACTACCACTCACCGGCTCATTATGGTGATTTCTTTGATCCTGTTTCGTTTAGATGGTGTGCAACGTTGGGTACTGCGCTATGCTATGTTATGTTATGCTTTGCTGATGACAGGATGGCTACTCCTTCTTTTCGGCGTGGCTCGAAGTTCCGGGCTTGAAGCAGAAATAGAGACCTCGAGCTCTTGTCTGCGGGACGAGAAATGGTTGTGTATTTGGATGTGGAAGTCGTCAAGGAGCCCCGTGTTTGTCGGCTTGTCCGTTCGCGAATCGTTGATGAAAATATACAAGTATCGGGTTCACGTGGTTGCAGGTGTGACTGCTCTGCTCCATACAGGTCGCCAGCGCAAGCGAACCTGCATATAGCTGATAGCTGATCGATGAACGGTCTACATGTTATGTTGGAAAGTGTTGGTGGAGTGACGACGACGACACGCGCCGTCCTATTCTACTTGCCTTTGCCTCATAAACGTGGCGTGGCGTTTAGCGGTGACTCGCACTCAAGATGGGATAGAATTCTACGCCGCCGATCAATGCCAGCCAATGCATGCATATACTATCTATTTCGGAGGGACAACCCGACATCGTGGGGGCCTATCTATCTTTGGTCGTACCTCATCACTGGCCAATTTTATAATTCCATCCTACGCCGCGAAGGAATAATGGTACACCGCTGTGCTTCAACTCAACATACATACTGCCTTACTTGAACGATCGCTTGCTTCCGATCTTGGGGGCGCCGGTCTCGTTATCGTTCTGCGATTTTCATAAGTGCCAAATATTCGAGCTGAAGAAGCGCTAGCCAGGGCTGACAAGCACATGGTGCAAGGTAACGCTGCGTCTCTGTTTCTGTGCACGAACGTATACATAGCCATCTTCAGGATACAGGAAGGAGACCATGAGCTGCTGCAGCTGGTGGAGCTGGGGTGCTTGATCCAACTTTCTGTGAATAGATGACTTTTTTGACGGCTTTGCCATGAGTTTTACAAGTCCGCTCATCACCTGACGTTGATATTCGCTTGGGACTTCGCCAAATGCAATCACGAGATCTCGCCTCGATACATGTATCTGTGATTGTACGTATAGTAGCTAGTCTGATCCGATCTTCCGATCTTCCGACCAGCTTCTCGCTGTTCCTCATACTCTGCTCTTCTCACACATGCAATGTAGTGTATACACGGCCAGCTCTTCCTCTGTGTGCTCAGGATCCCCGGCTAGATCTCCTCAACGCCACCAAGATTAGCCGGTTATCTGTGATATCCAGATCTAGGTACCACACTCTTCACTCATCTATCTGATTGCTATCAGGTGACCTCCAGCAGATCTGTTCCTGCTTTTTCTTTTTATTCGAATGAAAGTTGAGGGCTTTCTTTCGTACGTGAACAAATGGTTACTGTGTCATAGGCCGCCGTTGTCATTTATCTGGCTGATGCGATGCGTTCTCGCGGTTGGCTGCTCGAGCGTCCGTGGTTCTCTCGGGAAAAGGCTGATACAAGGTACTGGCGGAGCTGAGCTAAAGACGGTGCTGGGAACTATAAGCACTACGGAGGAGGGAACCGTCAATCAAGATGCAGGTGGCATACTTTGTCATGCAGTCACGGGACGCCTTGATGCAGGTCGAAGCGGAGCGGGACTGCCTTGCTTTGCTTTGATTTGCTCGGCTCGTTGTGTACTTGATTGTAGCTCTTTACCCAGTAGAGCGACGGTGAGTGGTAAGTTAGCTATGCAGATCAAGGGCAGGGTCAGTCAGTCGGTCGATCAACCGGTGATGCTGGAGATTTCATAACATAACTGACGCGCTAGCAGTAGCTGGCTGGGTCAAGTCCAACTTCCGTTGAGTGAGACGCGCTAACCCAACTTGGTATGATTGCAATCGTTGTCAGCTCTCTCAGAGTGATGAGATACGCGCTATGTTCTCATTGATACATTGATACAGTGTCCCATTCCATGAGGAGATGATAGCTCGTTACGAGGTGATCGTGACAAGCGGTCACTGAAGAGACTCATCAACTAACTGTCTTACTGGCTGGGGGTGCTGCTGCTCCTGCTCCTACCAGCAGATCAATCATCTGTGGACATGCACCGATTTGCCACCCGCACCCACCCACACCGACTAGCATCGTACTGGTAATAACTAACGTTTTGTATGTTTTGTATTTCTCCCGTAGTCTCAACGTTAAGAACGTAGAGCGCTCATTAGATCTGCCGAAGGGTTACTTAGATTACTTGGTTAATTTTTACTTCCGCTAATAAAAAGTGGTTATTACCCAGCGTGGAAATTTCGTGCTTCCGTGAGCCAGTGTCTAGCCGTGCCTTATCTTGCTTGGACATTCATCTCATAACGCAATCCACGCAGGAGAGGGGACTATTAATTACCTTAATACCTCACTGCACTTAGTAGCATCTCAACGTCAGTCACGTTTCATCCATAGCCAGGAGCACCACCACCACCACGACTACTGCTACTGCGCTCATCACTGCATCATTCATTCAATACTTCACACCATACCACCGTACAATCCATTCAGCTTCCTTCTCAACCTCGTATATCCCCCCATACACTAGCTATCCTTTTTAAATACACACACTACCCATATCGTATACCACCATCTGCTCGTGATATCAGCCGCCCTTCACATAGCTCACGTATACCACGTATACCAAGCAAGCTCGAACGGGAAACAGAAACGCCAGCTAGGTTCAACCAGCAGAACAGGGCTTCTTTGGCATCTGCCTATTCCACCCAACCCTCTATCTCGACATCCCACCCCGCCAACGCACGCAGCAGTCACTCTCTCTGTCAATCAAAGGAGCCTTCTTCCTCAATCTTCTCGCCCTATTTCAACCTGTTCTTAAAAGTCATCAGCAACATCGAATCGTCAGTCAACGTCTCAAATTAAGAAAGGCGCTGGTGAAAATTCAACGAACATCATCACGATTGGCTCATTGAATAACAGGGGAGAACAGAAACACATAGAAGATCAGTAAAGATGAACCCGCACAAGATGGTGAGTTTTCCTCGGGTCTCTTCTCTCCTGTGAGAACGATCGTGCGCGAGCAGAAGGAAGGCGCGTGAGACTTGAAACTTATGGATGATGAGAGGGACGGCCCCGGATAATGCTGGGATGAACGAGGAAGATAACCTTGGATGACGATACATATCCATCATTTGACCTTCGAGCGATCCATTCAGTCTTCCGAGCGGATGACGGAGACAGGAGTATCTTACTGGACATGTCTGCCTGTCAGCGCATGCGCTGGCCCCGCTCCAAGCCACCACCGTCCTTGCCTCGCCTTCCTTCGCTTGAGCTTTTGGCACTCCTGACGTACATCCTTTGTACTTTCTTGCTGGAGATGACGAGTGATGAAGGATCGATGGGTCCTTACTGGGCATCCAGGGGCTTGAATCATTCGATTGTGCGATCGAATAGCAGTCTGTCGTGTATATATGCGATGGACCGCAAGCACAACCCACAATACCGCCGCCATCCTCTTCCTCCACATAAGACCAGATACTCGCTTCATGCTCTGCTTGCTCCTTCTCTCACGAACTGGGATATAGCGCTGACCTAAACCTCCATCATGGCTGCCATCGTACAGAACAAGGTCGATATCTCGGTGAGTTGGGGGTCTTCTCTGTGTCCCACCCAACTCTGAAGGAGCTTTTCGCTAACCCTTGCTTGTCGATATGTCCGTTGCGCAGCAAATGAGCGAGCAAGACCAGAAGGCGTTCAAGCTCTATGGTAAAGTACCGGGCAAGAATCTCTTCACCAAGATGCAGAAGGTGAGCTGCGTCTGCTTCTTTCCTTGCACCATGTCGTTCATAGAGAAAGACGCTGATGGACTGCCTCCGTCCGGTCGCTTACGGTACGGCCTGTAGGAGCGTAAATATTTCGATTCGGGAGACTATATGATGTCCAAGGCTGGTGTACCTACCGCCCAAGCACCCGGTACCGCTCACCCAACTCCCGAGGCGTAAGTACTCACGAAATGCTATCTTGTTTTACCTACCTACGCTGTAATTCAGATTTTCAGGCTCGGCAGCTAACGACACATTTGTCCTCGGGATGAACTTTCATATATCAGAGTGCCCCATGCCTCTCCACCCACTGGCCAGCCCGCCGGTATCCTTTCCTCATCTCCCACTGGTGGGTCATTCCCTTCGCCTGGTGCCCACGAGGGTCATTCACCAACCTCCGAGAAACCTTCCACGCCTGGTGTAGGCGTCGGTATCAGCCCTGCGGCGACTAGCGAGGCGATCGAGATGCCTGGTCACCATCAACATCAGAGAAGGGGTAGCGAGAGGTGAGTGGTTCGCTATCAATGTCGTTGTATGCGCGTTCCATGTATCATTCGAAGACTCGGCTGACATGAGATCGTTCCGACCCTCTTGTCCAACAGTAGCAACCACCCTCGTATCTCGCCGCCTGGAACCATCAGAGAAGGCGTCCATCCATCCTCATTCCCCATCCACCACCCCAATCACGGTCTCGGGTCTTCGCCCGTAAAGGCGAGCAGCCTCGCCAAGCGATTGGACGAGGAGGCTGAGGCGTAGGTGGAGGCACATGCTGTATCGGTGGTGTAAGGTGATTGTGTATCAGAGGGGAACGAACAACCCGATTCGGCGAGCGGGCGTAGGAGAGGTAGGGAGTCATGGAGCAGAGACCATTACATGTGTATAGCGGGATAAGCTGGATCAGAGGCAGCGCGAATCGATGTTGAAAGACTGAGTTGGCGCATAGGAGCGGCATACCGAACAGACTCCACAGGTCCCGAGCAAACATACCCCGGCACATACTTTGGGCTCACCCTACCACCGCAGATATCTCTCACGCCAAACTCGCCGATCTCGTCAATTCAAACCAGTCATTTCATCCATTGTCAACGCCCTAAGCTATCTCGAAACGACAATCCACCTCGTCTTTCTCTCTCAATCGAACCTTTTGACGCCTATATGATCACCACAGGCTCCTTACGCAACGCAAAGCGTGCAATGAAGCGCAATATAAGCAAAATATAGGCCACGAGAAAACGTACGTGTGTGCCACAGGCAGGAACAGAGAGGAAGAGGAAGGTACGAGGAGAGACTCGATATGGATATGGAAGAATACCGAATCAAAGCGAATGTAATAAGCATCATCGATCCTCACCCCACTCCTTACCCTTCTCGCAACTCGCGTCGCATTTTTCAACCCCTCATCCCGGTCATGCGTTTCTCGCAACAAAATACATATATAGTCTGCTTCTTCTTCTCAAGGCTTCCTCATTACGTCTCCACCAGCGACCAGTTTGGGGATCAGGTTCGTCAAGGGTCTGCCAATCTTCCGACTTACTGACAACGGCGGCCTTCCTTCCCCGTTGATGTTTTCCTCTGTCTGTATTTGCTCTTCTTCCTTTGGTTATCATAATATACTTGATACCTTATCTCTTCTCCTCTTTATCGTTTCGATTCGTCTTTCTCTCTTTCTCTTTCTTTTTCATTTGCTCTATCAACTCGCTGTGTGTTCCGGTGTGTGATCTCTCTCCAAAATGTGAATAGCAATCGTCAAGATGTAATACTAGTACCTCGCATGAATCTCGTATCGCTATCGGTATCCGCGCATATAACACTGTTTATGTTTAGAACACTGGGTGTCTTGCAAGGTCATTTGCGCTAGCTTGTGTTGTCGGAGGCCCTCTGTTTTGACTCTCGCCAAGCGAAAGAGAGGTGAGGTCTTTCCTTTCCTTTCACATATCGCTATTCAATGTGTGCATCTAGATGACATTTGATTGATTCTGCTTCTCTCTACTCAACAATAATGAACCTATGTAGTGTAGCAGACCGATTTACAACGTAATGAAAAAAGTGGGGTATCGAATCGGTGTCTACTTCTGGATTGGGGAGAGTATACAAGGGAGGGCGGGATGGCGCTGGCGTTGGAGCGCAAGGTCAATTATCCGAGGATGAAGCGCTAGACTACGCTACTGTTAACAGTTAGTTGCGCGCTTCACTTGCGCTGATGGCGCTCTCTTCCTGATGCCCCTCGAGCTCTGATCCTACTACTGCTGACCGCTACACACTGACACTGAATAGCACACAGCTGCACTCGTCGAGGCGAGTGGATTACCACCAGTCGCCCTGGTCTCGCATGGCATCGGCGACTTTGATGAAACCGGCGATGTTGGCGCCCGCGACCAAGGAGGGGATGACACCGCCCTCGGCGAACTCGGTACCGGTGGTCCAACAGGTCTGGTAACAGTTGACCATGATGTCCTTGAGCTTTGCGTCGACTTCCTCGGGGGTCCACTTGAGTCGCTGAGAGTTCTGGGCCATCTCAAGACCAGAGACGGCGACACCACCGGCGTTGGCGGCCTTTCCAGGAGCGTAGAAGACGATGCCCTCGGTGTTGTTCTTGGACTTGACGGCCTTTCGAGAGTTCTCAAAGACCTCAATGGCGTCGAGGGTGCAACCCATGTTGGAACCCTCGGCGACGTATCGGACACCGGCCTTGAGAAGGGCCTTAGCCTCCTCGCCGTTGATCTCGTTCTGGGAAGCGGAGGGAAGGGCGACGTCGGCCTTCTCGACCAAGGTCCAGGGTCGCTCGCCGGCGACCCACTTGAATCGGCTTCCGGCGTCGAAGGCGGTCAAGCTCTTTCGGGCGAGCTTGACGTCGGCGATGGAGAGGATGTCCTCCTTGGTGAATCCCTCGTCGTTGGTTGCGATCAATGAACCGGTAGAGTCGGAAAGGGTGAGGACCTTGCCGCCGAGCTCGAGAACCTTGATGGCGGCGTACTGGGCGACGTTACCGGCACCGGAGATTAAGACTCGCTTGCCCTTCCAGTCGGTGTTGTCGAGGTCCCTCAACATCTCGGTGACAAAGTAGACAAGACCGTAACTGATCATGCGCAGAACGTGAAATCAGCCCATTGCTCTTGCCTTCGGGGGTCATTTCAAGAAGATATTGCACTCACCCAGTGGCCTCGGGTCGGATGTTGGAACCACCCCAGTTTCCACCCTTACCGGTGAGGATACCGGCGAACTCGTTTCGGTACTTCTTGTAGGCACCGAACATGAAACCGATCTCCCGTCCACCGGTACCGATGTCACCGGCGGGGACGTCAAGGTCGGCACCGATGTGTCGGGAGAGCTCCTGCATGAAGGCGTAGCACTGGAAGTAGGATAGATCGATTGTCAGCGAGTTTGATTCTATAAGCTGATACAGTATAATAGAGATAATCGGTGTGATTGAGGATTGTGAGAGTGAGAGGACACTGGTCTGTCTCCCTGGTCTGGTTCTGAATCTCGAGACAACTCACGAATCGTCTGATCTCGTTGTCTGACTTGCCCTTGGGGTCAAAGTCGGAACCACCCTTACCACCACCCATCATCAAACCGGTAAGAGCGTTCTTGAAGACCTGCTCGAAACCGAGGCTACGAGAGGGGGACATGACATATGCAATCAGCACCCGCCGTGCGGGTGACACGAATATAGGCAGGCAACTCACAACTTGAGGATGGAGAGGTTGACAGTGGGGTGAAGTCGGAGACCACCCTTGTAAGGACCAAGGGCAGAGTTGAACTGGAAGCGAAGCAAGAGGGGGAAGGTCAGCAAACAAAACCCTCTGTACAAGGTCATTAAAGCTTATAGCTGTTCCCAACCCTTGCCTGTCACTCACCTGGCATCGGAAACCCCTGTTGACGGCCAAAGTTCCATCGTCTCGCTCCCAGGTGACTCGGAACTGGATGACTCGCTCAGGGATCTGGACGACCTCAAGAGCTCGTCGGTACTCGGGGTTCTTGGCGAGGAACTATTGGAGTGTAAGTCAATGTATCAGCGCATGACCAGTCCAGGTACTAGGCAAGGTCGTTGGGTTATACAAATAATCGGTGACGGCAGCACTCACAGGCTCAAGGGTCTGGGTGATCTCAGCAACGGCCTGTGCAAATTACAAAAGTTGAAACCTGTCAGCAGATTGTCCGCACGGACGAATGGTGACACACTCGTTCACACACGGTGACATACCTGCTGGAATTCGGGTTCGACGGGAAGGTTGGACATTGTTATTAAGTTTGATTTCGGTGGTAAAGGTCAAGGAGAAAAGACGAAGCAGATTCTATCAAAGCCAATCTAGGTGATCTAAGTAAGTGATATGTTTTTGTTCTGAAAAGAGAGAAGAGAAGAAAGCAACAATGGAGAGACATAGGCCAAGCTCTATATATCTGATACAAGACCCACCCACCCACTCCACCGTCCTCCCACCGTGGTGGGTCTCTCCCTTTTTTTTTTCCCAACCTCACCAAGGCGATAATGTTCTGTCCCGCTCTCATATTCCGGTCACTGAGCCGTGACTGCAGCTGTAGAGTGTGACAGCGCTCTTCTGCATACAGATTGTCGCTCTTGTCCGGGGAGGTTCGGCTCAATCTCCCAGCCAACCAAATGCCTGCTTCTGATCGATATTAGTGCATGAGCAGTCGGTCGATTTCGTCCGAAATTCCAAAATTATCATGACGGTCGAATCACAACGCACCATCTCATCGATCTCCCAAGCGGATGACCGGTCCATGACCCTGAATACCCTGACTTCCCTGCAAGTTCAAGCTGGGGGATGGCGGTCTGATTCGCTCATGATGATTTGGCTTACGGCGTTTCTCCATAATAGGGCTCCCTTAAGCCCCTCCTCGGTAAAGATGGCAAGATAAGGTATCTGAATCTGATTGGTTGATCACTCTTCCGCTCAGGTCCGGTCACTCCCGCCAAACTCGAGAAAAGATAAGACATTCACTCACCGTTCGTCTGCCACGCGACATGCACGTATGTATATATATATCTTATATCTTAAATCGGTTGTCCGCTTCTCGTGTAGAGTATCACCGGTCCGACCTTCGATCAAAGGTCGTCCCTACTGTATAAAGCTGTGGTTTACTTGACAACCATCAAACCGAGCACGGACGAGGCAGGCGGGTTCTCCGTCTTACCGTCAAAGTCAGATAGCAAATATCCCGTGCTCCCTGCAGAGACACTGACGGCTAGCCTTAAGAAGGGGCCGCGCGGGGTCATCCCAACAAACGCATCATCCTCAGCCATCAACCATCGATACTAATCCTCACCGAGAGACATGTGGAGCTCGAGATTGATACCGCATGCGCGGTCAGGCTGACGATAGGCTCATTCTTTCCGCTGACTGCTAACAACCATCCTTTTCTATGCGTTCTTGCGTCCTTCACCGCTTGCCAATGTAGCCGACGACAGAGGCGCATAGTCTCCTAAGCAGTCCCCATACGCTCAAACAGTCTGTCTTTCTTCATTCATCCTTACCCCGTGTATGCAGCAGCGGCAGAAAAAAAAGCACCACCGTTTCCTATGGATGCCAAGCGACCGAACCTTGATGGCAGGATCCACTGGGCCAGCTCCGTATTCCTTTCATTCAGAGAGGAACAACGACGGGCGGCGAACGGCCTATATTCAAGCTGATAGGGCTGCTGCAGCGAGGGAGCGGGTCTCAGGGTGACGGGAGTAGGCATGCAGCTGGAGCTGGCAGGTCTAGGGACGTCCTGAGTCGAGGCGAGGGGAGCCAAAGCGGGGGCACGTTTGACGCGTTTGACGGCCACAGGGCGGAAGGTGAGCCCTCAAGTAGACAACCTTGGACCTACAGTGGAGTCTCGTCGTTCTAAGCTGGCGCGATCACACCATTCCACATCCGACACGTCAATAGCCCCCCCCCCCCCCCTTACCCCCGAGTACTTCCGATCTATCAATGCTTTCATAGCGTCTCACGCGCTTGAGCTGGACCGAGCACTCACGCTCGACCTGCAACGTTTCATGCGTCACTACGAGCGAAATATCAGACAGGTCGATCAGATGAATCGCGATTTCTTCTGGCTCGTCAAGCAGCTTACTATCAAGATGTGCTGATACAAGAGGACCTGGTCGGGAGCGGGAGGCGATGAGAAGTTGAGGGACGATGTCACAGCTATGATGCCCGAGTTCACTGCAGAATAGTGAGTAGTATAGATACCATTGACCATACTAGCATAGCTTGTCTGTGGGGTCAGTCACACCTGCTGCCATTCCATTCCATGGCTAACATGGACCATGTACCCGGACCTGTCATAGCGCCATCTGCCTGGGACGGATCATAAAGACCCTGATCCGAAGCGTCGATATCCAACAGGAACAAGTCCTCAGACAGAGAACAGATGCAGGGTACAGAAGGAGGTCTAGAAGGAGGTCCTGAAGTGGCGAAGACCGAGACCGGCTGGTTGATTTCCGAGCGAGATGCTCATACTTCCTATTTTATAGCACATGTTTGCCATGCAAAAAGGTTGTTGCGGGCGGAAAAAGATGCACGGATAGATAAGAATAGTGTTAACTGATTCACCCCCTCTGCTTACATATATCATTCTTCAGTCGGTGCTCATCTTGAACATTGTCACTCCTTCCTACTCAAGTGCGACACCAGCTGCAATAGGCAAGCGAAGCGAGTGGGAGCGGTGTCTCCTCGCCAAAACAAGCAGATATGGGATGTTTCTTCATATCTCCTTGTGTTTGCTATATATTGCTGCCTGAACGGCCATTTTCAGCAAAAACACCTAGCCCGTGTGGCGAAATTGGTCATCGCACCCGACTCTTATGGATACTTTGTGTGTCTATCGGGCGATTGCGGGTTCGAGTCCCGCCATGGGCTTCTCTTTTTGTTTTATGTCGGATCAGCTGTTTGCCCCTGGATCAGCGACTAGAGGCTGGACGCTATAGCGCGTCACGCATGCACAGACGATATTTTTGATTTTGACTTTCGAGAGTGTCCTGGTTGACTCGATTGTTTACAGCTTTCCACACACTCAAGCATGCTAGAACAATGACCTCCCAAGAGGGATCCAGATCCACGACCCACAGAATACCCAATCAGTCAAGCTCTACATGGTATTTGCGCCACCTCGACACGCATATCCGTGCATCCCGCGACCATGTCCTGGGAGAGACTTACGGCGTGCGATACCAGTCGTCATACCGAGATACGGTCGTCCCGCCCTCCAACGCCATCTGGACTCCCGAAGAGAAATCCCTGTTCTTTGCTTCCCTCCGACGTCATTCGAGATTCAGAGCGGATGTGATAGCTGGCGAAGTGGGCACGAAGACTGAGATTGAGGTGGAATGGTATTTAGACTTGCTGGAGTCTGGCGCGGCGCAGGTCGGCCAGGTTGATGCGAACAGGAAGGTGCATGGGAAGCAGAGAGCCAGGTGGGATGGAATCAGGTCTTGGAGAGAGGGTTTGGCGCCCGCTTGTAGGGAGGTCTCGGCGGGGTGGGTCGTGCAGGAAGAATCGCTAGCGGAAGAGGTGATGGGAGTGGTAAATACCAAGGAAGCTCAGGATCATAGGGAAATCACACGGACAGCCAGGCGTTCCGAGCGAAGGGCACTGAACAAGGTCATTCCACTTGATGCGAACTTCACGTCCCATCAGCGAAAGAAGTACCTCGACGAGCACCCGAGCACGGTCGCCATGTTCAATCGTTGGGCCGTCGACGATTGGGGCGAAAGTATCGACGCTGGAAAAATGTCAACGCTGAACGGGCTCTTGCGGCCAGATTGGTGCGAGTGGTATTCTGAGCGAGTCCGCCTTCCGTCCCCCGTACGACTAGCGGACGGGATCTCCGAGACCGACGACGACGACAATCAGCATCTGATGGCCGGTCCGATAAAGGGTGATCCTCATGGGAGGATCGCCAACGACCTTCGAAATTTCCAACGCCTATCCTTAATCCCTAAATCCGAACGTACGCCTGCTCAACGCCGAACTCTAGCAGCTATTGTCAATCGCCGTCGGAATCGCGAGAAATACAGGCTGACCAAGCTCATACAAGAAGGAATGACGAAAGAGGAGATCCAAGCGGCCGGAGGAGCGGACGCAGTCTTTGCTTCGAGAGATCATCCAGAGGACGGAAACCAGGCGGCCGAGTACCGGCAGAAAACCGTGCTGGGCGGTAGTAAGGCGGAGATCAAGGAGGAGGGCTCGGTGAATCAGCTGAAGAAGTGGGGAATGTACGATCACCTCCTGCTGAGCGGGATGGAGGTATTCAACTATGATATCATGGCGAGGTTGACCAGGTGAGCCGGCGCAGCCGCCCTCTATGGTGTATACGGTGTCCAAGCTGATCTGATACATGCATGTCTCTCCGTACCTAGTCAGATCGCAGCGTCCTCCTTCTCCGACTCGCCAAGCATATCATTCCCTGTCCTCCGTAGAATTCACGCAGATCTGGTCAACTACCTCCGCTCATTGCTATACAACGCCATCGTGATAGCCGAGCAGGCTCATCATCAGCGGCCTGCCGACCAAGAGGATGAAGAGGACGGAGAGATGACCTCGGACCATGTGTACCAAGCGCTGATACTGGCGGGTGAAGATTGTCCAGCTCAGGTTGTGAGTGAACGCCTAGGGCGCATATTCGAGGATGCTGGTGAGGAGCTGGACAGCGAGGCAGGTGGTGTGGATGGTCAAGAGGTCGATGATTGTCAAGAGAGAGAACGGACAAGGCGGGGCGAGTCGACACCGCCTGCCGATGGCGATGGGAATAAACATGCGGGGTCCGCAAGTGATACCGGTGCCGACAAGCCAATCAACCTTCGCCGACGGGGTTACCCGGCTAGTCTCCTGTCTCAAAGCGACACACCATGGCATCTTATCGCCTCCCTCCCTCAATCCAATTCGACTGCCCCCAATGTTGGTCATGCAGATGAAGCGGCTGCAGCTGAATCTGAGCTTGAGGAGGCCGAGGCGGGAATCGATTTCTCGGCGCTTAGCGATGCAACTACGGAGCAAGAAGGCAATGACCTCGACGAAGCGCTGGAAGTAATGGATAAAGCGCACGACAAGCTGTGCGAAAAGGGTTTGAAGAACGCCGCAAAACGCAAGCGCAAGCGCAAGTATGTTTCACCAACAACAGATGGAGGTGAAGAGGAGGGAGAGGCAGAAGAAGTGGATGCGGTGAATGATGGTGGAGATGTGTGGACTTCTATGATTGTGCAAAGGATGAACGGGAAGACTGTGAGGCCGAGATTGAGGGTCGAACAAGGTTCGTCTGCTAGTTTTACATGCTCCCTGCCCACGACGGACTTGTGATCAGGTTCACCTCCCGGCTTGTGTTGACTTGTGCAAGTGCTTCCAGACTACCTCGACCTCCTGTTCTCCATCGACAACGCCAGGAGTAAACGTCAATACGTGCAGCGTAGAGAGGCTCGGTACCCGACCACGAGGCTGCGCAAGAAAGCGAGAGAGCATAAAAATATCAAGTCTACTGCATTCATCATTGATTCGGACTCTGACTCTGATATAGACGACTATGACGACATGTCGGATGTCGAGAATGCGTATGTGGCTGCGGCGGACGAAGTTGAAGAGGATGAAGGGGATCAGAGCGGTTCTGATGATGAGGAGATGGCCGAAGAGGGAGAAGAGGATGACGAAGAGCGTGGTGACCCTTGAAGCGGTGATAGGGATGACGATCATCAGAGTCGATGAGAAGCAGAAGCCGCTGTGTATGTGACTTAGCGATGAACCTCGACATATACTGGCATCATATTGTACATAGCGTGTATGGAAGCACAACTACCTGAATGTACAATTGTATATACTCTGTTTATACATAAATCAATAAAGCGATCAAATGATCATCGACTCAAACACAATTGATCGATCGTCCGCACCGATATTCTTGCTTCGCCCGATCTACTTAGTATCCGTCCAGCCCAACGCTTGCTTCATTCGGACTAACTACACCGCCCTGCAGCTGGCCCTTGAATCTCGTCCTGACACCCATCCTGATCCTCTCCTCCCATTCTCTGAACCACTGTCCCTCCTTCCTTCCAACGAGGTAGTGGACGCCCTTTGGGCCGTACTGCAAGGTCGGGTTCTCCGGGAGCTCGGGGTGGAGCTTGTATAATCCCGGGAGCCTATCTTGGGCGGAAGAGATGTCTTCGCTGGGGAAGGTTGACGGTAGAGGTGGATAGCATTTCATGCCGTCTGCGAGGGGTCACAAAGGGTTAACGCCAGATACACGTCGGCCACTTTCATTGACGTCATGATAGCGAAAAGCAATCGTCAGTGCACTTACAGCTAGCCAAAGCCACTTCGTATGGAGCCCCTGCTTTCGGTATGAGGTGCTTGAGGATCCACACAAGAGGGTAGATCAAAGTGACCCATGCGAGGAAGTAGATGAAGGGCTAATGTCGCGCAGAAGACTGGATCAGCCTTGGTCCCCTTTCAGTCGGCCAGAGACATGTGTGTTGCTGAACCCGGACAATGACGGCAACTCACATTTCCAATGGCTCGAGACCATATGTTGGATGGTCTGACAATGACATCTGTTGGCTCAACATCCAAAGACACATTGACAAAATTGGATTGATAGCCGGTTGAAAGGATCGCGCCAGAGATCGCTGCAAGAGCATGAAATCAGTGATCCACCTTCAAGTCTAGTCAACGTGGGTTTGAGATTCTACACATACCCGAGGTCAATCCTTGTATATCCCAGCCGTAGATGCCCTTAAGGAGATGAAACTCTTTGAGAGGCCCGCGGTCCGCGCAAAACTTCTCGCACCACGCCCTCAATTCTGGCTTCGCAGCCTGGTGTTGATGCTCGCCCCTTTCGGGATCCGCCGAGCCTTGCGCATCCTCGATAGCATTGATTGTGCCTCCACCAAGCTGCAAAGCCGCTTTGCCCTTGTTTCTTGATTCCCAAAATTCAGGATTATCCTGCATCTTGATCCAACCTGGGATGCCTTTCTTCATTCGGAATGCATTCCATGCATCCCTGTCGCGCCTTTCGGCGAACGTAGCGGGTCGCCCGGCGTCGGTCGGACCGTACTCGCTGACGAGCGACTGGTAGCCTGCATGTCGGTGTCGGTGATGTTCTTGCGTACGGGCAGGAGCAAAGGTGGCACCATATCGTGCGAGGTGAGAGCCCCGATGAGCGGCAACGTCGGGTGGTACAGCTCGGAGCTGGATATGGGTAATATTCGAGGGGTGGTCGATAATGTCTGAGAGGTCAATCTGTATACACGCCACGGCATTGAGTCAGTGCGAGGCCGTGATATTATTCCGGCAACAGAATCGTTTGGGCTCACCGTAAAGTCAAAGTCTATGACAGTGTGGGTTTCACCACGACGTTTGTGCACATTCACCCCGTTGTCCATGACCATCCCAGACTGTTCCACGGTCTCGGTATGCATCCCCCGACAAACGACCTTGACATTAGGCGGTGTCATTGCCTGTGCCCGGATGAAGTCGTAGAGCACCGCGGCTATGAATTCAGTTCTTTGTCCGTTAGCTCTTGCTACAAGCGTCTGATGGTCATTCTGTGGTGGAGCCGAGCCAAAACATACGGTCAGAAAGCTTTGCATCACATGTCTCTATGGTCTTGCCCTTCTGTCTCCATTGGACAGCCTTGATTTGCTCGGGAGGCACACAGTTTCTTCCCAGCAGCGGCTCTGCATTCGGAGCACCAGTAAACAGATGAGCAATATGCTCTGGGACGGTTCGATCGCTTAGGGGCTGTGCACTGGATGATCCAGCAATGTGCTGTTGCTGGTGCGCAGAGGTTGAGCCGGACGTCGCGAGGGCTGAGTCGTATGATGGTGGGGGAAGATCTAGATCTTCGGGCGAAGAAGTCGTCGGCAAGGGAGGCTTGGTGTCTTGAGCCATTCTGACGGGTGTCTTGCTGTTGCGAGCGATATTGAAAAAAGAGTAGAAGGAGAAGAAATGGACGGGTGGCAATGTGTTTCATGTTATCTATGGGTTAATTCCCACCCTATTCATACCTCCACCGAGGCCAGCAACAAGCTTTACAAGCTTTCGTCACTCGACCGGCACCACCGAGCAAGACATGCTGCACAGCTTCGTCATTTTCATTCCGTGTTTGCTTTTTCATTGCTCCCCTCAAAGCAGACGTCTACACCAGAATCACCCCAGCCGACCATGGGTATCGGACCTGCCTTACCACCTCATCTCGCTCATTTGGCCGGCAATGGTGACCGCTCACCATCACCTGAAGGTCCGGCCCCGCCCACCACAGCTGGCCCAGCGGGACCCTCCGCTGCTGGCCAAGACGACGAAGAAGACGATGATGATTTTGGACCTGCACTGCCTCCTCACCTACTAGCAGCCCGAAAAGCCAACAAAGTAGCCGGCCCGACGCTAGACCCCGTCGGTCGTCCCTTGCCCTCCGCAGGACCATCTCGAGCCTCGCCTCCTCCCGGACCTAGCTACGGTTACGATGACGATGATAGCGATGACGATGTGATTGGACCAATGCCTGTGCAGGCGTCCGGGGAGGAAGAGACTGGCTCAGCTGTGAGAGAGTTCCTGGAAAGAGAGGAAAGGATGAGGAAGGCTGCCGAGGAGAAGATTAAGCCGAAAGTGCAGC
The DNA here is from genome assembly GCA_000507405.3 of Kwoniella heveanensis BCC8398. Taxonomy (NCBI): domain Eukaryota; kingdom Fungi; phylum Basidiomycota; class Tremellomycetes; order Tremellales; family Cryptococcaceae; genus Kwoniella; species Kwoniella heveanensis. The sequence continues at coordinate 42,898 of KV700146.1, read as the reverse complement.
AAAGGGAGGAATGGATGCTGGTGCCGCCCAGCGGTGGAGTATTGGCAAACGGTGAGTGGTTCTACCATAACACTCCAGACAATCACCGTACACTGATCATCCCATGACTTGAGCTCCTTGTCTCCATTGTGATGACTAATGCTAAAGCTCCACCATCGTGTCCAGTCGACCCGCTCCGAAAACGAGCAACCAATTTCAATCGGACGACTACCGAGCCATCCGATACAGATCACACGCTATGGACTGAAACGCCCGCCGAAAAGGCTCAGCGAATCGCGGACGAAGTAGCTGGTATAAAGCGGAAGAAGGGTAAAGCTGGAGAGAGGATCATGAGCTATGAAGATGAGCAGGAGGAGCGAAGAAAGAGAAAGAGGGAGGCTGAGATCAGGGATGAGGTCGCCAAGCATAATGTATGTTCGATCCTCTTATTGCGTTCTCAACCATGCAATAGGACGCTGTACTCATCATCATCATTGCAATTGCCTTATCACACAATACAGAACACCCAACGAGGTCCATCACTGCTCGATCAACACGCGTCGAAGCTGGCAAAGAAGAAGAAAGATGGCAAAGACGACGATGCACCCGCAATCTGGGATCACGACAGAGATATGGGTATTACCGGCCGACTGCTCAACGACCAGGAGAGGAGTAATAAGATTCGTGAAGCACGGGGACTTGGAGACAGGTTCGGTCATGGCAAAGCGGGAGCTTATTCGATGTAAATTCAGTCCACAGCACGAGCGATGCATATCTGCCATCCCCGACCTGACCGGCTCGTTCTCGGACACTTCTACCCAAGTCAGTTGAACTTCGACTCACCATTAGAAGCTGCAATAGCGTCTGGGGAGAAACCTGTTGGGCTACTGGTGTCGCTCCCGCCGTGACTACGGCAATTTGATTCGTCGCACCCAATTGACAGTATCACTTCAGTGATTCTTCCTCACAACTGAATTTGTCTTCTCGTTCAACTCACGTCGCTCCAAGCTCCAAAACCACAAGTATGGGTCGTCTGACTACCCACAGTCTGAGACTGGGAGTCACCCTCCTCGGCAGAACTGCCTGCAGTGCCGCCAGTAGCGATTGTCTTCGCTGCTTCACCAGAGGTAGAAGGGGCCTGGCGTTCACCTGTCTGCGAGCTGGCATTCCATGCAGCAGTCATGGTAGTCTCGGCGGTACCCACAGTACCATTATCTGGGCCTATACACGATGCTCAGCTGAACGTTCCAAGCAATCCCGGGTTAGGTGCAAGGTACACCGGCAGCTGACCACTTACCCCTTTCAGATCGCTGATGGCGTCCGGGACATCGCCATGCCGTTGGAGGTCTCATAAGTTCTGTCACCTCTGTGATCGGTGCACGGAATCGTGCCGGGTCCACATCATGTGAATGATCCTTACACGTTGTGTTGTTAATGTATTAGATCCATGGCATCAGATTGCGCTAGTACGAGTGAGTGTGAGTGTGCGTGACGGATAGGAGCAGAGGAAATATCGAGGAGCTCACTCCTATCAACATAGTACATATACATGAAATGAGCGGTCGCCGGACTGCTTACTGTACTGCGAGCACTACGACTCGAGTCAGAACTGTTATTTTCATTCCTCCTAATAAGCCTTCTCATGACGCACAGCCTTTCACCAACGATACTCTCTCTTCGTTCCGCACGGCAAAGGATCCAGTCATCGCTTTTCAACGGGCTTCCTCCCCTCGAGCCTAGACTCGAAAAAGCTGGCGCAGAAGCTCAGCATCTCCCTTGTTGTGTCGTTTCATCCTGGAGAACCCTGAATATGTAGAGGTTCTTGTGGGGCAATGCAGCTCCTTCGCCACTACCCGTCAGTAAGAGGCCCACGACATGACGCAACCCAAGCTAAGTCCTGGACCAGTGTACGATCTTTCGGTTCCCATCAAATGCATGATTTCGGTCGAGTCGATGCGTCAAGAAAGTAGCAGGGAGGGTACTGGATTATAGCAAATCATATGAGACTGCCTCATTCATCATCCTAGGCTCCCGTAGCGGATCCATCTCCCTCACTACAACCTGACCGGACGGCGCATGAGAAGCCAGAGCGTTGGAAGCCTCAGTGTGATCCGAAGGGGCCATAAGCTCCTTGAGCAACAAAAGCCTGCTGTCGACATCGTCAAGTCGTCTCCGGAAACTTTCCGATCTCTCCTTGCTCTCGGTCAAAGAAGCCTTCAGCTCTGATGCGCCAGTCTCGAGATCTCCGAGCCGATGAATCCGTGCGTCTAACCTGCTTCCGAATGCGGAAAGTCTGGTCAAGATATCCATAATATCTGGCTGGGTGGTTGGTGCACCTCCGGTACCGTGGGTAGACGCGAGATTCGAGCCTGTGGCTGGGCCGGACTGATGATCTTCTCGAGCAGTTCCTGCAGTGCTAGCGGGCTCGAAATAGCGCGGCGATCGCCCCTGGGCATGGTTTGTGTCGCCCTCTGACATGTCGTGATGTTTGTTCGAGCCGGCAGGGGTACAAGTATGGGGGGTGGCAGTTGTGCGATTTGCAGTGTGTGGTGCAGCTAGAAAGTAGATGAGGGAATCGGTGTTGTCGGAGAGCTTCACTGCTACAGATATGGTGCTGGGCGAAAGCTGGAAGTCTCCAATTCGTCACGCAATCCACCCATCTTATACCTTCAGTACTCGTACGATGCTCGTTTGCGCCTGGTGGCATTACTTCATGCCTGTGGGAGCATCTGTCATCCTTTCAGGGTATGAAGTCGGCCTCACACGAAGGCCGTACAGCCTTTTTCGTAGTACATTCAAATGAGGCATCCTTTGATTCTCTCTACTCGACGAGATACGCCATTGGGCGCACATAGGTGTCTACGATGCTCCGACATCTCTCTTCGCAGCCGCATGAGTTTCGCCACTTTGGGCTTTGCGCGCACACCCTCCACTAACCGCGGTCGTCATGATCCCAAAGACCAACAGGAATGCGGCGAGTCATGGCCCTAGGCGAAAGAACGGATTGCAGTGTATTGAAATGTCAAAGTGTCGGCAATGTGCGAATCATTGTCCCCTGCTGGCACTGTTGAGGCATATGAGCTGTCGGCCCACCTCGATTGGGCGAAGGGGTCTGCTTCGATATGGTGAAACATACGTTAAACATATACTTCCATTCGACTAAATACTGTAGCTACCCTGATTCTCCAATGGCGAGGATCCCCCCACAGCGTCCAGTCGTTTGTACAGTACGTGCAATCGAACAATGCGTCTTCCCCAAGCAATTCTGTATCCCGTCTCTTCCTGGATCCCCAGTGGCGCGAATCGCCACACAGAAAGGAGGGCACGTGAAAGCGAAAATGATCTACTGACGGCCATCGCCAGTGCTCTCGAGTCGATATCGACCAATGGTAGAGCCGGCGAGTCTGGGATCATTGAGGTCCAGGGTATGATCTCCCAGCGTGATGCGCCCTTGAGTAGGGGGCTGTTGACCGGTCCTGGAAAACGGGATGTACTCTGTCTGGGTCTGGCCCCCCGCAGAGCTAGTGACAGCGAAGTTGTCCATCTCGACGGCGGATCTTTCCTGTGAAGTCGCAGCGCCCGACGAGCCGACCCGAGAATCACGAGGTTGAGATTGAGCTGATGTACCCTGGCGGATAGAGCCACCAAGTGAGGCCGACCAAGGGCATTCGTCTTCCTTTTCGTCTGCAAAGCTCGCTGTGCCATGGGACTGTGGGTCCCGAGACGCGGTGCCCGCAGTCCTCGAAGGAGCGGAGTATACCATCGGCGGCGTCCGGGAATACTGCTCGGAGATAGCTGAGTTGTTAGCAGGGTTGGACATGTCAGAGGTGGGGACGATATGCAGTTGATTGAGAGAATAACTGAATAAGTGCGATGGGTGGCTGCTAGCGAAGGGTGTGGCAAGGCAGTTGAGAGAGGATCGAGGAGTGGCGATGAAGGAGAACTTGAGGAAGAGGTGCAAAGGCGGAATGATCGAAGATCACGGCTTTATACACGTTACACTGTGAATGAAAAGGGGGGGGGGGCATTTTCTACACCGTCTGCTGGCGAGTGGCGGCGAGTCCTATACTGTATCATATGCGAAGTTGTATAAGCTTGTCCTTCCTTTACGAGGCCAATGCAACGCCAGAAGCCCAAACGAGTGAGACACTTGCGTCCTTCGAGCTCCGCGCTTCTTCATCGCGACTCCACCTGAATGGTGCGGAGACAGAGCGCGCATTGTCTTTACCTTTTATTCCTCGATGCTGTACTGTACCGTACGGGCAGCCCGATTCTTCGGCCTGGAAAGTGTGGCGCAAGGTACAGTAACATCTCACAGATGACCTGTGAAGTCGGTTCTTTCACCGGTCAAGAGCTGAATGACATCCTAACACACCTTGCGGGTGTCTCTCCTTTCAATCTCACCACCCGAATAGGCGTCGAGGCTTCTTCTCTCTCGCTACGTACCTGAAGCTCGTGTGAACGCTGGGGTCATATGGAGAGAGAGTCTGTGGCGGGTTTGAATCACAGAGTTGGAGTTCTCATGGACTTCATGTTCAGTGCAGAGATCCCAGAGCATCAGTCAGTCGGGGAGCGGGCCTGTACTTATCCAAGTACAGTACGGCAGGTTTGTGCTCTCGTCGCGCATGACATCTCAACCATTGTTATCTTGTTGAGTCAGCACTGACATCATCGTCTCCAGAAGACTTATCAGCAGTTGTACGCAGTCAGGTATGTATTGGTGAACAGTGAAGGTGTTCTACAACGGACTTCTGCCGGTGAAAGTGGATACGAGACTCCTCACTAGCCCCCTTAAATTGCTCCTATCCCGCTTGGCCCCAGTTGGAGTACCTTTGGAGCAGCCAAGAAAAGGTCATCGAGCGAGTAGGTGATCTGTACGACCTACTGGTCACCAGTGGTACCCTGGTCGGCGCCACCGTTGGTGGTCTGGTCAGGGCCGGCAGTGGCGTCAGTTCCGCTTTGGCCGGAAGCGCTGACTGAGCTCAGCGACACGAAAGTTGTGCCGGTCGCCCGGTCGACAGGGTCGCCTTGCGAGTTGGTAGAACCCGCTCGTAGTGCTGCGATGCGGGACATCACCGATCCGACGGCCCGCGAGTCGGCACTCTCCTGGGTGTCCGGCTGGCTGTTGTCGGCTGTCGAGGTGGAGTGAGGCATGATAGTGGTTTGGCTTGTCAGAATGTGTGATGTTATCAGAGTGGGAAGCAAGTGGATAGCTTGAAGATTCAGGAGTTCGTGTTGACAGAACAAGAACGGATACACCAGGATAGGAGAGAGATTACTCGCTTTTATAGACAGCGATGGACCGCAACGGGTGAGCTCACTCGACTCTTGGTGTCTACGTCTCCTCGAGTCAACATTCGAGCACCTATCCCGTGGGACCACAATCAACTCGAACGACGCTCCACCACGATGGCAATCCCCTGTCGACAACTTCCGTCTCGAGGGTGGTGAAGGGTGTGCGGAGATACATGCCATGTCACGGAGATCGTGCCGCCGTTCGTCCACTTCGCTTCTCACGTTGATTCTCTATGCACAGCCTTGTGCTCGGTCACAGATAAGCCCTTGACTGCTCAATTGTGAAACAAACCACCCTTTGTGCTACAGAGTGGCAATACCGACGAAACATAAAGCCTCGCCAAGTCTAGTAGATACTGTACCGTGACCCGATGATCTAGGCCTGCGAGCTGCTTCCGTATCTATCCCTTGAGTGGCTTTTATTTGTCCGACCACAATTCCGATCTCGGTCTGAGAAGTTGTCACATCCCCTCGGAACAGACATGCTGCTGGTCTCTCACAATGCACTATAGCTATCACCAGAACGCGAGTCAAATCAACCTGCCTGTGCGTTGCGCACTTGTCGCCGTGTGGGACGAGCACACGGCTGATAGTCCGCGTTCCTTCGGCGACCGCTTGATTGCCTCGCAAATAGCCGTACTGTACATGACACTTGTAATGACCATTGATAAGGACTATTGAAGCCTTTGAGAACGAATAATCTATCGGCTTCGCATCGCGCCACACGCACGAGCAAATAATGTTAATTACTGTACATTGTTGTGTGTAGAGGTGGACTTCATCTCAGAAGAGGTGGCCCTTCAGAAAGCCCCTCTTGAAGCCAGTTTCTGAATCCTTTGTTCCTCGGTTCGACGCAGCTGTCTGGTTGGTCGTCGACGCAGATGGGCGTGCGCCGTCGGTGCTGTCGCCATGAGAGGCTGGCACACCCGTACGAGAAGTCTGTTCAGATGACTCTGGACGGAGACGGAACCCAGATGCGAAGCCGGGGTAAGTGTCCTTCGCCGCACCAGCCGTAGTTGCATTTGGAGATGCAGTGGCACCACCGTCGGCACCGATAGTCGAGCATGAGCTCTGAGGCGGAGCAAAACCTGTCGCTGTGACATGACCAACGCTAGTGACAGGAGCAGGGCCTCGCTCGTCCCCAGTGCGATGCTCTGTAAAAGGTCTGTAAGGTCGGTCCCCAAGTGAGCCACACTCATCGCACGATCGAACATGATCCTCGTCTCTGATGTCAATGAGATAGCAGCCTATGTTGGCATCCCAATGCCATTTGTCGCACGTCCCCGAGGCCGAGCAGTCGGAAGCCTGCTTGAGTCTGTCCTCGATTATCTTTCCTTTTAAGATGTCTTCGCCATCGAGCGTACCCCTGTATACACCTTGGCTTCGAGGAGGCAGGTCGGTCGTGTCAGGGGACTGCGAGCTTGTGTTGTCTACGGTCATGTCGATCAGGCGGGATTGGACCGGTCAGGGGTGATTGTATAAGCTGGTATTACAAAGAACGATAACTTACTAAAAGGGATAAAGGTCCACTCACGGAACAAATTACGTCTGGGCGGGTGGCGAGTCTGACTTGGGTCAGGAAAGACGGTCACTGTATATGCGGACGGTGCCAGTGCCAGAGGGCAGCCGGCCTTGTCCTGGCGACCGATGTTACACTTTGCCGTCTAGCACAGCGATTTGCTGCCTGCTTCTTGACTCAAGGGAGCAGGTGAGCCTTTCCTTGAATTTGAAGGCGTCCTCGTTTCCCCATTCACAAGCATAACAAGCGGTCTGGGATTCACGCAAAAAAGGATGTCACCTTCGCCTGTCGATACTCGAATTATGACCAGCCGGGAGCTCAGATGCTTTCTTGATAGCCATTCGGTCTGACTCGGACCACCTTTGTCTGGTATGATGGACGCCTCTGGTTGCCAACCAGGGTGTCAACGAAACTTCGATTCGATCCACACTGCACCAACATTCGGCTTCACCAAAACGGTGCAGGTCAAAAAATCGAAATTGTTTTCGAACTTGGCCTCTCTGAGAGGCTCATGGCGAAGATAAGCTGATAGCGCCCTCCTTCGTGCTTCCCTCTCACCAGATCAGCACTAAAGTGTCTTGGCCACATGCCGATCAGCCATAGGAGCGATCATCGCCAATGAGCACGCGGTAGTATGAACAAAGATGCATGTACAATAATATCTTCTTCACATTACTTCTCATGCTTTCGATGCTGTCGTGGTGACGTACGTCTTTGGCGACCTCAGAGGCTCATATGTAGCTTAGCCTACGTGAATCGTTGAACGACAACGGCATTCTGCAACTTTGCAGCTTCGACCGTCTCGCTGGTGTCCGATAGCTCTCGGGAGGGGAATGTTGTTTGAAGTACAAATGGACGGGAGTCGGGTCGGGCACTATACATATTCCAAAGCGCAAATGGAGGGCGCGGCAAATCAGCATGGCTATTCATGTATAATAAACAATCTCGATAAAGCTTACGCTGAGACGTAGTTTCGCAAATCGCCGACGGTATGAGTAAGGTTGACCTTAGCGACCATCCTAACGGAGTATAACCTCATGTTAGCTAAGTGTCATTACCCTGGCGCAAACAGTAGCTCACCTGGTACCATCCCCTAATCGAAGTTGAATGCTAGTCGTAGGCTGATCGTTATCCACCTTGAACTCGGTCGGACCGCCGGAAGTTGTACTAGCACCGGCATTGTCGGGAACGCCAGGCGTGCTCGTCCCGCTCCCGCCGACGAGGATACCTTGAGGTAAACCGCCGGGCATCGAGCTACTCGAGGAGCTGGTGACTTCTGGCGCAGGCGAGCCGAGCCGATTTCCGGATCCGCCGAAAGCCTTCATCGGCTTTTTAGGAGGTGGTCGGTAATCCTCCTTCCTCCTCTGAGCAACTTCAACATTAAGACGCTGGTTGTACCTGACTCCGAAGACGCTGGGTGGTGCTCGACCCGATTCGATAGCTTGCAAGAGTTGCTGATTCTGAGGGTCATCGTACGCGAGCAAAGGTCCATCCTCAATCGAGAACCCATTTCGCCAGAAAGTCAATCGACGAGTCTGGACATTATCATCGCTCTCGTCATCATCATCGTCACTTTCGTCTTCGGCTTGAGGGGGATTGGGACGACCTGCAGGAGGAGCAGCTCCTCGTCCTCCTCCGCCTCCGAACATGCTTGCCAAAAGATTGTCCATGGTTGAAGAGCTGACAGCTGCGACGCTGGGCAAAGCGGAAGAAGGTGGCGATCGAGAGCCAGCTGCCGGTACTTCAGTGGATTCTACTTCGTCCGATCCCAAGGTATGGCCCGTCCCTCGGAATGCACTCGAACGGGGCGCCGCCTGTGCAGCTGCGTTCGCAGAGGGAGTTCGAGGTCCATTTCTACAATATGGTCAGCGTCACAGTATGCATCTGGAGCTAAGCATGCCGAACTCACCTGCCTGCCATTCGAAGAATGTTGTCTACAATCGAGTTGCCCTGAGGCTGATCGTCGGGATTCTGTACAGCCAGACCACTGGGGAAGCATCAGCTTGTATCCTCGCTAAGTAATGCTGTCAAGAACACTGGGGACTCACCTCCTTCCTCCACCGGCGTACAATTCCTCCGGATCGTCTCCCTCATTCTTCGGTTCATCGGCATCCTCACTGTTCCTAATTCGCCCGGTCATACTTCGCTGCGGTTGCCCCCATCCAGCGGGGAGAGATTCACTGGCAGGCTGGCCGCTCAAGGTCCTACCACCACCAGTGGCAGGTGCATTCTCCTCAGGTTGATCAGACATGATTGCTTCGTCTAAGAGGTCGGCGTCTTCGTCGCTTCCTTGGGACGCGACGCGTTCGAGTGGTGGCGCAGCTGCTGTTTGAGCAGCGTAGAAGTCTTCAATAGCACCCTGCAATTGTTGATTAGCTGTGATTCACTGACCACTCGTCAGGCTACACCTTCCTCAGCTCACCTCTAGAGTAGTACCTGCTTCTAAGAAGTGGAGCGCTTCTTCGTGACTCGCTTGGGTGATGGCTACGAACTGATCGATGTCTGGGATCACACAGCTTGATCAGATGGCTAGCACGGCCGCACAATCGTACATGCAAGCTGTGTACTCACCTTCTTGCGTTGGCTTGAGACCCGGCATAATGTTTGAAGAAGAAAGCGAAGTCGACATTCAAGTTGTAGGGTTTACTCTTCTCCAACATACAATGCAACCGCGAACGATGATGACGGTGACGCAGCGTAAGCAGAAGCGGCGATCACCGCAGTACCTTTCGTGAACCCCGTTAGGCGTCCGTCATATGCTTGTCGCCACCCACGTGCCTACCTAGCTCTTCCTACGAATCCTCGATTTTTACCTGCAGACTGACGAACCTGTCGAACTCATTTTGTGTTGACTTTGTCGCCTTCTAAATCGTTGAAGTTATCCAGAAATCTCGCCTTTCATCTTCTTCTTCGTCCCTCCTATTTGGAAATCGAGACGCCGGGCTGCATACACAACGATTCGTCAACATGTCGGAACCTCCTTCCAAGCGATCCAAAACTGGCTACGTGGATCCCTCTTCTTCCACCCCTCCAGCCGACAACCCTTACCTGTAAGTGGAAGGTCTTGACCTTCTTGCCCTTGACCCTCAGCTGATCAATGTTCACAGTGCGCACCGCAACAATGCGACCGCATCATCTAGCAATGGATACGCCAATGGCACTAACGGTGCCGCCACTCCATCTGGTAAGGTCAGCAACCCCTTGAACGGGTTGGTACCTAGAAAGGTATCGGTAGCTCAGGCCAAGTCAATCATGGTGAGTAACGATGGCCTCAATGTGCTGCTTCCTGCACAGTGTTGACCGGTATTCACCATTTGTAGGACGGCGACGTGAACCCCTTCAAGGGCTTAGCACCCTTCTCCGCATCATACAAGAAGATCCTCGAACAGCGAAAAGGTCTCCCGGTCTACCAGAAGATGCAAGAATTCTTGACCGTCTTCTCTGAGAACCAGATCACGGTCATGGAAGGTCAGACTGGATCGGGAAAAACCACTCAGATCCCGCAATTTGTGTGTTACTCGGACTTGCCGATGTTGAGGGGGAAGATGGTCGCTTGTACTCAGCCGCGACGAGTGGCCGCTATGAGTGTAGCGAAGCGTGTTGCCGATGAGATGGATGGTGAGTGGTTTTGATTATGCCGGGATATCGCCAAACGCTAACATCGGTGCCTACAGTGCAACTCGGAAAACAAGTTGGTTACTCTATCCGATTCGAAGATATGACGGAGCAGGGTACGACTTTCCTCAAGTACATGACCGATGGTATGCTGTTGCGAGAAGCCATGAACGACCCTTTACTCGAGCGGTACTCCACTGTCATTCTTGACGAGGCGCACGAGAGAACATTGGCGACGGATATCCTGATGGGTTTGCTCAAAGATGTGAGTCCGCGAGATGATACATACCGAGATTCGTACCAAACATACTGATCGGATGTGTGAATTACAGATTGCAAAGCGACGACCCGACCTGAAGATCATCGTTATGTCCGCCACTTTGGATGTTGAGAAGTTCCAGAAGTACTTTGGCGATGGTCAGCCTTCCGGTATCGCTCCCGTCGTCAAAGTCTCCGGACGAACTTTCCCTGTCGAGACGTTCTTCACCCAAGAACCGGAAAACGATTACGTCGAAGCCGCCATACGAACGGTCCTCTTCATCCACCAAGCGGAAGACGAAGGAGACGTATTGCTGTTCTTGACTGGTGAAGAAGAGATCGAGGACGCCTGTAGGAAGATCAGGGCGGAAGGAGATGAGCTAGCGGCGAAAGGAATGGCGGGACCGTTACTTGTGGTACCCCTGTACTCGTCATTGCCACCTCATCAGCAACAACGTATCTTCGACCCCGCCCCTCCCGCTAGACAAGGCGACGGTATGCCCGGACGAAAGGTTGTCGTCTCCACCAACATCGCCGAAACCTCCCTTACCATCGACGGCATTGTTTACGTTGTCGACCCTGGATTCTGCAAGCAAAAGGTCTACAACCCCCGAATCCGAGTGGAGAGTCTGCTTGTTTCTCCCATCTCGAAGGCTTCGGCGATGCAGCGGGCTGGTCGTGCCGGTCGAACGAGGCCCGGTAAATGCTTCAGGCTGTATACTGAGAGAGATTTCGTCAAGGAGCTGGAAGAGCAGACGCATCCGGAGATTCTGAGGAGTAATTTGGCGAACACCGTGCTCGAGTTGATCAAGCTAGGTATCAAGGATCTTGTACATTTCGACTACATGGGTGAGTCATGTTAGATGACGGACCAGCGGCGGGAGTAGCCAAAGCTAATATCCTCGCAGATGCTCCTGCACCTGAGACTATCATGCGAGCTCTCGAATTGTTAAATTACCTCGCGGCTCTCGACGATGACGGAAATCTTACGCCATTGGGAGGAATCATGGCAGAGTTCCCATTGGATCCTCAGGTGAGCTTCTCGTTTCCCGCTTCAACTTCGATGCAATAGCTGATCCATATCGTCCGCAGCTTGCCAAAATGCTCATTGTCAGCCCCGAGTTCGGATGCAGTAACGAGATGCTTTCTCTTACTGCCATGTTGTCAGGTGGGTACCAAAATCGACTGCACTTATTCATGTGATGTAGTGCTGATTTGTGCATCTTCATGTTGCAGTGCCAAACGTGTTCATGCGACCCGCTTCGCAGCGGAAGGAAGCCGACCTCGCAAAGGCTCAATTCACCCACCCTGACGGAGACCACCTGACGATGCTCAACGTGTACCATGCCTACAAGTCCAACGAGCACGACGCCAAGAACTGGTGTTGGCAGAACTACCTGAATCAGCGATCGCTTGCTCAAGCCGATAATGTTCGAACCCAGCTTAAGCGGGCTATGGAGAAGTTTGACCTGGAACTCTGTTCGACCGCGTTTGATGACAGGAACTACTGGAACAACATCAGGCAGGCTTTGACGTGTGGATTCTTTATGCAAGTGGCGCACAAGGAGGGAGAGAAGGGCAGCTACAACACCGTCAAGGACAACCAGGTGTGTATAAGACCCACGTTTGAATCGCATCTTTCGCTTGAGGGTGGCTGAGGTTTTACAACTGAACAATCTGTTGTCTCCTGACAGGTTGTCCGACTCCACTTGTCCTGCGGTCTAGACCATACCCCCGAATGGGTGATATATAACGAGTTTGTTCTGACGACTGCCAACGTTAGTCAATGTCCATCCATGCAACCCTTCCCCCCCCCCCCCACCCCCAATTGTCGGACTCTATCTGGTTTGATTTCTTTACCGTGCTAACTATCTTGCTTTGTGTAGTTCATCCGAACGGTGACTGAAGTTCGACCTGAATGGCTGCTCGAATACGCCCCTCAATACTTCGACCCCACCACATTCCCCGAGAACAGCGAGACCCGAAGAGCGCTCTCTCGGGTGATAGCCAAGGTGAGTTTGGATGGAATGCCAGGGCGTCTCGCCAAGTATGGATCGCGGGGCAATAGCGGACAAGCACTGATAGCCCTGATTTTGTTCACGTGTCGCAGAAAACCGGTAAATACCAAGACGGCGGTTCGGGCTCTGGTGTAGATCTCAAGAAAAAGAAGAAGAAGAGAAAGGCCGAGTAAGAGCGAGTCATTATGATCGGGGTGAGCGGGCTCTGTTGTGGGGGTTCAAGGTATATACAGACCAATCACGCAGCCAGCTCGAGAGGTTTTCACACAGGACGTCGGAAGAGGGACGCAGAGACTAGGGAACAGCGTATCTAGCATTTCTAGATATATGGTGATATCTTCACGCATATTTATTGAGATAGAGAACGAGTGCCGCTATCCTCAATTTTAGAGAGACGCCAGAATTGTCAGACTAGATCAGATCATCTGTCATCACATGCTATTTATACAATATCGGTATCAGCCATTTTGGAAGGGAGCAGCGCGAGCGGGAGACAGACATCGACAGCGTTCGAGTTGTGAGTGTAAGCTCGATTGCTACGCGTATACATACCGGCTGTATCTTGTTCATCCGATATGGATGGGGTAAGTGGTATCACGTTGCATCGTTTCACAAAGAGCAAGGTAGGTCGGATCATGCGGCCAGGAGAACGCTGCCAGGAAAATAAGTGGTTTCTTCCGAAAGAGACAAGCACGCATTTTCCCCACCGACCCAGCGGTATCGAGACTCCAATAACTCATGCGTGATGTCACGTTCGCGTATGTTGAGACTACTGCCAGGTAGCGTACTGCAGATGCATGCAAGAGGGAAGTGTAGGGATATTGTAAGGGTGCGGATTCTTCGAAATCAACGAGATCTTTCGCTCCCCAGCTAGAACCACTCTTGAGGAGCCAAGGCCTCTCTCTGAGCTCTTCAAGGGTAGGTTTGTGCTTGGGAGGCCTGGATGAGCATCCATGATGCTCTTGGATGTAGCAGGCACAACCTTTGTGCGGAAGGAGCTGATTAAAAGCGATCTTACATTGCCTGAGCTCTGAGTTTTGCTCGTCGGAGGTGGAATCAGCAACTTTCCCTCCTGCGCAGATTCCCCTCCAGATATCAATCAACAGAGTTTTTCTTCTTCAGACATTTATCACACACACTCCACACATGTAAAGGAGATACCCATTATCTCCCAATCAGATTTGCAAGTAAATATCATAGGTGCGCGAACTATGGTTATGGCACATGCTATGTACAGCACAACGATTAATATAATGGTCCGACCGCGGTCAGATCTCGCCCTCCTCGACATCTTCTTTCCTTGAAGCGGGAGCTGCGGCCGAAGCTGAAGTTGAAGACATTCTTCTCCTCTGCGAACGAGCAAGTGCGATTCCATCGTCAGTGTATCAGCATAGCGTCCCCCTGCTTCGTTCGCATGAAAGGCTGGCCAAAAGCGACAAGCAAGGGATAGCCAGGTGCACAGATAGGTAGACGCCCGACTGGCTTGACTGAGGATCCCTTCCTGCGGATGACGGTCGATGGAGACTCAGTAGGGTAGAAAAATCGTTTCTACTCACCTTTGTATCACGCTCTTTGTCTTCCGGCTCCACAGAACCTCTCTTCCTGCCACTATCCCTCTCCCTTTCCCTGTCTCTATCCCTTTCTCGCTCTCGATCACGATGCGCGTCCCTCCTGTCCCTATCCCTGTCTCTATCTCGTCGATCGCCACCCTTGTCCCTCTCTCTTTCTCGCTCCTTCTCCCTATCTCTGTCCCGTTCACGCTCACGATCAGATCTGATCCTATACTCTCCATCATCATCAATATCCATAGAATCCTTCTCTCGATGGTCTTGACTTTGACTCTGGGTCTTATCCTTGGACGTAGAGTATCTTCTGTCCTTGTCACGGTCACGTTCACGTTCCCGCTCGCGATCACGACCGGATTCGCGCTCACGCTCTCGCTCTCGCTCGCGGTCGTGACGGTCGTCCCGCTCTCCTCGATCTCGCTGACCTCTGGTAGAACCATGCTCGGAGGACTCGGCCTCTCGAAGTTTCTCCTGCAGGGTAAGCGAAAACCAAAAACAGGTCAGCCAATTGATTATTGATCACGGCAAGGCAACACAAGGGAGATAGTGCAGTCATCTCCTGGACATGGCGGATCCCATCTGCACATGATGAACGCTGTGCGACACATGCAGTGATGGAGGGAGGTATGACACACCTTCTGTCGCCTGATAAACTTGTCAAACGCGGACTTTCGGTCCTCTTCTTCGGTGACGTCCTTGAATTCTTGGAGATCCTTCATATGGGGCAGGGCCTAGTACAACATCAAAAGGGATCAGCGATGCCCTCTCCTTGAAGCACTTGCAATTTGATTCAACATGTACACCCACCTCTTCGTAGGTCATCTCAAGGTCGATGTGCCTCTGAACCTTTTTCAAGGCGTATCGAAGGTCATCGATCCTGTGTCGCTTTCGTCGCTCGGCTCGACGGATCTCATCTTCAGCTGCTTGCTTCAAGCGACCGTGAACCTGGTGTATCATCGCAAATTTCAGTCAGTCTGATAGACACAAGCGCCTAGAATTACGCTGTGCTGGACCTGCACTCACCAAATCGAAGACCTCTTTCCTTAGCTGCTGCTCGATCTGTGTGTCCATGTGAATCTCCTTGAGCCACCCTTCCATCTCCTCAAAGGTAGTATACATCTTGATTTCCTTCTCCTCCTTGGCCAGGGCTCTCTGAATCTTCTTCGCAGCACGCTCGGTCTCCTCTCCAAGATCATCGACCGCATCCATCCAGAGGTCCAGAGGGCTAGACCCCTGGATACCAGATAACGCGATGTATCTCTCGTCCGACTTCACCTGCTTGTACGTGTCTTTCCACTTGCTCGCGCGGGTCAGTTGACCTTTGCTCTGCATCTCATGCAAGAGAGCCTTGAATCCCTCTCTCGCCTTTCGCGCTTTCCTGACGTTCTCGATTCGGAGCTTTCGCGATTCCTCCTCGTGCTCGAGCTCAAGCTGTCGCGCGTACTCGTCATAGACGTTCATCATGTCGATCGTTTCGATCTTTTGAAGCTCGGTGTCGGCCTTGAATTCGGACGAAGAAACGATCAGGTCGTGCGCGCCCCTCCATCGGGTCGAGACGGTGATATCGAGGGTGCGAACGAGCTCAGCGAGAGCTTTCACGTTCCTGTCACGAAGTTGACGCTCGGCGGACTGCGCCCAAATTCTCCATCAGCCGGAACATTGCAACGAGCAGACAACAGATATCCGCGTGTTTTTGACTCACCTCCTCCATTCGCCTGAGATCATCAACATACTCCTCCAAGATCAACGCTCGCTCATCATACTGCGCTTCACGCCAGTATCTGTCACTCTCGAAGACCCTCTCGGCAGTCTTCATCGTAGAGTACGACTTGATTTCAGGCGAGGCGGCGAACATCCTGTGAAAGATCGGACGGAGTTTGGCGATCCTCTCCTCTTTCGCTCGTCTACGGGCTTCGATAATTCCGCTGATATGCTGCAGTGACATAACTTTTTCGTCAGCTGTTCGTCCCACCCCTCGATGGCGGCAGAAGAGCTGACCCACTTTCTCAAAAGCGGCTTTCTTTTCAGCGAGAGTATCCAGCGCCTTATATAGCGGGTCCATGATGATCTTTCTCATCGTCTGATCCCAGGTCCAGGTCTCGTTCACCCCCTCCCTTTTCAAGAGGTAGATGAAACCTTCTTCTGCTTGAGCGTGATTGTGGAAACCGCCAGGAGGCATCGTGATGACCTCATGAGGAGGAATGACGGGCTTCTGTACCTGGGCGGGCGTCTCGGAGCCGGCTTGAGTGGACGGGGAAGCGGACGCTCCGCCCGTGTAGGGAGCCATGGCGTTTGCGGCGGCCGCTCTCAACTCCCGAATGTCCTCAGGCGTGGGTGAGCGGGAGCTATGCAGGTCAAGTAGCGACATAAGCTCGGCTCATGCAGTTTCTCGCTATTGAGTGTTTCCGTTGACTCGCCCTTCTAAGCCTCGAGCTCTCCTCTCTTCCCTCTCCTCGACCTGCTTCTTCAGCTCCTGAAGCTCGGGCGGAAGATCCCACTTGGTCTCCTTTGTGACCGTGTTAACATAGTAAGGTCGGTCTTTCGAGGTATACTGCTTCCACTGAGTTTTGGAAAGTGCTTTCTGTACACATAATCCACACACGTGCGCGTCAGTCCCGAGTAGCTCGTCGATCCTAAGCATCGACAGGCAGGTAATCGACAGATTAACTCACTTCAAAGGGAGTCTTGAGTTCGTCCGGCTTCTCCCAAACACTCTGCTTGGTGACAGCGTGGGACCAGTAGACTCGGCCCTCTGCATTCTTATGTACGCTCTGTAATCAAGCGAACGGATGGAAAATGGAGAATCAGCATGTGCGTTGTGCTGTAAATCAGGCGAGGTTGAGCAGGAAGAACGAGGAACACTGTTCGCGCTCGGCCGTCGAAAGGGAGCTTTTCACTCACCCATTGCGACTTTTTAGTCGCGTTAGCTGGGGTAGCGGACATCTTGTGATGCAGCTACGTCTAGATCTCTGACGCGGAGCGAGGCAAAAGACTTTCTTCTTGATGATCCTTGATTAAGCAGACAAAGCGAAACAGGTCTGTTCCAGCATCTCGAAATATCAGCAGGCTCATGAGATATGATCGAGGTAGATAGGCGCGGGAGAGGAAAGCAGGAGCTAGGCGTGGGCAAACATGTGCGGCTTAAGCCCGCCTGCCTATATTTTCGCTTATTGAATCTGGTCCCGATCACCATCTTAAAGGGGGGAGTGGTGTAGAGTTAATTACTGCTCGGCGCGAAGTTCCGGTTGTTCTTTGAGCTTCGGGAATTCAAAATCGCTCAATACCCATCGCAGCAGTCGTTACTTTCACATGCTAGTGGCAGTGGCAGTGGCAATGGCCATGGCAGTCTGATGAACCAATCGAAGCGGCAGTGTTCGGTCGTCGGTCCGGTTTATTGTTTTGCCGAATGTTGACCTCCACATTCCGCGGTAACACGGTACAATAGCAGGAGGGAAAGCAAGGAGAGGGAAGGGGGCGAAGGGAAGGGCATGAAACGCTACTAACCATTTTGTATCTGTTGTATGAAGGAAGTATTATGGCATGTTTATTGGCCAGAGCCATACGATTTCATTACGATCACAGATACAGATTACACAAGCATCTTTTGTTTAGTAATGAACGGTTAGGACCTCCGCATGTGACCCACGTCCCTCTTTGACATTGCCCCACGCTTTTCCATTCGCCCCTATCCATCCGGTCTTATTCAATACCGGGTTGAACTTGACTTTCTCCATGGCGACACCGTTAGCCTAACTAACCGCCTTGGTCCCCCTCGCTTCGTTCACCACCATATCATATATATTCTGGCTGCTTCTTCTTACAATTTACTTTTCTTTCCCTCCTACACACATATAAGATCTTCGTGCGACGTGTTCTCATTTTGCCATCTTGAAACGATCTGTATCTGCTTCCCTTTTCCTTGTATCTGATTCTTAACACTTGACAAAATGGCTCCCACTTTCACCCACGAGTTCAACCACGCCGGTTACAAGGGCAAGGTAGAGGTCCCCGTCGGACTCTACATCAACGGCAAATGGACCACCTCTGCTGACAAGAACGCCAAGACCATTGAGTGAGTGATTGGCAGTGAGGACTGCATGTCATTGATGTTACACCAAGCCCCAAGTGTTGATTCGCTGATCGCGATATTTCTTGCAGCGTCTTCAACCCCAGCACTGGCGAGATCCTTACCTCCATTCCCGAGGGTCTCGGTGCCGATGTCGACCAGGCCGTCAAGGACGCTCACACCGCCTTCAATACCACCTGGGGCCTCCACACCCCCGGTTTCAAGCGAGGAGAGCTCCTCATCAAGATCGCCGAGTTGATGGAGCGAGACCTCGACATCCTCTCCTCTCTTGAGTCTTTGGACAATGGAAAGACTTTCAGCGCCGCCAAGGGTTTCGACGTCGCTGAGTCCGCTCGAGTATTCCGATACTACGGTGGCTGGGCTGACAAGATCCACGGCAAGGTCATCGAGGTGAGTTCAGACTAACACATCCGAGTTCTGATGCGATCATAAAAAGGCTAACGTCATCCCTGCTTTGCTACGCTTGCAGACCACCGAGGCCAAGCTTGCTTACACTCGACACGAGCCCGTCGGTGTTTGTGGCCAGATTATCCCCTGGAACTTCGTAAGTCGGACCACACATGCAAATGACACACACCAACATGGTTGCTGGTTGCTGACCCCACCTTAATTTTAGCCCCTCTACATGTTCTCCTGGAAAATCGCTCCCGCTCTCGCTGCCGGATGTACCGTCGTCATCAAGCCCTCAGAACTTACCCCCTTGACCGCTCTTTACATGACCAAGCTCTTCGACGAAGCTGGCGTCCCCGCCGGTGTCGTCAACGTCGTTGTCGGGTGAGTCCAAAGCGAGCACATCGCTTTTTTGGCCTGATTCAAGTGCTGATCAATGAGCTCTACTATAGTTACGGTCACACCGTTGGTGCTACCCTTGCTGCCCACCCCGATGTCGACAAGGTTGCCTTCACTGGTTCCACCGCTGTGGGTCGAAAGGTCATGGAGCAGGCTTCTCTCTCCAACATCAAGGTATGTCAAGCTGTCTTCTGGATGTCACTTCTGATCTGCGAAATTCATTCTACTGCGTTGCCTTCTACAGAAAGTATCTCTCGAGCTCGGTGGTAAGGGATCCAACATCATCTTCGAGGATGCCGACTTCGACGAAGCCGTCAAGTACGCCGCTCAGGGTATCTTGTAAGTCCCCTCAAGACTCATTTCAGATTGAACGGGATCTATGTCATCTCTGTCTCAAAAGAAGGCCGAAGCGGCTGACAATATGGCCTTTCCTGCGCTTCTACAGCTTCAACCACGGTCAGACTTGCGTAAGTTCATCTGACTCTCACTCCCGATCTCTACAACGCAGGTCTGCATACTGAATCATAGTACCTTCATACGCACAGTGCGCCGGTTCAAGAATCTACGTCCAGAAGTCGATCTACGACAAGTTCGTCTCAGCGTTCAAGGACGCTACCTCCAGACTCAAGGTCGGGTAAGTGTCCCTGTTCACGCCCGAGAATGCACTGTTCATTGCTAATGCGTCAGGCCGGATTCGCAGTGACCCCTTCGAGCCCTCCACTTACCAGGGTCCTCAGGTATCTCAGCTTCAGTATGACCGAATTATGAGCTACGTCGACCACGGAAAGCAGGAAGGCGCCAAGGTCATCACTGGCGGTAAGCGACACGGTGATGCCGGTTACTTCATTGAGCCGGTGAGTTAATCGCAAGCCGAGATCTATCTCCCCCAAATCAAGTCTCCATTTTCACATCCGATTACAACCGCTTCTTCCCTGTTGCGCCTCATGAAGCGTCACACGGCGCTAGTGCCGATCGTTTTCGACCTTTACGAACCACACTGACATTGCTCGTGCTGTTTGCTACCGATTCGGTATAGACTATCTTCGGCGATGTAACATCCAACATGAAGATTGTAAGGGAGGAGATCTTCGGCCCTGTCGTCGTCGTATCACCCTTCGAGACCGAGGAGGAGGTTATTGCCTCCGCCAACGACTCTGTCTACGGCCTCGCCTCTGCCGTCTTCACTCAGAACATCAGCCGAGCCACCCGAGTGTCCGGAGCCCTTAAGGCCGGTACCGTATGGGTCAACTGTTACAACGAGCTGCACCCTCAAATTCCCTTCGGTGGTTTCAAGCAGTCTGGTGAGTGTCTGTTTCATGGATATAAGTCACTGCACTATCTTCTCTTCGCGTCGATTGTAGATCGGCGCAAGGAGGGGTGGCGTGGGAACGAGGAAAGGGTTCAGGGCTGATTATGGTGTTTACAGGTCTTGGACGAGAGCTCGGCGAGTACGCCCTCGAGAGCTACACCGAGATCAAGTCTGTACAGATCAACGTCAGCGGCAAGTGCGGCATTCCCGTGTAAAGCGCCATACGGTACGAGTAAAAATCTGGAATCCCATTCCAGCATAATATAAGTACGGTGATATGATCTGATTCAGGAGTTAGTCTGGGTCTGAGTGGTTCCCGTTTTGTATGCCCTTTTGAAACGTTCTTTCTTCGATAGGTATTCGTCGGCGCAGGTCAGAAGTTGAAAAACAAAACATGAACATGAATGAAGTTTCTTCGTCACCTTCTCATGTTCTTCTGTCAGCTACAGGTCCAGCGTTGCATGCCGGTGAGGCTTTGAGGCCGTTCTGAGATTGTCTTTACTGATGTCGGCTGGTGGGACAACGATGTAGTTGTCGACAAAAACAACCATGATGATGTCTATGCTTACCGATGTGATCTTTTGCTCCAGAACAAGCAGATCTCACCGTACATGAATGACATAACGATCCCGTACTGTTTACGATGGATCATCATCCGTATCATGCATACCTGGTGTCATCTTACTGTGTACATACAGCGTACCCAACTGATAACGACATACGATAGCACACAGTTCATCTCTATAGGAAGCTAAGGAAGGGTAAGGTGGAAACATGGAAGGAACATATCATGGAATGTGAGTGATTGTGATTTTGGGGGAAGACAGGGGAGGGAGGGAGGGCACAAGGAAGACTACGATGAAATGAAATGAAATAGCCGAGCCCGATTGATCCGATCGAATCGGTTATACTACGACTCCGACTCCGACTACCGCTCGGCTGTTGTATCGGTACGAGTTTACCGGATGAAAGAGTAATGTTATTATTGATTGGATTGCCATTGCCATACTCACTCAGCAAGAGGGGGTTGCAAGACGAGTCCTGTATGTAGTATGTACGGTATCTACCCTTTCCCTTCGTCGCTCTCATTTCTACGCGCCGCGCTTACAGTACAAGTACACTAGACATCGGCGTGAGCGTCCGCTTGGCCTCATCATCATCATTGTCGTTGTTGTTGTTGTTGTTGTCAACCTGTCGATGAGCCAGAGTGGAAGCGATCCCATCCCCTCTTCCTTCTTGCGAACCGGCCGTCGCTGAGGCTGAGGCTGAACCTGACTCGGAATTGGAAGAAGGGCGGACGAGCATGGCCATGGGCGGCGGCTTGAGCGGAAGACCAAGTTGCATTCGCCTAGAATTGGTCAGCGGGAGCGAATCGGCTTGGTGCCCTACTCCAACGATCTTCATCCCTTCTTTCCAGCCAGTGGTGTCGCCGATACCTATACCATCTCCGAGGTTCTCGAGCGGTGCATCGTCGTCGTGATCAAGTATGATTCGACCCGACAACTTCGAAGAAGTAGGTGCCTGTGATTGTGATTGTAATTGTGATTGTGACATCCCTCCTTCCTTACCGCCTTGAATGTTATTGATCGAATCAGCGCTGGGTATGCTAGACCCCTTGGAACCACCTTGCGATGGGTGCATGTTTATCGCAGATCCAGCGCCGGCGCCGGCGCCGGGTCCGCTCGCGCCTGTGTCCGATTGCGTGATCTGATTCTTCTTATTCTGACTGGGTTCAACCTCCGGCTTGAGCTCGTTGTCAGGCGAAGGAAGCTCGAAATCCCTCTCCCAGACCTGCACCATGTCCCTCTCATCTAGCTCTCCCTCGGCATTATCGTGATTGCCACGTAGCAGATTTCTCGATCTCGAGTAATGTCCTCCATATCCGTAAAGATCCTCTAATTCCATGTACATATCCAGGTCCAGGTCCATGTCCATGTCCAGGTCCGAGTCTGAGTCCGCCATCTGACTTGCTGCCATCAGCGATTCTTGCCTACTCCGTCGGGTATTGCTATTACTATTGCTGCTCCTGGTTCTTGTGCTTGTGCGAGGGCGAGTGCGGGACCGCTTCGAGCTCTGAGTGGAGAGGACGTACCGCAAGTACTCGGGAGAAGAAGGGGATACTACCATACTGCCTCCGTCGGGAGTGGAGATTGTCGTCGGCTTCGGACTATCGGGCACACCACCTGCGCCAGTGGGCAGAGCACGCTTGGCGGGGGTGGCTGACATTGCTGCGTGCGTGAGGGGTAATGAAAGGGAGAGGGAGAGGGAGACGAGTGGGATGGTCAGGAATAGGTCGAGGCGCATCTTGTAGTGAGTGATTACCGTCACCGTTACGAGTACCCTTTTTTTGTGCTACGCCGAAGTAAGAGGGAATGAAGTGAGGGGGCCTACCAATCTCCAACTTGCTTGTGCTTTTCTTGAGCCTACTGAGGAGAGAGATAGAGAAGGATAGTTTGCGACACACACTCACACCCTCACACACATTCGGGATACCTAGGACTTATATACGTACCATCCAGTGATACGTACAGTATGAGAGCGGTATCAGACTTGCATTTTGCTAAGTTAATTGACTGGACCGAGATGGATCCCCCTCGCTGACTGGAGTTGGGATCTCGATGCCAATGTGAATGGCTTGAACGATAGGGAGGGCGGGGACGAATAATGCTGGTACTGGGTTGACAAGCTTGTCAATGCCAGTGGGCAGGTCGCGGGTTTTGACCTACCATGTTCTGCCTCGTCATGCCCTACCACCTACCACGCCACGCCATGCTGGAGATGCATTCCGTAAGCATATTCTATGAGTTGAATCCGCCTCGTGGTCAGCTGGGACTAGGCTTGGAGCTAGCTACATGTAGATCCATGGCTGAAATTGCCATCTTGACTGAGCGGTGAACCCCCCCTCCTCCCCAAGGACCAGGTCCGGCGCTGCTGCTGCTGCGGCTTGACGCACAGTACTTTACTCGCACAGTACTCGTACAGCAAAGACAGCAACTAAAGGGCGACCAGACAGAGTCAATCTGGCTGCACAGGAAATTGAGGATTGAGCACGCGTGCGCGTGCGCTTACTCTTACACTTTGAATATCTCGTCAGATGCGTCTCTGGTCGAGGGAGTCTCTCTCTTTGGCCTCGATATGCAAAGTCGGATGTACAGTAAGCAGATAGACGAGCGAGGGCAAGGAGGCAGAAGAAAGGCAGTGGACGTCGGTGTATTTATTCTCCACTTCTATCTGACATTCAGATATCCCGCAGGACTCCGTTCTGTGTCGAACGAGTACAAGCCCATTCAAGTACGTGATCACCACGCCGAATCCATCAATCTATCTGTATATAGATATATATACGAAGAAATTACGAGTAAGAGAAGGGAGACGGCAAAAAATGGTCGTGAGGTAATGCGATGAGATACTGAGGGTGATGTATGTTGTAATGAAAGCACTGGAATGGTCGATGCTAGTATGCGAGTGAAGGATATGAGAATAGATCTACTGTATTAGGGTGTATTGAGCAAGAAATTGAAGATAGAACTAAAAAAAAAAAGTGATGCAGAAGGTGAATCGTACAAGTCGTTATTGCGATCAATGATTGAAGAATGGTCAAAGGGTTGAGTAGAGCGTAGAGAAAAGAGAAGACTGCAAGCTATCTTGAAATGTCCTTGGCGTATCATAAACGGCCGGTATATACAACTTGGAATGGACCAGATCCCTCTCTTTCCGTCTTCAGTCCTGAGCTGTTCGCTATAAAGCATCGGACGGCTTGGCAATGTTGAGTGAGACGGAAGGGACGGTGATATCGAATGTACCGCCCTCTCGTTCGAGGTATTCCGTTTCCTCACGAGCGAGTCGTTCCTATAATATTTATGCAGTACAGCGCAGAATTATTACTTCAGAGTCAATAACTTTTCTTTCTCTCATGAGCATTGATGAGCGCTCAGGACCCTCAGAACTCACATAGGCGAACCACCAGTTCTTCGACTGAAGGTAGGGCATGATATAAGACTGCAGAGTCGGCTTCAGGGCTTTCGCTCGGTCGGCTTCGATCTGCGTGAACACGATTTCGGGTCAATAACCGCTCTTTGTGAGGGGACTCGTATGACGCCCTAACTGCCGCGAGCCACTGCTGGAACAGCGGTGGTGCTTGCTCACCTCTTTCCTGATCTCCCTCCACACATCGGGCTTATCGCTGATGACACTCCTAATCCCCCATCGACCACACTGCCTCATCTCCTCAGGATCGTTGACGGTCCAAGCGCAAATCTGTTTCCCGTTCTTCTGGCATTCGGCACGGAATTTGGCACCGGTGGAAGAAGCGAGCGCTTCGTACATCACCGAGAATCCGTGACAATTCTCGAAGAAGTATTTGCGGGCTTGCGGAATCGACATTGTGATAGCGAATCGTGGAAGATAAGGAAGGATAGAGACGGCGGGTTGGATGAATTTGGGCTAGAAAAGGCGAAATCGCGCCGTCAACATGCGTTTGATTCATTGACGAAGCGAAGCGATTGAGATTAGAGTAGTGAATACTAGCAATGTCTATACAAAGACAATGTGAGTGCAAGTCACTCACGTGCCAAATGCCCAAGATCAACCTCGGCGCTAACTTCGTCTCCCAACCATCGTAAGATTCGACCACGCCCTTGATGAGTGTAAACAGCTTGACGGGATCGTTCTCGACCTTGCAGTCGATCTGTATGAAGAGGAAAGAAGACCCATTTAATAGGGCCCTCAAATTAGCCGTGCGCTGTATAACGCAGTGAAGAACGAGAATCGGTAGGGGTCATTCCACTGTGATTGTGGAAGATGATGACGTGCGGGGCAATCAGGGTGGGTATGCTGGCCGATGATTTGGGAATAGCAGATAATGGAACGGCGATACTGACGTTAAGCTTGACATTCATGTTCTCTGGCTGTAAGAGGATCTCGATGACTTCTGAGAACTTCGGGATAGGCTGGTGAGGGGCTTTCTTAGTTCGCACGTGTCTGACGGGATGCGAATCAGCTATAGCATAGTGCGCTTGCAGAAGGCACTTGATCGGCGATCGCAACATGCCCAGAAACAATTTGGGGAATCCTTGACTCACTCCAATACGCCAACCCATGGCTGCTTGTGGATCAGGCCTTCGCCATTGGTGGTCCGATTTAGCTCGGGGTCGTGGAACATGACAAGGACATTGTCTGCAGTGATGTGGATGTCTGTGATGATGATTTATGAATGGTCAGATTATGGATTTGAACATGGCCAGCGACCGCCCCAAGGATGTCTGCAGCTGCTCGAAGAACATACCGGTCTCGATGCCGTCGGCACCAGCTTTGCAGGCTTCGATGAAAGAAGCTCTCGTATTCTCGGCTGTATACATAACGACAGTCATAAACCGTATCGCATGCATGGCGGAGTGAAAGACGCAAGGAGGAATGTCAAAGGAGGATCGAGAGAGGAAGATTGGTTAGTTCAATCATTCGTAATTCCACACACGTGCTTTGATTGATGTATTGATGTTGATGTTGGGTGACAGTCTGACGATCTTTGTGCAGCACTCACGGAAAGAAGCAGATGCCTGTAAGGCAGACCATGGCGAAAGGACAGTCGTTAGCATCCGTTGTCTTGTGAAATTAGGGAGAAGTGGGTACGACGGGATGGAAACAGTTGATCCGCTAGGGAGCGTCGTGCATAATAGATGGACAGAGCGAATTGAGAACTCCTACTTACGCCACGGTGACCCCAACACTCCGGGATCTTCCACCCATCCTCACCCTTGGTAATGTCTAATTTGTCGAACGGGTTCTCGAGCTCGAACTCTGATACGGCAGGTGATTGAAGTACGGTCGAGAATGCAGGAGAAGGTCCGAGGGAGTTGGAAGGTGATAAGGCGGGAGTAGGAAGCGTCGATTCAGGACGAGAGATCGCACCTGATGCGTTGGCCGAAGTTTGAAGCTGAACTTGCGATGACATCTTCGCTATGCTAGGGCAACAGGGATGAACGTCGCGTGAGATTAGGCACTGTATGCAGTGTAAGGAGCGGAAGATTCGGTCGTTGTTGAGATGAGAGAACCCGGCCGTATATATATACACCAGCGACCCGGCAGCACAGTGTGAGTTGGCAGACGGGAGAGGAGGTACGAGATCGGTCGAGTCAAGTGCTCGGTGGTCGAATATAATGAACGGATCCCTCTTTGCGATTATAGCGCGAGTTCCAGACGCTGCACAAGAGGTGTCAAAGCGAAGGCGGGGTAGCTTTTTTGGTAGTACAGAGAAGAGCGTGAGATACGGCAAATGCGAGATGAGATGATCGAACGTGCGTTGGGGTCGGTGTCGAGGCGCGGTAGAGGGAAAGTACGAAGGCGGCAAGGCGTGATTTCTGAAAGTGAAAGTGTGGTGGTACAAAGCTCGTAAATGAAAGGACGGCGGTATGTTGGAGGACGAGAACGGATGGTCAATGCACTATTGTCTATATACTTTCTATGTTCTTGATTCAACAAGAGGCTGAGTCGAGTCAATTGAATTGGATGTTGTTGTTCATTGACTATTAATAGGAGGCTGAAGCCGAAGATACCGGATCAATCGTCGAGTCGGAGGTGTTGTACACGAAATCTATGAGGAATAGGGGGCTGTTGTATGCTTGAGATATCGACACGGGTCACGAGCTCATCTACAGGAAGAGAACAGAAAGAGTACCCTATCAAAGGCATGAATGAGGATGTCGAGATATGCTAGTTGAAGTGATGGAATGATAAGGATTCTTTGCCTTCTAAAATGCAAGAACGTTCGCTCGCGTTATGCATGTGTGTCAATCAAGCACTGTACGAGTGTGTCGCTGGAATCGAATCCACTGCAATCCAAAATCTTGTTATCGGTTAATCGCAAGTGGAGTAACCCACTAGTTGGCCCTGAGACATGCTCCCCCCAGGGTGAGCAGGGTGACTTACGTAGTACAAGTTAAATCCGGGTTTACCGTGATTGCTGCGCCAAGCGAGTTCATGCATTGCGCTGCATTAGGTGGCAAACTTAACTCGCTGCTTGCGTGTTGTTTTGCTTGCTCCGCAGTGTCAGCTGGTGGACATGACTAGCTATTGTCGGGTTGATGATCCTCATCACACTGCTGAGCAGTGAACGAGTGAAGAAGAAGAAGTGCTGCTGAATTATTGGACTCGGTCCGAAACGCCGGGCTGTATACACCCACTCATCTTTGCACGTGATTATCCCCCTTATCAGTCCGTGCGACGGGACTGGGCGGCAGTTAGGGTTTCAGACAATCGCCGTCGATCACTTTTGGATCTTTTTGAGTTCCCTCTCACTCACCAAGCTGTTGTATTCTTGCTTCTCGGTCTTGATCCGCTCGTCCCATCAGATGATCTGGCGGAAGGGGATCAGGTCTGCAATCGACCTCTCAATATACTGCCGGACTCGCGTATAGCCGTTGATGGGAGCTTCAACGTCTACGCCTGGGTAGGCCTGATGTTCCTGCAAGATGTCGAGTCCTGAGAAAAGCGATCTGCGTGATCGACCTGAGTCGCTCCGATGACTGATGCTGAACTCCACACAGCCCCAGTCCGATCCAGGCGGGGCTCTCATCTCGACCGTCGGCGATCACAAGTCTCCAGACCTATTTGCATTCCTCGGCTCACAACTCAACAGATCACCACGATGTCTAGACTACTTCAGCAATAACATTAATAGTAGTTTGAGCCCCGCTCATCTTCGATAGGCAGACAGCGCAAATTCACCTGTCTGTAACGCGTACGGTCGATCAGTTCACGCGCTCTCACCTGGAAAACAAGCATGTTCACCTCATGTTCATCCTCCTTTCCCTCTGGGCATGCTTCCCCCGTGAGATATCGTTCAGCCGGCCGTCCGTCCGTCCGTCCGTCCGCCTGTGTAACCGACTGACGTGATCAGTTGGCCAACATGCTGATCTTCGTCTTACAACATGGCGGGCAGGACTGTACTTTGCTTAATCCCGAAGTTAGGTGTTGAGAAGGTGCGGCTCTCTTATGCATCCGATTATCCCATTCCACAGTGTCCCTAAAAAGGCTCATCCCGACAGATTGCATCCATCACGGACGTCTTATCGGTAAAATCGTCTGTAACTCACCTTCAAGCTTGATTGAGCTCAAATGCAGTCCTCGTGTATACCCGCTAGCGTCGGTACTGTATGTCTACGTCCATTGTATGATGCTACTGTGTTGTCCTGCACGAGTCGCTTCTAGACTGTCTGAGCTCAACTTGATCGCACACACTCCGGCAGGCTATATATATGTCACCCTGTTCCTGACGCTGGTACTCACTGATAGGTTCGCCTACCTTCGTATGGAATGATCAATTCGCTTATAGTCCCGGGGGTATCGTTCGTCGTTACAACATGTCGTCACCCTCATCCTCTTTCATGTTCACCTACTACCCAGCTCCAACTCCAGGTCCAGCTTCGTCGCCACCGACCGGATCCACTGATGGACTCTCGTTTTCAGCCCTGCCTGGCAATGGTGGTGTCAGCGACCATAGTCTAGGTGATCACGCGAACATGCGAAACGCCCTGAGCCACCTGTCAATCCTCTTCATCGTCTGCGGCGTGGTCTTGTTCTGGATGATTGCTTTCGTGTTTATCCTCTGCTCCGTGTGAGTGCTACCCGTGGTGTGATCAGCTTGCTGCCATTGATGGTTGACGCATTCACCGTCTCGAATCTATGATACGATGAGCTGATGTTTGGTGAGTGCGATGCATGCGTATGCGACGCGGTGTAAGTTAGCCGCCGATATCGCCAGCAGAAGGTATCCGCACTGCACTCAACGGAAGGCAGAAGGCAGACATGGCATTCGGAAGAGGCGTCCACTGTGTCTGGATCTCACTCTGGCTCCATGCCCTGCGCAGGTTCTGGTTCAGGTCCGGGACCGACCGCCGCTCTTCAGGTCTCAATGCCCAACGCAAGATTCAGGCCTCATAAGATCGCATATCCGAGGTCGTTGCCATCGCCTCTATCGTTACCATTACACAACGCGCCCTCTATCCCATCATCATCGCTGGCGCACGCAGACCTGTCATCACTCAAGTCAACGTCCAACTTCCTCTCCACCGATCTAGCAAGTACAAATCCCGCATCCATCATCGCCGGGAGAAGCCCAGTCAGTACGCGCTTCGTTATCGGGAATGAGCTCCCACCGTCCCCTTCACCCACTTCAATATCATTCTCATCCCAGACACCATTGCTGGCGAATATGAACCCGAACACGTCGACGAGAGCCGTTCATCGGTCCGCTACGAGCGGAGTGGAGAAGCCCAGGTCGATATTGAAGGGTTCGAGAGCTGGATCAACGTACGAAAGTGAGACGGGCGAGAGTGTGTACCGCGGGGTCTCATCATGAGCTTGAATCCGAGCTTGATCGAGGTTATTGATCTTGGGGTCGATCGAGTGCATATATGCTGTCTCGAGCAAAGGTCATGCGTATGGTAACGCTGGCGTGCGGATGGTCTAGGATTGGTTAGGTTGATCGGCGTTGTGAACGGACGAACGAGTTGACGGTGACGTTGGCGGTGTAAGAGCTTTCTGAGTCGAATGTGCGGAGTTAAGAACGGAGAGTTCATTACTTTGTATGATTAGGTAGCTTGGGGATGATTAATGAACTTGACTCGTAGCGACACATGGGACGTTGTAACAGGGGTTCTCGTAAAGTTTATTGGCTATGGCGTTCAAAGGAGAGGACATTGGTCAGAGATCTCGATTTATATAGATCGTCATGCTGTTGGTCTGAAGAAGAGTCAGTAGCTAGCGATTCGTCTTGCGCAAGATGCGATAAATGCCACAACTCCGCTGTTCGTCTAAAGACAGCAAACTCCAGCGCCTCAGCATCCCAGCTTCCCAGAGAAGTCAGTGGCTGCGTGAGGTACACCTCATGAGGTGGCTGACGCGATATATGACTCAACCCGAATAGTCATGTCCCGTTCAAGGCAACTGTATGAGGAAGTATGGACCAAGAAGGATACATACATATTCTACAACATACAAACCTTCCCGTATGGCTCCCGAGCCACAGATATCCTTTAGTCGTCATCCAACCGACCTCCGGACTTCGGCGGGCTTACGCTATATTGGCGACGGGAGGAGGGGGCATAGCCAACTTGTCTTTCTCGGCTTTTTTGGCCGTTTCAACCTTGTCCTTTTGGATTTGAGCAGAGGTCGTCGATGGTGCGGTTGAGCTGGCGTCTGATTTGACGGGCTTTTTCTTCTTTTTGAGGAGGAGTGCTGGGGAGAGAAGGGTATCAGCTTGTTGGAGACGAGACTCGGTATCACTTGGACAGGAACGCAGCCAGTGACAAGGGCAGATATCATAGGTACCCCTGATGATGCAGGCAGAGGAAAAGAGGAGAACTTTTTCAAGTTAGATAGACGAGTTTCAGCTCACTCACATTTGTTCACGGCCGACCTGATATTCTCATTGATCTCCCTGCTCTCCTCCAAGAACTTGTTATCCTCAAACTTGTACTTCTTCCTCGCCAAATCCTCCAGATCCACATCTTCCACTCTCCGCTTACCCCCCTCCACAGCACCATCGCCATCTTGCTCTTCGGGTGATCTGCGAAGGCCAGAACCAGAGGCCTCGGAAGGGGTGATTCCGAGTTTACGTTCGAGGGCTTCGAGTTTGGCTTTGTTGGCTGCTTGTGTCTGAGCTCGGAGAGTCGCCTCGGATTCTAGCAGTTCCGCTTGTCTGTGGGAGTACTCAATGTCAGCACGTTTGCCCTGAGCTCAGCGGGAACTCTGGCAGACCATGCAACTATGCACAGGGATAGCGGTCCAGGTAGAGTGCACGCGGGGCTGAGACACAATACAATTTGCCTTTGCACAAGACAAAGTGGAACGAGATAGACGCTTCGGACTCACCTCTGAGCCTCTTTTATCGTACCCAGCCTTCTTCCAGAAAGATCTCTACACGAATCGACATTCGTCGCTTTCCCCGTCGACATCCTACCACCAGCCGCTCGCAACTGTGACCCGAAACCACCTTTACCACCCTTCAGTCTCGCACATACTTCCAGCTCGATAGGATGAGCCGACGAAGTAGCATTTCTTTGATTTACTAACGATGAGAGAGTCGTCAAAGGGGATAGAGGCCCAGAAGAGCGTGTTCGGAGGTAGGTGTCTTGGTAGGCCAGACCATAGGGAACTGGGAGGGAAGACAAGGGGGTGGAGAGGGGAAGGTGGTACGTCTCCCTCGGAAGAGGCGAAGGAAGGGTGAGGTAAACCGTTTGGTACATCATGGCGAGTGATACAGTAGATGATAGTCGTTGTTCAGTCCTAATGGTATGCGATGATCAAGATGGACTTATGACTGAGGACGAACATGAATGGTCGTGTTAAACGTTGGGTTGGGTGGCAATACTTATCGAATGGTGGGCGAAGGTGGTGTGGCGGAAATAGCGTGTGCAAGGGGTATTTATCCGAATGTGGCAATTAAATTACCATGAAGCAGGCAGAGGCAGAGCACCGAGCACGTACCAAGGACGTGGACCTGGCCGAGGACGGTCAGGGGCGAAGTAACTGCATATGCATCGTACAAGCTAAGCACATGGTTCATAAGCGTGGTATAATTGACAAGTAGAGTCGTCTCCTTAACAGAACACTACATCCAGCATACCCACAAACAGCGCTGGACTGCTTGTACTCTGCGTGCCTTCACGGAAAACTCGACTTGGCTTCGACGATATCGACAGAACTACCATTCTCAACGAGAAAGCAGCCGAACAAGTTCAATTGCGACTGTCAGCCCTTCAGCTCTGTCTTGCAGCAGTTGCAGCCTCTGCGAACTGTGTCACCCTCCTCACTCGCACGCAAGCAGAGAAGCCAAGACTGCGCTAATCAGGACAACCATTATGGAAGGCAACAAGGAAGAGGCTATCAGGTGCCTCTCGATAGCATCTCGCCATCGATCCAACTCGAACCTTTCTTCAGCATTGAAATTCGCCAAGAAATCTGTCGCTCTGTATACTACTCCGGAGGGCGAAGCTCTGATCACTATCATCGAAAGGGAGATAGAGACGGGAGGAACCGCCAATGCCGGAACTAGCGGAAGCGCCAATGCCAGTGGATCCCCCTCGCCCTCTCCCGCACCGAGTCAATCCTCGGCTCCGACGCCGAACGGTACTGGACCAACGACGAATTCCAAGGCTACCAAAGCTACCGGAGTTGAAGAACATGTAACATCGGCTCATTCGAGACCGGGCCATGGATCTTCCGAGAAGAAAGCCGAGCCCTCGTCGTCGACGTCGACGGCGAAGAAGAGGGAGTTTACGCCGAAGCAGCTCGAGGTGGTGAAGCGTGTCAAAGCCTGTAAACACCATGAGTACTACGAAATCTTAGCAGGTGAGTCGAGTGGTCTCATCTGATTCCAAATGTAGGATATAGCCCGCTCAGCTATAGCAGAGTAGTGCTTTCTTTCCGAATTATTGTATTTCACTGGTACCGTATTCCGCTGGGATGGCAGGACTGACGATTTGGTTTGTGGTCGTTTGGAAATCGCAGTCGAGAAGAAATGCTCGGAAAACGACGTGAAGAGGGCATACAAAAAGGTGAGTCGCTCACTAATCTTTTCGCTCACATTTTCGTCACACCTAGTGCCCAGAGATCATGGAAGAATCGAGACACTGATTCATGGATTTCCTTTCTCTGGCCATTCTAGCTGGCACTGCTGTTACATCCAGATAAAAAGTGGGCAACTTGCTCACCACCCATCTACATTGTCTGCCTACGGTTACGGTCATTCACTGATGCACGATTCTTGGTTTTGGTAATTGTAGTGGTGCCCCAGGAGCAGATGAGGCTTTCAAAAGTGAGCGTCTTTCCTACTCATTCATCACGTCACCAAAAGCAAATACATATGTCAAATGCGTCCATGTTGTTGTAAGCCCGCCGCGGCGCATTCGTCACTCTCGAAACGCAAAGGCTGACCGTTTCCTCTTACAAACGACATAGTGGTATCGAAGGCGTTCCAAGTGCTATCAGACGATAATCTGAGATCGGCGTATGATTCGAACCCGACTTACGACCCTACACAACGGAATCCAGGACCGAGCTCCTTCGGTAGGGGTGGAGGAGGAGGAATGTCAGGGTTTGGGGGTGGTGGTCCAGGGATGTACCAGAGCGAAATTAACCCCGAGGATTTGTTTAATATGTTCTTTGGTGAGTGCGACGTCGAGGCCTACATGACGAGCTCTAGACAATCCCAGATGTCAGAAAGCCGATGCTGATCAAGAACGTTATCATTCTAGGCGGAGGCGGCGGTGGATTTGGCGGAAACAGTCCGTTTGGTGGTGCAAATGGTGAGTGCACGTCCTGACTGACACCACTTGCTATTGTCTTACTGCAAGATACTGTGGAAACATTGAACTGGCGCTAATGCTTGCTCCATCGTCCTTCGATCATAGTATTCACATTCGGCGGACCGGGCGGTTTCCAAGCGCACTACAGCGGTCGACCTCGACGGCCTGCTCCTCGTCAAGCAGCAGGCGACGCCCAAGCATCCCCACTCACCGCTCTTCTGCCCATAATAATCCTCTTCGCGTTCGCCATGATCTCCATCATCCCCTCCCTCTTTGCAGCCACTCGCGCACCGGACCCGACCTACACTTTCGAGCCGTCGCGATTCAAGGACAAGGATCTGAGGAGAGAGACGAGTAATTGGCACGTGCCGTATCACGTTAACAGGGATGAATGGGAGAAATCGGAGATTTGGACCTCTGTACCAGAGGTCAGAAGAGGGAAGGGCAAAGAGGGACTGTATTCCACCAAATTGAGGACGTTTGAGCGAGGGGTTGAGAACAATTACGCGCGAAGACTGCAGAACGATGTGAGTGGAGGTCTTGTCCTGACTGCGTGATGACCTCGAGCTATGAGCTCTCGACCAGTTCGCTGACATGCTTTCCCATGCCTACCCCTGAAGTGTCAATACTTCCTTGATCTGAAACAGCAGCGCATAAACGAGAACTCTGGCTTCTTCGGCATCGGAGCCGATCACGACAAGTTGAAAGAGATCCGAGCATCCACCAGCCCCGCTTGTGACCAGCTGAGAAAGTGGGGTATCGGCACCGCTGCTGGATGGTAGCTGGTAGACGGGGAGAGTGAAGCGTCGACGAGCTATACCTCAGTATAGGCCCAATACGGTCTATGGTCTCGCCCGCGTGCGGTTCCTCAAACAGTCGTGATTCGATAAGTGTCTGCGATACATCGTCTCATGTACAGATGCTATTAGAAAGCCTCATCGATCCCGGATGATATTGCTTGTGTCAGGCGTCTCTTCATTTGGTTTTTATATAGACTCATTTATCTTATTTGCTCGGATTTCTGTACCCCGGCAAGGACCATTCTTCGTTTGACGGTCCTGAAATTTGTTTATCTAGTTCATCTAGTTCTCCGTTGATAGGATAGACTAGCTCTCAAGTATACATAGCATTGCATTTTTACCGGTCTTCATCTCTTTCTCTCATTGTCATTGTCGATCCTTGTACCGGTATTCTCGAGTAAGATATATGCATATCATCGTTTGCTATGGGACGCGAAGCAAATGCTTTGTACCAATAAGTTACGTGGTGTATTCTGTATCGCACGCACCTTTGTCAATTGTCGGCTAGCTCCGCTCGGACAGCGCATCATTAGCATAGCATACAGTGAGCATCGAATGATCACCTTCGTTCCTCTTCCTCGCCTTCTGTTTCATCACTGGACAGTCATTTTCCATACCGCTCTTCGATCAGCTCAACATATGCGATAATCAGCAGCAGGGAACCTTACTGACAAGATGGCAGAGATCATGCCGACACATCATGAAGATGAAGGAGGTGAGTCAGCTCAAACCACTCACACCGTGTCACATTCCCCTATTAAGCGAGCGTTATGATCGAGCTGACACTTGGGGGCGACGATGCACAGATGTTTGTAGGGTGTGTCGAGTAGAAGGCGACGAGGTGGACCCGTTGATACATCCTTGCAAGTGCTCTGGGTCGGTCAGATACGTACATCCAGACTGGTGAGCTCGCAATTGTCTACGTAATTGTACTGATGGTTCTGCAGCTGACAAGGAAGGTATGGTGATGTAGCTTGAAGCTATGGCTTGCGCAGACGGGGAAGAAGCACTGCGAAATCTGTGGATACAAGTATCATTTCACCAAGAGTAAGTGGTAGCTCTGCATTGTTCGCTGTTTTTACGAACA
Organism: Kwoniella heveanensis BCC8398; assembly: GCA_000507405.3. Lineage (NCBI taxonomy): Eukaryota > Fungi > Basidiomycota > Tremellomycetes > Tremellales > Cryptococcaceae > Kwoniella > Kwoniella heveanensis. The sequence goes on along the minus strand of KV700146.1, from coordinate 7,273 downwards.
GGACCTCAAACCGAATCGACACAGCGATCCTACAAGCGCACATAGTTCATTCGCCCATCCAGCTCGTCTAAGGCTGACTTTTTGATCCTCCTCTGCCCACGCTCACGCGACATAGTCTACCCGGAGCAACTACCATCCACGATACCGCCATCCGTCTACATCCGCCAAGCGATTCTATGGGTCTATCGACAACAGCTATGGCTCGCAAGATGCTGTCTGGTGGTCGTGACTTGGTTGATTTTCCTGCCGAGCATGAACATGTTCAGCTTGAATAGTCTGTTATGGCTCTCCGATCTTGTGTAAGCTGCCTTCTACCTTATCTCTCACATCACTCCCAAGACGATTCTCCCTCACATCACTCCCGAGACGTAGCTGACATAGAGCGATTGATCACTCCACAGTCGCCCTAGCACGCCGACAAAGACGACCCAAACGAACCTGAATGAAACACTCACCAATCTCACAACCACAGTGATCAATGGCGCAACTGCAGTTATGTCCAGTTCCTCCTCGAACGGTACCGTCAGCATGCAGGTCAACGTCACCTCGAAGAGTCAGCCTTCGGGCCAGGTCACAGCCGAAGACGCCTCAATCACTCTATGGGAATACGTCGGGATGTCGGCTCAGAAATGGCTCAGAGGAGATGAGAATAGGTACGTGAGCGCAAGATATCCACATCAACATTCAGGGATGGCATTGACTCACCCCTCGCCGTGTCTGTTCAGCGCCGTGACATATGTTCTTCGCGGACAAATCCTCTCCATCTCCCTCGCTGCAGTGCTTATTGGCCTCATACTTCTCCGAGAATGGATCACCCAACACAACTGGCAAGAACATACTCGACCGCAGATCGTTGAAGAAGGGGAGATCAATCCCGACGAATGGATCGTCATGAACGGTATCGCCAGGAAGACTTCGGAGGTCGTTGCTGCGTTCCTGAGGGCCGATCGAGGTGATCGTACAGATCGGGTTGGACCTGCAAGGGGAGGAGGCATGTGGGCTACGCCAGCGCCTGCTCCTGCACCAGATGACGAAAGAGATAGGCGAAGGACTTTTGTAGAGTTGGCGGCCGAGCAAAGGGAGGTGAGGATCCAACGGACCCAGGGGACACTCAAAGCTGCGAAAGCCGCGCTCGACAACGCTCAAATGCGAATAGGAGAATCGGCCAACGAAGAAGGACTATCGGAGTTGATAAATCAAGTGCAGATGCTTCAAGATAAACATGACCGTTTGTCAGCGGACGTGCGGGAGATTTTCACGGGTGTCCGAACACCGGAGATAGGATCTTCTGGGTCGGATCTGCCGTTACCAGCAACGGATGAGGAATTGGCCAACGAGGCTTCGAGCATAACGAAAGCTTTAGCGGAGTACAGAGCGGCTCATCGACGAGCCGAGCAGAGAAGAGCGGATATTGGGACCAGCACGAGCTTTGACGGACAAACGGACAATGACTCATCGGGTGACTGGAACCCCCCACCGCCGCTGACACACAATCGGGGCTGGCTCGATAGAATCAGCTCACACGTGGCGGACGAATCTGTGAATGAGGAAATACGATTCGATGGAGAAGCTGAGGCTGGACCTAGTCGACCAAGACTGGAACGTGTCGGCACAGGCCTGGAGGGCATGGAAAGCGCGCCCATGGACACGAAGAGCGAGTCAAAACGGGGTCAGAGGGAGAATGAGGGAGTGGCATATACCGCCCCGGAGATGTTGAAAAACAAGGGAAAGGGCAAAGCTGCCGACAGCGATGAAGATGGCGTCGAAGCTGGCAGTAGCCGGACAGCTGTCAATGAAGGAGATATTCCTCTGTTCTTACCTTCTTCGCCTGCTCCCACGGCCACACCTGCATCCTCCACTCGCTCGACGGCCTTCAGCGATCAGCCTGTAGATATACGCGAAGATGTGCCCATGCTCGATCATACTCATCCCGAGGCCGACAAGCCCCGCTTGGCCTTCGATGGCCTGCAGGATCTACTCAATGATGTACCAGTCAAGGACGGGGAAGTCGAAGATGACGAGGGTGAATGGGAAGATGAGCCAGAGGAGGAAAGGACAGAGCATGGCCATGTAGAACAACACGCACATGAGGGGGAGGACGAAGCTGCCATCGATCCTATTTTCCGAGCGTTGGAGGCTGCCAACATCCAGAATGGACAACAGATAGTATTCGGCGTCGGCGACATCGACGAGAATGGTCGAATCAATATCAACCCTGGACCGGCTCGAAGGCCAGTGGAAGTGGATTTTGTGAACCCGGAGGAGTTGGACGAAGAGCCTTGGGATAGGGACGATTGGAATGGTATTCTTGAAGGTGAGCCGTCCCGTTGTCATTGAATGGAAGACTCGATGAGCTGATCCACGCCACCAGTTATTGGTCTGATCGGGCCGTTGTCCGGGCTACTCCAGAATGTAAGCGCCGCGCCCTCTCACATAACTTGAGGACGACACCTCTAAATCCTGACGTATGTTCTCGGTGCAGGTCATCTTCGGTATCATTATCATGGGCGCCAGTATCTCTATATTCATCGGTATTCCTACATTTATCGGCAAGCTCGCCCTCTCCATCGATCCGATTCGTTCTACGCTGTCCGTAATATCGAGAACGCTATATTTGATCCGCAAAGTCACTGACCCCATCATAGATGTTGTCATCGAGATTGTCAAGGAGGTCGTGGTCTTGCCATTCTTGTCCTCAGTCGGAGCTGCGGAGAAGATTGTCGCCCGCAATCTCGGCTTGGACAGCATTGGATCTTCAGCCAACTTGTTCAGCAAGCTCTCAACTCTCCTCTCGTCCGCGTCGACGGCGGCGCCCACCTCCTCTTCCTCAGAAGTGGCGAGCTCAACATACGTCGGTCTGCTTGGCGATGGTCTAGCATGGGTCGGCCAGCATGCCTACGATTTTTACTCCACCTATCTGGAAGCAAAGCATTCTGTTGCTTCGTCGCGATCTGTCACGGGCAGAATATGGTGCGCCGCCGCGGGCTATAGCGTCGTTGGTGCCGCCGTGGCAGTAGTGGCGCTTGTTGGTGAATCAGGTGGAGGAATGTCGAGGGAAGTTGCCAAGACTATCAAGGAGCATTCCATGTTTTTCAAGGTGAGCTTACCGGCCCTCTAATCGGATAGTCTCAACTTCAGAGTACCATGATTCGTTGAATCTCACTGACAAGTGTGTCGTATTCTCCAGCTGGCCTTTTTCATGCTCCTTGAGCTCGGGGCTTTCCCCCTTGGTATAGGCATGATGATGGACGCCTGCACCGTACCTCTGTGGCCCGGGGCTACGTTGGTTGGTCGACTTGATAGGCTACGAGCGGCTCCGTTCGGTGTCATGTTTGTTGACTGGCTGATTGGTACCATGTGAGCATGAACTCCTCCACTGTTGTGGACCGAGATAGCTGATAGACCGATCTATCACATCGCCTAGGTTCATGTACCAATTCGCGACCTTGCTCTCCCACATCCGAACGCTTTGTCGTCCAGGGACATTATTCTTCATCCGAGATCCAGCCGACCCCAATTATTCTCCCGTTAAGGATATCGTGGAGAAGAGCGCTCTATCACAGCTGAGGAAAGTGAGTCCAATCTGTGTTCACCACGCTCAAACTGCTGAGCCCCTTTATGATAAAGACCTTGAACTGACAATTGTCTACACCAGCTATCGACGTCAGCTATCATGTATAGCGTGATTGTTTTCACTCTCTTTGGCGGCGCATCATGGACATTGGCTTACTTGCCATACATCAACCCATTCCCGCTCCGGATCGACCCATCATTGTAAGCTGACCCATCTTTTTCTACGAGAATCATCGTAGAATTGAGCTGATAGTCGCGAATGCAGTGGCCCACTAACATCGATCCCATTCGACTTGCTCTTCCTGCACCTTGCCGTACCTCCCACTATCGAGCTTATCCGGCCGCTGTATCGTCTCCGCAAATTGCTAATCTTCTGGTGGAAGCACACAATCTCTCTGTATCAACTCGATACCCTGATCTCCTCGCGCCGGCCACCGAAGGACTACAATCCCTCGGCCCGACTCGAGAAGGTATGGCCGATCCTCGACCCAATCTACCAAGTTCTACTGGGTAAATACGACAACAAATCGACGAAAGCTCGAGTCCCCGCTTCGGACCAAGTCATCCTTTTACCGCCCGCTCAGCGAAAGCTGGAAGGTGGCGTGTTTATCGCGCTGTCTGATTCTGGCACCCCACTCAACCCTGAAGACAAGCTTCGTCTCCTCAAGCAGGACAAAAGGGCCAGGGAAGCTGGACGAGACCCAAAGGCGGACTACCAAGTCATCACGTTGCCGATTTACTGGAGGACGAGAATTCACACTTTCATCGCTTCCACGCTTTTGATGGGTGCGGTCGTGATCGCGGCGGGTGCGCTTGGACCAGTAGTTGTAGGGAGGATGGCCCTTTACGGCGTCGGGAAGGAGAGGGGGGTCCACGATGGTTACGCCTGGGTAAGTAGTGTCTTTCTTCTATACGATGGATCTTCGGCTCGGCTCTGTCATTTCGCCCTTCATTGTGAGAGATTGTGCTAAACTGGCTTTTGTGTGCGCATAGCTCGCGGGCGCATACGTTCTTTACTTTTCACTATCACTAGGCCTCTCTGCGCGACGAACGATCGTGACACTGAACAAAGCAGCGCGTTCCCGACGATCAGGCCTATCTGCGCGAATCAAGCGAACCCTCCGCCGATATCTCGCCAGCATCTATGGCGTGGTCATGGTCTACGGTGTGACGCCCGTCTTTGTCGGTGTGATCGCGGAGCTTTACAGCTCGCCTTTCAAGGGCAGAAAGGGGATGATGATTCTGCATTTCTGGGATGCTTGGTGGGGTTCTTCTTCGCATCCTCTCTTCATCGCGGCCTGTCGAAGCTTGTACAATTGAAAGTAAAACTAATATGCCGACTTTCCTGTAGGGCGATGGGCACCGTGATCTGCTCGCTCGCAGTCGGATTGGCCACTTCCATGGCGCGATTCCGACCTGCTCGTGCTAGTTTCCTGGACTCTGTCAAGGAAGTGAGTCAGCGTGAAGTTGTCGATTTCTAGTAATAGTACACAACACACTGCTGTGCCGGCAATGGCTAGTCGCTGACACGCCTCTTTCTCGCAGAGGTTCCATCATCCCGCGCCTCGTGATTTCGCCACGACCAACAGAGTCGTTGTTCCAGCCTTGGGATACCTGGCCATCCCGTTGCTCGCGCCGTTCTTTGTAGCGTTTGTGACCGTGATTGCGTCCGGCGGGCGGTATGAGCCGGTGGTATATCATGGCATGCGTGAGTCTGAAAGTGGCTCGCATGGTGAATGTGTCGAATTGAAGCTGACGCTTTCCTTTACATGATCGTGTATCAACAGTTCAAGCGATCATCCCCCTCCTACTCCGGATCTTCGGAGCAGGTATATTGCGAAACTATTTCATGAACGGCTGGTCGTCGATGAGGCAGACCATGATCGATGCCGAATACGTCGTCGAAGAACGCGTGGAAAACTATGAGCCAGGCAAAGAAAAGGAACAGGAAAAGGGGAAGGGGAAGGAAGGTGAGAATGAGGATGCTGCATCAGCTGGAGCGGACGGCGGCTTGGGGATAGATGACGATGGGGTTGGTGATAATGCTGAAGCAGCGGAAGCGGAAGAGGCAGAGGCAGAGGATGATGAGTGGGTCGATGAAGATGATGGGGAGGATGCGGATGACGCTGATGAGACTGAGAACCCGGACGAAGGGGAGTGAAGCTGCTGCGCGAGTGGCTGAAGTGGAGAACGACGATGTCTTTCAGCAAAGACTTGTGTGGATGTATAATTATATATCATACCCAGCATGTGATCTGATATGCAGAGCGTGTGAGCTGTACAATCAGTCATTTGTCGCTTCGGCCGGGACTGGGAAGGTGATAACAGAGCTGTGTGTGGGTGTGGGTGTGTGTGTGTGTGTGCGTACATCGGGATACCCGATCTACTCTTTCCACAGTAGCAGTGAATCGATCGGAGTTGAGCGGTACCTTAAGGGTTTTCAGGCTCACGCTCAAGCTGAGGCTGAGGCTCAGGCTTATGATTTTCGAATCTTGCAAGCTGCAGCTTGTGAGATGTATTTATTCCTGAATCCCGAACACCTGTAAAGCTAGCTTTAAAAAAACCCTGGAAGAGCAACAACCGCCGGGTAAGGAAGGCAGAGAGAGAGAGCAGCGTATGGCGCTGGCGCGTCAGGCGCCCTTAACGTAAATGAAAATAAGAAAGCAAAGCCGATTCGAAAATGCCCCTCAGCGTCATCCAAAATTCGAAAATACTCATCACTCCAAGCTTTGTCGCTACAACCTTTGCTTTTGGGGACGGTATCGTCGTTGGCATGAGTACTGTAGAAGGAACAGTGCATAGTGCATAGTGCATAGCTGGTCGTTTTTGCGATTCTTTCCGAAAGGGTTTTCCCCTTTTTACATCTTTATTTGTGCATAAACTAAAAGTCAAAAGTAAAGTCAATCTTAAGCGTCATCTTCATCTTCATCTTCAGCTTTCAGTCCCTCCCGCCTGTCACTTCATACCAAATAAAACACCACGAGCCAGGATGATCCGAGGACGGTGAGTGTACGAGCGAGCTCTTCCCCTCCTCTTCTCTTCTCGCAAGGTACATGCTATCGCTCGGCATCATCCAGTGTCCAGCCCTTTCAACCGAACACTCAGAGCAGGCGCAGGCGCTGGCGCGGGGTAGAAGCGGGACGGGAAAGACCGTCCGAAGGCCGAGTAGACTGAGCTGAGCAGAGCTGAGATCAAGTGTGGCTGACCTACTGGTGCTATTAACACTACTTCGCTCGTTCCTATGCTCACACAACTCCACCATCCCCGCCCAGCTCAATCGCTAATGCGCGACCCGCCAGCGCCAGCGCTAGCGCTAGCGCAATCGCATCTTCATCCCGAGTCAAGCTCTCCGCTGCAAGTGCAAGATGTTTCGCCTCCAAACCGGTACCTGTACCCGCTGAGCAGAAGAACCAGATTCCTATCAGGTGAGCCGAGCTTGGCTGTCTTGTCTTGTCACTCCATCTGTCGATGCGTCTTTGTGCAGGCTTGTCCGTTTGAAAGGCTATTATAGTGACGAGAGCGAGGGGAGACGAGGAAGATATGATGTGGTCGTGTGATCTACCTCAGCCATCCTTTGGCCGCGTGATCTACATCTCCATTAACATCTAAGAACTCCATCTCGACCTTTACCTCTGTGCGTGGAGGGGTCACCAAACACCGCGGAGGGGGGGGGGGGGGGGGGGGCGAGATTGACTGGGCC